>CASBRY010000004.1:1200000-1551621 GCA_949129085.1 Zygosaccharomyces pseudobailii | reverse complement strand
CTCTATCTTATCTTCCTCTCTTACTGCAATCACATTTCCTAATTCGTTCTCTTTCAAAACGATCATTCCTCCCGCCCTTCTAACACTAACACCAATATTCCTTTGTTTATCTTTCTCTTGCTCCAACACATATCAAAACACACACCCGCCTCATCTCATCCATATACTAAACAAACAGAATATACACTCATCTATACTTAAACCATACTGCTCAAACACCTCCAAATACCTACACCCATCTATCATCATTCTTTGATTTAAATAATATTGCGAGTGTCATTTCTGCAATAACACCTCTCTACTGCTACCCCTCCACTTAATTCCCATCTATTCATACTCATCCTCCCAACCTAGCCTCATCACCAGCCCTACTTCACCAGTCTTCTGCCCTACTCTCTCTTACCCGGCATCCATCGAAAAACAAAATCACAACAATTCGCCCTTCTCTTCACACTCACCCTAACTAGCCCTCATTCACCTCTCCCCCGGCCCTATCTCTAGTTACCCGGCTTCTCCGCGAAAATGAAAAATATGAAAAATATCAAAGAAATGAAAATCCACAATTCCTTAGCCCCTGCTTTCAACTCTCTCAACCCTGAATAGCCCTCATCTACCTACCCCTAAGCCCTATACTCATTTACCCGGCTTTCACGCGAAAAACTAAAAAAAAAAAAAAAAACGTAAATAATTCAAAGATCCTCAACCATATATCTTATGCCCTCCTACTTACTACCTATACAGCCAAAATTACAATGAAAAAAATGAACCCCACACTCTCCCCGATAACTGCTGAACACAAACTCATTGATATTCTCCAAACCGCTTCCCCACCTCATCAGGCGAAACTGCTTCTACTTGGCCTTGTATCTCTCCTCTATCTCATAAAAACACTCATATTATCCATTGCCGTGCCTACTTTTCTCAGTCGCCCCATCATGCTCTATGAGAACCTAACCTTTTGCCCACAGCCTTCACCCAGCAAACCTAAGCCTTTGTCCATTGCCAATCACCATTCTTATCACAAACTAATCTAAAACAACTCCATCTTCACTATTTTTTCCCCTACTCTTGTCCTTACCAGCCCATTGTACCTCATGACTTTTTCTCATTTCATGGCCATGCTCATATACTTGTTGCCATACTCTCTGCATACTTTCAGCACATCGAACCAGCATGTATCTTTGCCTACCTTCTGCCGCTCCTCTCTATACCTTCCTATTTCCGCTTTCTCAAGCTAAAACTACTCCAGATACTCTTCACACAAGACCACAACCATCATATACTCTTATGATCCATCATATTGCTATCTACTTGCTAAAAATCCATATATTCCGCAAAACTCTTATTCACTACCCTTTTTTTTGTTTATTTTTTTTGATTGTCTTGTTACGTAACCTGTCTGGATTATTCTTCCTTTCTGCTATGCAAAGAACATGAATCAAAACAATGAAATTCCCAACAAAACATATATTCCCCCCAAGATTTTCTTATACTACGCTACACAGTACATAATCAGTGAGACTATTAACAACGTCATCACTCCCCAACTTCTCTGCTGGAATCTCTACATAATAATATATCAATTTTACCGTCTGGGACATCATCGCTGCCTAGCTCTTTGTGAACCGCTACCATCAGCATGTAAAGTGGTACTCTCGTGTTATCTGCAGTAACAGCTTCAATGTTTGCCAGATCAAGCCAATGTGGTAGTAACCACACCTCCGAAATCTGCTCCAGAAGATACTCCAGTTTTTCCCGAATATTTTATTGTAGAATAGGCCTATCAGCATCGAGAGGAAAGGTGTCCAGTGCGGCAGTTTACATTGCGTAGCTCCAAGCGCAATCTGATCTCGCAAATGCGCTCCTAAACTTAATTCATACCTGCTCCTCAGCTGTGATGATGCCTGCCAAACTGCAGCTTGACATACTGCGGACCCTGCAGTCCAGCACTCGTCATGGATCGCAAACGCTGAAAAACCCCAAGTTTCTCGAGCGCCTCTACAACGACCGTATCCTCTTTTGCCTCCATTCTTCCTGGCACTTTTTTTCATCCCAGTTCAAAAGTACTGCAACACCTCCGTCTTTGATTCTCGCAAGTCGTTCCATACTTTAAAATACAACTCCTTGATTTGCCTTCCAGACATGCGGAAAACCCGACTCCCTTGCTTGCCTCTTGTCGACTCCAACACACTAATTGTCTTTCTTTTCTATAATAGCCAGGTACCAAGCATAATTTTTTTTGTATCTGAGAATAGATCTCTCTCTTTTTTACGGTAAACAATTCAAATACCCTACAGGGTCCCCATGATATGGCTCGATATCTTCCAAGTATATTTTGTATTCCTCGTCATTTCGCAGCATTCTCTCCACAGCTAGCGCTTCCCAAGCTATCCTTCGATACGATACTTTTTGGCGAGGCCAGCAGACGCAGAGCTCAAACATCTTTTGACAGCCTTTGCATAATCCGTATTGTGTGAATACTCCCTCTGGCAGAAATATATATCGATACCATAAAGGAAAAGATGCTTAATTTCGTCAGGCCGAAATCCAAGAAACTCTAATACATTCATATTCTCAGAAGTGCTGGAAATTGTGCTTTCAGCTTCTTCCTCTCAAACAAAACCATTTGACTTTTTCCGCTTATGTGGCTCTTTATTAACGTCACACGCCGTATGATTACTCACATTGCCATTTGCATTAACGTTTCGATTGGTGCTAGCAGTGGTACTAGGGTTGGGAGTAGCCGTGGCATTAGTGTTATGATTAGCAGTGGCACTAGTGTGGTAGTAGCAGTGGCACCAGAGTTGGCACCAGCAGTGGCACTTGTGTTTGTAGTGGCAGCGGCATCAGAGTTGGCACCGGCAGTGGCACTAGTGTTGGTAGTAGCAGCGGCACCAGAGTTGGCACCGGCAGTGACACTAGTGTTGGTAGTAGCAGCGGCATCAGAGTTGGCACCGGCAGTGGCACTAGGTTGGTAGTAGCAGCGGCATCAGAGTTGGCACCGGCAGTGACACTAGTGTTGGTAGTAGCAGCGGCATCAGAGTTGGCACCGGCAGTGGCACTAGAATTGGTAGTAGCAGCGGCACCAGAGTCGGCACCGGCAGTGGCACTAGAATCGCACTGGCAGTAGCACTAGGATTTGTGCTAGCATCGGTACTACGATTAATACTAGCATTGGAACTAACATTCGTACTATCACGAGTGCTCGCCTTTTCCTCGTCGCTACTATAGTACTCCCTGGAGCTGTCACTGCTATTTCTCTCTCGGAACTGGACGGTAACGCCGCGACAGGCATGCAAACTAAAGCCTGATTTTCAGCCATTTTGTCCATCCTTTCTATCAATTCCACTGTATCTGCAGACAAGTCCTTCCTCGAGCCGCAGCATCCAACATGCTGGCCCTTTTTTCCTTTCTTTGATTCAAGTCCATAGAACTCGCGTACCTGTTCAGTTATACAACCTTCCTTAATTGGTGGCAATTCATCCCTACGATACTTGCCGCCCAATGTTTTTTTTAGATAATAGATAACAGACGCCTCCATCTCTGAGTCTTCCCACGCTTTGAATGTGCTCAATAATATTAAGTCTATTATCAAGCGTGATGACCATCATCAATTCCTTAATGTCATTCCTTCAGTCACTAATTTCGTCCCGATGAGAACTCGCATGCTACCGTTAGTGACAAACTCCTCTGTACGAGACACCTTTTCTGCAGCACCCAGCTTCCATGCATCATATCACCCTAAATGCTCTCTCCAGGAGCAGGCCAGTTCCTCCACCTGATTGGTCGTACTTGCAACTACAATGGCCTTTGACTTTGGTTCAATTGCGAACAGTGCCAAAAGAAGCTTCAATGCTTCTTCGGGAGGCGATTCGACCTTCTTCGAAATCTTGTGCACATGCCCTAAAGGCACCTCGGATTGCTCCTTGATAAGGTTAAACATTTGCGTTGGATAGCTGGAAAACCTCTGCTGAGATCCTCTGACCATTTGAACTCGTTAATGTCCATCGGTTTCTTGGTCAGTCCATAAGCCCAATGCGCTGCAACGCAGCATCGGCTACAGCCTCAGGTGCTGTGCCGCTCAAAAAGATTGCTTTCTCGAAAGCGTCAAAATCGAGCTTAGCTATGCCCTCAAATTGCGACCGCCGTACGCCTCCGTTTCCAAGTTGTGAAACTCATCTACAATGAGGTAACCTAACTTCACATTGTTGGTCCTAAAGGTGCACTCAACAATATTATCCCACGCAGCTATCCTGTTTGTGAAATTAGCGCTAGCAAGGTCATCGTAGATACCCACGTATAAATCAGTAACGCCATCGTAACCTTCTTCAATAAAGTTTCTTACAGCGGCCACATTCAAGCAACCGCCTCGGCCCAACCTGATCATGCAATTAGCAAAACACTGTGTACGGTACAAACAGAAACGACACATATTTCACGTCGCTCTTAGACGCCAGCGCTATTAAGGGGAGATGAAATAACTCCGTCTTACCATAGCCAGGTGAGGCCTGTACTGCCACAGAGGGTGTGTCTGCATGTATATTTCATAACACAAGCGCAACTGATGCAAGTCCCTGACTCAAAGGAGCTGCCAAAGAGTTTCTGGCCTGCGACGAGGATATCGTTTGTACTCTTAGGCTCTCGGGGCCTTTTTCGCGTTACCCTCAAAATTTTTTGATGATCTGAACTCGCCTCACCTGCCACGTCTCTCGCATTCCGAGTACTGGAGGAATAACGGTAGTCACTTTCAAGGCCTAACCATTGAATCCAACGCTCGGAAGCTCGTTCTGCAATAAAGTAGCAGTCGTTCCACTAACACTCGTTAACGAAAAGGAATCCACACCATAAATGTTTCGCCCTGTTTGAACGGAATGATTGGCCATGAGTTCGCTCGTCGCCGACTCGTACAAATCTGTTTCTAATCTGCTACCTACGCAGTGCGTCCTAGTGCAAACCAACCCCTGACGCATCTCCCGAAAATTCAGCTTCTGAGGAGCATTCTTCGGAAGTTCCCTCATGTACTGCCGAAAGTTGCATATTCAACGAGACAGCCCTTCGCAGTGTTCAGAAACAAGTAGGAATACAAAATTATCCTCGACGTATCTCGATTTGTTACTTGATCTAGATCTTCAAATCCCACCACGTCCATCCAGGGATCATGGTTAAAGGTGTCATAACTGTTACCAAGCGCACATATTTGCATTGCCTTAGTACAGTGACAAATAAAACAAGTAATCTGAAGTGAGTCCGTCAAGTGTCTTTAGTCGAGGTTCTGATGAACCGTTCTTGTTATAATCAGTGTACAGTTGGATGCGTCTTGTTGTATCGTCGACGTATACGTTGCGCTGAGGACCAGCAAAAGCGAGTAGCTGAAGCTCTGGATACGGTAAGGGTATCCCACGGCGAAATGGATCATCCACATGAGTGGCACCGTAAGCTCGTCAATTGCAACAGCCACTCTATTTTTAAGAGCCGCTGTCATTTTGTTAGTATCTCTTCTCAACTTTGGTAACACAATTTCACGATATTTAACTGGTATCATTTGAAGAAAAGAATCGTTTCCAGATACTCGTCAATTCCTCGCTTTGGCTCTCTGAACAAGACGTCTCGATTACGCAAAATGAGACTGGAAATATCAACCACTGAAGGCATATAAAAGCAGCTGTTCAATTCTTCCCACAGGTTATCAAACTTAGCTTGCATGCAAAGTAAAGTTGCGGACATACTCGCGGTTAAACAGTTTTCCGCATACTGCTACACCATCAGAAGAAGGTACCAAAGATATTCTATAAGAGTCCTTCAGCGCGGTTTCTTGTGCTACTTCGTGGTACAGAATTTTGATCCATTTCCACATTGCAACGCCGTTATTGTCGTCAAATATATCTAAATCCTTTGCGGTGCAGCACAAGAGGACACTAATAAAGCTTTCACGGCATCTAGTGTCTTTCTGAGTCTTCTTGGAGTGTTAGGACTGCGCAACTTACATACCTTTAAGCCATGCTCGTCCACAGATGGAATAATGCATTGTTCATCCGCAATAGAACGATCAGCTTCATCACCAGCGCTACCTCGGGGACCCGCCCCAAAATTTAACGCACAAGCTCGCAAGATAATATGCAAAATATCACCTAGTCGGTCTTTTTTGTTCATCATGTCGTTGCATATCTGTGAAAAGTATTTTATTTCAGTGCGTGTACGTGGACATAGATCACGTTTCAGCCTCTCCGTAATCGACTTCTTTTCGCCAGGTATACTTGCTTGATATGCAGAAAAGATTGACAGCTGATCAACGTGTAATAACAAAAACAGGTAGGGCGCCAAATTGTATCCATACTTCCTTATGGTACTTTTCTGAAGATTTCTTACAATAGGCGCGCCGGAAACAAAGTTGGTGAAAGTACGCATGGTCGAACTGTCGCTTGGCCTGGCACTTGCAGTTTCGTAACAATGTTCTAGAACACGAAAGCTCAACTCACTATAGTATCCTCTGTTGAGGTAAAAGAGAAAGGGTATCGTAATCCCTCCCATTGAATTTTAAGGTATGGACTGAAACAACGCGTAGACCCAGGTCAGGTGATTTTCTTTGGAATAAGATATTTTGAAGGTATAGGTCCGCTCTGAAAATCTGGTCCGTCTTCAACAAACGTTAGAAACTTTTGCACATTTTTCTTAACCATGACGGCGATGACAATTCTTTCAAATGATCTTTTCCTATCCCTTGCAACAGTTCTGAATTTTACCACCTTGATTAGACCGGACTTTTCATCTTCGTAGAATGATCGACTTCCGTATGGACCGTTTCAAATAAAGATATTGAGTGACAATCCACCAAGTCGTTTTTGTTATTTAGAGCCAACTCAAACTTCTCAAAGTTTGCCCTTTCAAACTTGCGCTTCTCGGAAACTTCATCTTACTTTTGTATGTTTCGAAATTAACAATAGTATTTTGGTTCTTACATTTTTTGACAAGAAATCCATCAATATAAACAAACGATTCTCAGTTTCCACTTTATCATGATCTAAAAATTAAGCTACCCTATTGAGAAGATGCAAAATCCTGCAGCGAGTACCAAAGGGGGGCAGCTACCCGGGTGCAAATCTCTAGCAGCCAAAAAAATTCAGTTAGTAGGAATACCACCAAGATTAGCCATTAACTTCTTCAAGGATAAACACAGAAGAGAGGATTTTCTGTTTTCCCCTGAGGATTATGATTCATCGCTCGATTTCTGGCCCGCAAAAATTAAGTCTTGGTACGTACTTCCTTGTTCAATTTCCATGGTGAGCGAGATCTCAACAGCCGGCTTGGTAAAGCAGAGTCAAGATCCTGTCCATTGCTCAAGCTTTCGTGGGCGTCCTCCCGGATACTTTAAACATCGAACTGTTGATCGCTCCAAGGGATTACGCGCTGAGCCTGCAACTTCTTCCACTCTCGAGAAGATAAAAAAAAAAAATAAAAACCCTATGAATTACATTTCCATATTGGGTATATGACCTCATGCTTCCAACCGAGCAAAACCATTTTGGCGTACCTATATATAGCGCGCCTGACAAAAAGTCTTCATCAAGAAATTCCCAAAACTTGTCCGACAATTCACCTCGAAAACGGTAACAATGTATTACCCTGACTAATAAGAGGAAATACTCATCAAAACCGTATCACGTTACTTCCATGCTGCTATATTGCACTATGAGAAAGTATCTTGACGCTAGATTTTTGGCCATAATCTGCGTCACAAGTGCCTAAAAGGAAAGCATCGTATAAGATTACTTAACATGCTGCATTTCTCTACGAGCTTTTCTAACACCTTTCCAGCATGCAATAACATGACATATATATACCCCACCCACACCCCACCCACACCCCACCCACCCCACCCACACCACCCACACCCCACCACACCCCACCCACACCCCACCCACACCCACACCCCACACCCACACACACCCCACACCCACACCCCCTTCTTACACTTCCTCCTAACACTAACTCTCCAAACATTTCTACCCAGCACAGGAACACCCCTACCAAAAACTCCGGCCTATAGTCATTACCCGGCCTTTACCCCACACTCCTCTATCTTATCTCTCCTCTTACTGCAATCACATTTCCTAATTCGTTCTCTTTCAAAACGATCATTCCTCCCGCCCTTCTCAACACTAACACCAATATTCCTTTGTTTATCTTTCTTCTTGCTCCAACACATATCAAACACACACCCGCCTCATCTCATCCATATTACTACAACAACAGAATATACACTCATCTACATACTTAAACCATACTGCTCAAACCACCTCCAAATACCTACACCCATCTATCATCATTCTTTGATTTAAATAATATTGCGAGTGTCATTTCTGCAATAACCACCTCTCTACTGCTACCCCTCCACTTAATTCCCATCTATTCATACATCATCCTCCCAACCTAGCCTCATCACCAGCCCTACTTCACCCAGTCTTCTGCCCTACTCTCTCTTACCCGGCCTCCCATCGAAAAAAAAATCACAACAATTCGCCTTCTTCTTCACACTCACCCCTAACTAGCCCTCATTCACCTCTCCCCCAGCCCTATCTCTAGTTACCCGGCTTTCTCCGCGAAAATGAAAAATATGAAAAATATCAAAGAAATGAAAATCCACAATTCCTTAGCCCTGCTTTCAACTCTCTCAACCCTGAATAGCCCTCATCTACCTACCCCTAAGCCCTATACTCATTTACCCGGCTTTCACGCGAAAAACTAAAAAAAAAAAAAAAACGTAAAATAATTCAAAGATCCTCAACCATATATCTTATGCCCTCCTACTTACTACCTATACAGCCAAAATTACAATGAAAAAATGAAACCCCACACTCTCCCCGTATAACCTGCTGAACACAACTCATTGATATTCTCCAAACCGCTTCCCCACCTCATCAGGCGAAACTGCTTCTACTTGGCCTTGTATCTCTCCTCTATCTCATAAAAACACTCATATTATCCATTGCCGTGCCTACTTTCTCAGTCGCCCCATCATGCTCTATGAGAACCTAACCTTTTGCCCACAGCCTTCACCCAGCAAACCTAAGCCTTTGTCCATTGCCAATCACCATTCTTATCACAAACTAATCTAAAACAACTCCATCTTCACTATTTTCCCTACTCTTGTCCTTAACCAGCCCATTGTACCTCATGACTTTTTCTCATTTCATGGCCATGCTCATATACTTGTTGCCATACTCTCTGCATACTTTCAGCACATCGAACCAGCATGTATCTTTGCCTACCTTCTGCCGCTCCTCTCTATACCTTCCATTTCCGCTTTCTCAAGCTAAAACTACTCCAGATACTCTTCACACAAGACCACAACCATCATATACTCTTATGATCCATCATATTGCTTATCTACTTGCTAAAAATCCATAATATTCCGCAAAACTCTTATTCACTACCCTTTTTTTTGTTTTTTTTTTTGATTGTCTTGTTACGTAACCTGTCTGGATTATTCTTCCTTTCTGCTATGCAAAGAACATGAAATCAAAACAATGAAATTCCCAACAAAACATATATTCCCCCCAAGATTTTCTTATACTACGCTACACAGTACATAATCAGTGAGACTATTAACAACGTCCATCACTCCCCAACTTCTCTGCTGGAATCTCTACATAATAATATATCAATTTTACCGTCTGGGACATCATCGCTGCCTAGCTCTTTGTGAACCGCTACCATCAGCATGTAAAGTGGTACTCTCGTGTTATCTGCAGTAACAGCTTCAATGTTTGCCAGATCAAGCCAATGTGGTAGTAACCACACCTCCGAAATCTGCTCCAGAAGATACTCCAGTTTTTCCCGAAATATTTTATTGTAGAATAGGCCTATCAGCATCGAGAGGAAAGGTGTCCAGTGCGGCAGTTTACATTGCGTAGCTCCAAGCGCAATCTGATCTCGCAAATGCGCTCCTAAACTTAATTCATACCTGCTCCTCAGCTGTTGATGATGCCTGCCAAACTGCAGCTTGACATACTGCGGACCCTGCAGTCCAGCACTCGTCATGGATCGCAAACGCTGAAAAACCCCAAGTTTCTCGAGCGCCTCTACAACGACCGTATCCTCTTTGCCTCCCATTCTTCCTGGCACTTTTTTTCATCCCAGTTCAAAAAGTACTGCAACACCTCCGTCTTTGATTCTCGCAAGTCGTTCCATACTTTAAAATACAACTCCTTGATTTGCCTTCCAGACATGCGGAAAACCGACTCCCTTGCTTGCCTCTTGTCGACTCCAACACACTAATTGTCTTTCTTTTCTAGTAATAGCCAGGTACCAAGCATAATTTTTTTGTATCTGAGAATAGATCTCTCTCTTTTTACGGTAAACAATTTCAAATACCCTACAGGGTCCCCATGATATGGCTCGATATCTTCCAAGTATATTTTGTATTCCTCGTCATTTCGCAGCATTCTCTCCACAGCTAGCGCTTCCCAAGCTATCCTTCGATACGATACTTTTTGGCGAGGCCAGCAGACGCAGAGCTCAAACATCTTTTGACAGCCTTTGCATAATCCGTATTGTGTGAATACTCCCTCTGGGCAGAAATATATATCGATACCATAAAGGAAAAGATGCTTAATTTCGTCAGGCCGAAATCCAAGAAACTCTAATACATTCATATTCTCAGAAGTGCTGGGAAATTGTGCTTTCAGCTTCTTCCTCTCAAACAAAACCATTTGACTCTTTTTCCGCTTATGTGGCTCTTTATTAACGTCACACGCCGTATGATTACTCACATTGCCATTTGCATTAACGTTTCGATTGGTGCTAGCAGTGGTACTAGGGTTGGGAGTAGCCGTGGCATTAGTGTTATGATTAGCAGGGCACTAGTGTTGGTAGTAGCAGTGGCACCAGAGTTGGCACCAGCAGTGGCACTTGTGTTTGTAGTGGCAGCGGCATCAGAGTTGGCACCGGCAGTGGCACTAGTGTTGGTAGTAGCAGCGGCACCAGAGTTGGCACCGGCAGTGACACTAGTGTTGGTAGTAGCAGCGGCATCAGAGTTGGCACCGGCAGTGGCACTAGTGTTGGTAGTAGCAGCGGCATCAGATTGGCACCGGCAGTGACACTAGTGTTGGTAGTAGCAGCGGCATCAGAGTTGGCACCGGCAGTGGCACTAGAATTGGTAGTAGCAGCGGCACCAGAGTCGGCACCGGCAGTGGCACTAGAATTCGCACTGGCAGTAGCACTAGGATTTGTGCTAGCATCGGTACTACGATTAATACTAGCATTGGAACTAACATTCGTACTATCACGAGTGCTCGCCTTTTCCTCGTCGCTACTATAGTACTCCCTGGAGCTGTCACTGCTATTTCTCTCCTCGGAACTGGACGGTAACGCCGCGACAGGCATGCAAACTAAAGCCTGATTTTCAGCCATTTTGTCCATCCTTTCTATCAATTCCACTGTATCTGCAGACAAGTCCTTCCTCGAGCCGCAGCATCCAACATGCTGGCCCTTTTTTCCTTTCTTTGATTCAAGTCCATAGAACTCGCGTACCTGTTCAGTTATACAACCTTCCTTAATTGGTGGCAATTCATCCCTACGATTACTTGCCGCCCAATTTTTTTTTTAGATAATAGATAACAGACGCCTCCATCTCTGAGTCTTCCCACGCTTTGAATGTGCTCAATAATATTAAGTCTATTATCAAGCGTGATGACCATCATCAATTCCTTAATGTCAATTCCTTCAGTCACTAATTTCGTCCCGATGAGAACTCGCATGCTACCGTTAGTGACAAACTCCTCTGTACGAGACACCTTTTCTGCAGCACCCAGCTTCCCATGCATCCATATCACCCTAAAATGCTCTCTCCAGGAGCAGGCCAGTTCCTCCACCTGATTGGTCGTACTTGCAACTACAATGGCCTTTGACTTTGGTTCAATTGCGAACAGTGCCAAAAGAAGCTTCAATGCTTCTTCGGGAGGCGATTCGACCTTCTTCGAAATCTTGTGCACATGCCCTAAAGGCACCTCGGATTGCTCCTTGATAAGGTTAAACATTTGCGTTGGATAGCTGGATAAACCTCTGCTGAGATCCTCTGACCATTTGAACTCGTTAATGTCCATCGGTTTCTTGGTCAGTCCCATAAGCCCAATGCGCTGCAACGCAGCATCGGCTACAGCCTCAGGTGCTGTGCCGCTCAAAAAGATTGCTTTCTCGAAAGCGTCAAAATCGAGCTTAGCTATGCCCTCAAATTGCGACCGCCGGTACGCCTCCGTTTCCAAGTTGTGAAACTCATCTACAATGAGGTAACCTAACTTCACATTGTTGGTCCTAAAGGTGCACTCAACAATATTATCCCACGCAGCTATCCTGTTTGTGAAATTAGCGCTAGCAAGGTCATCGTAGATACCCACGTATAAATCAGTAACGCCATCGTAACCTTCTTCAATAAAGTTTCTTACAGCGGCCACATTCAAGCAACCGCCTCGGCCCAACCTGATCATGCAATTAGCAAGCAACACTGTGTACGGTACAAACAGAAACGACACATATTTCACGTCGCTCTTAGACGCCAGCGCTATTAAGGGGAGATGAAATAACTCCGTCTTACCATAGCCAGGTGAGGCCTGTACTGCCACAGAGGGTGTGTCTGCCATGTATATTTCATAACACAAGCGCAACTGATGCAAGTCCCTGAACTCAAAGGAGCTGCCAAAGAGTTTCTGGCCTGCGACGAGGATATCGTTTGTACTCTTAGGCTCTCGGGGCCTTTTTCGCGTTACCCTCAAAATTTTTTGATGATCTGAACTCGCCTCACCTGCCACGTCTCTCGCATTCCGAGTACTGGAGGAATAACGGTAGTCACTTTCAAGGCCTAACCATTGAATCCAACGCTCGGAAGCTCGTTCCTGCAATAAAGTAGCAGTCGTTCCACTAACACTCGTTAACGAAAAGGAATCCACACCATAAATGTTTCGCCCTGTTTGAACGGAATGATTGGCCATGAGTTCGCTCGTCGCCGACTCGTACAAATCTGTTTCTAATCTGCTACCTACGCAGTGCCGTCCTAGTGCAACCAACCCCTGACGCATCTCCCGAAAATTCAGCTTCTGAGGAGCATTCTTCGGAAGTTCCCTCATGTACTGCCGAAAAGTTGCATATTCAACGAGACAGCCCTTCGCAGTGTTCAGAAACAAGTAGGAATACAAAATTATCCTCGACGTATCTCGATTTGTTACTTGATCTAGATCTTCAAATCCCACCACGTCCATCCAGGGATCATGGTTAAAGGTGTCATAACTGTTACCAAGCGCACATATTTGCATTTGCCTTAGTACAGTGACAAAATAAAACAAGTAATCTGAAGTGAGTCCGTCAAGTGTCTTTAGTCGAGGTTCTGATGAACCGTTCTTGTTATAATCAGTGTACAGTTGGATGCGTCTTGTTGTATCGTCGACGTATACGTTGCGCTGAGGACCAGCAAAAGCGAGTAGCTGAAGCTCTGGATAACGGTAAGGGTATCCCACGGCGAAATGGATCATCCACATGAGTGGCACCGTAAGCTCGTCAATTGCAACAGCCACTCTATTTTTAAGAGCCGCTGTCATTTTGTTAGTATCTCTTCTCAACTTTGGTAACACAATTTCACGATATTTAACTGGTATCATTTGAAGAAAAGAATCGTTTTCCAGATACTCGTCAATTCCTCGCTTTGGCTCTCTGAACAAGACGTCTCGATTACGCAAAATGAGACTGGAAATATCAACCACTGAAGGCATATAAAAGCAGCTGTTCAATTCTTCCCACAGGTTATCAAACTTAGCCTTGCATGCAAAGTAAAAGTTGCGGACATACTCGCGGTTAAACAGTTTTCCGCATACTGCTACACCATCAGAAGAAGGTACCAAAGATATTCTATAAGAGTCCTTCAGCGCGGTTTCTTGTGCTACTTCGTGGTACAGAATTTTGATCCATTTCCACATTGCAACGCCGTTATTGTCGTCAAATATATCTAAATCCTTTGCGGTGCAAGCACAAGAGGACACTAATAAAGCTTTCACGGCATCTAGTGTCTTTCTGAGTCTTCTTGGAGTGTTAGGACTGCGCAACTTACATACCTTTAAGCCATGCTCGTCCACAGATGGAATAATGCATTGTTCATCCGCAATAGAACGATCAGCTTCATCACCAGCGCTACCTCGGGGACCCGCCCCAAAATTTAACGCACAAGCTCGCAAGATAATATGCAAAATATCACCTAGTCGGTCTTTTTTGTTCATCATGTCGTTGCATATCTGTGAAAAGTATTTTATTTCAGTGCGTGTACGTGGACATAGATCACGTTTCAGCCTCTCCGTATCGACTTTCTTTTCGCCAGGTATACTTGCTTGATATGCAGAAAAGATTGACAGCTGATCAACGTGTAATAACAAAAACAGGTAGGGCGCCAAATTGTATCCATACTTCCTTATGGTACTTTTCTGAAGATTTCTTACAATAGGCGCGCCGGAAACAAAGTTGGTGAAAGTACGCATGGTCGAACTGTCGCTTGGCCTGGCACTTGCAGTTTCGTAACAATGTTCTAGAACACGAAAGCTCAACTCACTATAGTATCCTCTGTTGAGGTAAAAAAGAGAAAGGGTATCGTAATCCCTCCCATTGAATTTTAAGGTATGGACCTGAAACAACGCGTAGACCATCAGGTTGATTTTCTTTGGAATAAGATATTTTGAAGGTATAGGTCCGCTCTGAAAATCTGGTCCGTCTTCAACAAACGTTAGAAACTTTTGCACATTTTTCTTAACCATGACGGCGATGACAATTCTTTCAAATGATCTTTTCCTATCCCTTGCAACAGTTCTGAATTTTACCACCTTGATTAGACCGGACTTTTCATCTTCGTAGAATGATCGCACTTCCGTATGGACCGTTTCAAATAAAGATATTGAGTGACAATCCACCAAGTCGTTTTTGTTATTTAGAGCCAACTCAAACTTCTCAAAGTTTGCCCTTTCAAACTTGCGCTTCTCGGAAACTTTCATCTTACTTTTGTATGTTTCGAAATTAACAATAGTATTTTGGTTCTTACATTTTTTGACAAGAAATCCATCAATATAAACAAACGATTCTTCAGTTTCCACTTTATCATGATCTAAAAATTAAGCTACCCTATTGAGAAGATGCAAAATCCTGCAGCGAGTACCAAAGGGGGCAGCTACCCGGGTGCAAATCTCTAGCAGCCAAAAAAAATTCAGTTAGTAAGGAATACCACCAAGATTAGCCATTAACTTCTTCAAGGATAACACAGAAGACAGAGGATTTTCTGTTTCCCCTGAGGATTATGATTCATCGCTCGATTTCTGGCCCGCAAAAATTAAGTCTTGGTACGTACTTCCTTGTTCAATTTCCATGGTGAGCGAGATCTCAACAGCCGGCTTGGTAAAGCAGAGTCAAGATCCTGTCCATTGCTCAAGCTGTTTCGTGGGCGTCCTCCCGGATACTTTAAACATCGAACTGTTGATCGCTCCAAGGGATTACGCGCTGAGCCTGCAACTTCTTCCACTCTCGAGAAGATAAAAAAAAAAAATAAAAACCCTATGAATTACATTTCCATATTGGGTATATGACCTCATGCTTCCAACCGAGCAAAACCATTTTGGCGTACCTATATATAGCGCGCCTGACAAAAAGTCTTCATCAAGAAATTCCCAAAACTTGTCCGACAATTCACCTCGAAAACGGTAACAATGTATTACCCTGACTAATAAGAGGAAATACTCATCAAAACCGTATCACGTTACTTCCATGCTGCTATATTGCACTATGAGAAAGTATCTTGACGCTAGATTTTTGGCCATAATCTGCGTCACAAGTGCCTAAAAAGGAAAGCATCGTATAAGATTACTTAACATGCTGCATTTCTCTACGAGCTTTTCTAACACCTTTCCAGCATGCAATAACATGACATATATATACCAAAACTCCGGCCTATAGTCATTACCCGGCCTTTACCCCACACTCCTCTATCTTATCTTCCTCTCTTACTGCAATCACATTTCCTAATTCGTTCTCTTTCAAAACGATCATTCCTCCCGCCCTTCTCAACACTAACACCAATATTCCTTTGTTTATCTTTCTCTTGCTCCAACACATATCAAAACACACACCGCCTCATCTCATCCATATTACTACAACAACAGAATATACACTCATCTACATACTTAAACCATACTGCTCAAACCACCTCCAAATACCTACACCCATCTATCATCATTCTTTGATTTAAATAATATTGCGAGTGTCATTTCTGCAATAACCACCTCTCTACTGCTACCCCTCCACTTAATTCCCACCGAATCATACATCATCCTCCCAACCTAGCCCCATCACCAGCCCTACTTCACCCAGTCTTCTGCCCTACTCTCTTACCCGGCTTCCTACTGAAAAACAAAATCACAACAATTCGCCCTTCTTCTTCACACTCACCCCTAACTAGCCCTCATTCACCTCTCCCCCAGCCCTATCTCTAGTTACCCGGCTTCTCCGCGAAAATGAAAAATATGAAAAATATCAAATGAAAATCCACAATTCCTTAGCCCTGCTTTCAACTCTCTCAACCCTGAATAGCCCTCATCTACCTACCCCTAAGCCCTATACTCATTTACCCGGCTTTCACGCGAAAAACTAAAAAAAAAAAAAAACGTAAAATAATTCAAAGATCCTCAACCATATATCTTATGCCCTCCTACTTACTACCTATACAGCCAAAATTACAATGAAAAAAATGAAACCCCACACTCTCCCCGTATAACCTGCTGAACACAACTCATTGATATTCTCCAAACCGCTTCCCCACCTCATCAGGCGAAACTGCTTCTACTTGGCCTTGTATCTCTCCTCTATCTCATAAAAACACTCATATTATCCATTGCCGTGCCTACTTTCTCAGTCGCCCCATCATGCTCTATGAGAACCTAACCTTTTGCCCACAGCCTTCACCCAGCAAACCTAAGCCTTTGTCCATTGCCAATCACCATTCTTATCACAAACTAATCTAAAACAACTCCATCTTCACTATTTTCCCCTACTCTTGTCCTTAACCAGCCCATTGTACCTCATGACTTTTTCTCATTTCATGGCCATGCTCATATACTTGTTGCCATACTCTCTGCATACTTTCAGCACATCGAACCAGCATGTATCTTTGCCTACCTTCTGCCGCTCCTCTCTATACCTTCCTATTTCCGCTTTCTCAAGCTAAAACTACTCCAGATACTCTTCACACAAGACCACAACCATCATATACTCTTATGATCCATCATATTGCTTATCTACTTGCTAAAAATCCATAATATTCCGCAAAACTCTTATTCACTACCCTTTTTTTTGTTTATTTTTTTTGATTGTCTTGTTACGTAACCTGTCTGGATTATTCTTCCTTTCTGCTATGCAAAGAACATGAAATCAAAACAATGAAATTCCCAACAAAACATATATTCCCCCCAAGATTTTCTTATACTACGCTACACAGTACATAATCAGTGAGACTATTAACAACGTCCATCACTCCCCAACTTCTCTGCTGGAATCTCTACATAATAATATATCAATTTTACCGTCTGGGACATCATCGCTGCCTAGCTCTTTGTGAACCGCTACCATCAGCATGTAAAGTGGTACTCTCGTGTTATCTGCAGTAACAGCTTCAATGTTTGCCAGATCAAGCCAATGTGGTAGTAACCACACCTCCGAAATCTGCTCCAGAAGATACTCCAGTTTTTCCCGAAATATTTTATTGTAGAATAGGCCTATCAGCATCGAGAGGAAAGGTGTCCAGTGCGGCAGTTTACATTGCGTAGCTCCAAGCGCAATCTGATCTCGCAAATGCGCTCCTAAACTTAATTCATACCTGCTCCTCAGCTGTTGATGATGCCTGCCAAACTGCAGCTTGACATACTGCGGACCCTGCAGTCCAGCACTCGTCATGGATCGCAAACGCTGAAAAACCCCAAGTTTCTCGAGCGCCTCTACAACGACCGTATCCTCTTTTGCCTCCCATTCTTCCTGGCACTTTTTTTCATCCCAGTTCAAAAAGTACTGCAACACCTCCGTCTTTGATTCTCGCAAGTCGTTCCATACTTTAAAATACAACTCCTTGATTTGCCTTCCAGACATGCGGAAAACCCGACTCCCTTGCTTGCCTCTTGTCGACTCCAACACACTAATTGTCTTTCTTTTTCTAGTAATAGCCAGGTACCAAGCATAATTTTTTTGTATCTGAGAATAGATCTCTCTCTTTTTTACGGTAAACAATTTCAAATACCCTACAGGGTCCCCATGATATGGCTCGATATCTTCCAAGTATATTTTGTATTCCTCGTCATTTCGCAGCATTCTCTCCACAGCTAGCGCTTCCCAAGCTATCCTTCGATACGATACTTTTTGGCGAGGCCAGCAGACGCAGAGCTCAAACATCTTTTGACAGCCTTTGCATAATCCGTATTGTGTGAATACTCCCTCTGGGCAGAAATATATATCGATACCATAAAGGAAAAGATGCTTAATTTCGTCAGGCCGAAATCCAAGAAACTCTAATACATTCATATTCTCAGAAGTGCTGGGAAATTGTGCTTTCAGCTTCTTCCTCTCAAACAAAACCATTTGACTCTTTTTCCGCTTATGTGGCTCTTTATTAACGTCACACGCCGTATGATTACTCACATTGCCATTTGCATTAACGTTTCGATTGGTGCTAGCAGTGGTACTAGGGTTGGGAGTAGCCGTGGCATTAGTGTTATGATTAGCAGTGGCACTAGTGTTGGTAGTAGCAGTGGCACCAGAGTTGGCACCAGCAGTGGCACTTGTGTTTGTAGTGGCAGCGGCATCAGAGTTGGCACCGGCAGTGGCACTAGTGTTGGTAGTAGCAGCGGCACCAGAGTTGGCACCGGCAGTGACACTAGTGTTGGTAGTAGCAGCGGCATCAGAGTTGGCACCGGCAGTGGCACTAGTGTTGGTAGTAGCAGCGGCATCAGAGTTGGCACCGGCAGTGACACTAGTGTTGGTAGTAGCAGCGGCATCAGAGTTGGCACCGGCAGTGGCACTAGAATTGGTAGTAGCAGCGGCACCAGAGTCGGCACCGGCAGTGGCACTAGAATTCGCACTGGCAGTAGCACTAGGATTTGTGCTAGCATCGGTACTACGATTAATACTAGCATTGGAACTAACATTCGTACTATCACGAGTGCTCGCCTTTTCCTCGTCGCTACTATAGTACTCCCTGGAGCTGTCACTGCTATTTCTCTCCTCGGAACTGGACGGTAACGCCGCGACAGGCATGCAAACTAAAGCCTGATTTTCAGCCATTTTGTCCATCCTTTCTATCAATTCCACTGTATCTGCAGACAAGTCCTTCCTCGAGCCGCAGCATCCAACATGCTGGCCCTTTTTTCCTTTCTTTGATTCAAGTCCATAGAACTCGCGTACCTGTTCAGTTATACAACCTTCCTTAATTGGTGGCAATTCATCCCTACGATTACTTGCCGCCCAATTGTTTTTTTTAGATAATAGATAACAGACGCCTCCATCTCTGAGTCTTCCCACGCTTTGAATGTGCTCAATAATATTAAGTCTATTATCAAGCGTGATGACCATCATCAATTCCTTAATGTCAATTCCTTCAGTCACTAATTTCGTCCCGATGAGAACTCGCATGCTACCGTTAGTGACAAACTCCTCTGTACGAGACACCTTTTCTGCAGCACCCAGCTTCCCATGCATCCATATCACCCTAAAATGCTCTCTCCAGGAGCAGGCCAGTTCCTCCACCTGATTGGTCGTACTTGCAACTACAATGGCCTTTGACTTTGGTTCAATTGCGAACAGTGCCAAAAGAAGCTTCAATGCTTCTTCGGGAGGCGATTCGACCTTCTTCGAAATCTTGTGCACATGCCCTAAAGGCACCTCGGATTGCTCCTTGATAAGGTTAAACATTTGCGTTGGATAGCTGGATAAACCTCTGCTGAGATCCTCTGACCATTTGAACTCGTTAATGTCCATCGGTTTCTTGGTCAGTCCCATAAGCCCAATGCGCTGCAACGCAGCATCGGCTACAGCCTCAGGTGCTGTGCCGCTCAAAAAGATTGCTTTCTCGAAAGCGTCAAAATCGAGCTTAGCTATGCCCTCAAATTGCGACCGCCGGTACGCCTCCGTTTCCAAGTTGTGAAACTCATCTACAATGAGGTAACCTAACTTCACATTGTTGGTCCTAAAGGTGCACTCAACAATATTATCCCACGCAGCTATCCTGTTTGTGAAATTAGCGCTAGCAAGGTCATCGTAGATACCCACGTATAAATCAGTAACGCCATCGTAACCTTCTTCAATAAAGTTTCTTACAGCGGCCACATTCAAGCAACCGCCTCGGCCCAACCTGATCATGCAATTAGCAAGCAACACTGTGTACGGTACAAACAGAAACGACACATATTTCACGTCGCTCTTAGACGCCAGCGCTATTAAGGGGAGATGAAATAACTCCGTCTTACCATAGCCAGGTGAGGCCTGTACTGCCACAGAGGGTGTGTCTGCCATGTATATTTCATAACACAAGCGCAACTGATGCAAGTCCCTGAACTCAAAGGAGCTGCCAAAGAGTTTCTGGCCTGCGACGAGGATATCGTTTGTACTCTTAGGCTCTCGGGGCCTTTTTCGCGTTACCCTCAAAATTTTTTGATGATCTGAACTCGCCTCACCTGCCACGTCTCTCGCATTCCGAGTACTGGAGGAATAACGGTAGTCACTTTCAAGGCCTAACCATTGAATCCAACGCTCGGAAGCTCGTTCCTGCAATAAAGTAGCAGTCGTTCCACTAACACTCGTTAACGAAAAGGAATCCACACCATAAATGTTTCGCCCTGTTTGAACGGAATGATTGGCCATGAGTTCGCTCGTCGCCGACTCGTACAAATCTGTTTCTAATCTGCTACCTACGCAGTGCCGTCCTAGTGCAACCAACCCCTGACGCATCTCCCGAAAATTCAGCTTCTGAGGAGCATTCTTCGGAAGTTCCCTCATGTACTGCCGAAAAGTTGCATATTCAACGAGACAGCCCTTCGCAGTGTTCAGAAACAAGTAGGAATACAAAATTATCCTCGACGTATCTCGATTTGTTACTTGATCTAGATCTTCAAATCCCACCACGTCCATCCAGGGATCATGGTTAAAGGTGTCATAACTGTTACCAAGCGCACATATTTGCATTTGCCTTAGTACAGTGACAAAATAAAACAAGTAATCTGAAGTGAGTCCGTCAAGTGTCTTTAGTCGAGGTTCTGATGAACCGTTCTTGTTATAATCAGTGTACAGTTGGATGCGTCTTGTTGTATCGTCGACGTATACGTTGCGCTGAGGACCAGCAAAAGCGAGTAGCTGAAGCTCTGGATAACGGTAAGGGTATCCCACGGCGAAATGGATCATCCACATGAGTGGCACCGTAAGCTCGTCAATTGCAACAGCCACTCTATTTTTAAGAGCCGCTGTCATTTTGTTAGTATCTCTTCTCAACTTTGGTAACACAATTTCACGATATTTAACTGGTATCATTTGAAGAAAAGAATCGTTTTCCAGATACTCGTCAATTCCTCGCTTTGGCTCTCTGAACAAGACGTCTCGATTACGCAAAATGAGACTGGAAATATCAACCACTGAAGGCATATAAAAGCAGCTGTTCAATTCTTCCCACAGGTTATCAAACTTAGCCTTGCATGCAAAGTAAAAGTTGCGGACATACTCGCGGTTAAACAGTTTTCCGCATACTGCTACACCATCAGAAGAAGGTACCAAAGATATTCTATAAGAGTCCTTCAGCGCGGTTTCTTGTGCTACTTCGTGGTACAGAATTTTGATCCATTTCCACATTGCAACGCCGTTATTGTCGTCAAATATATCTAAATCCTTTGCGGTGCAAGCACAAGAGGACACTAATAAAGCTTTCACGGCATCTAGTGTCTTTCTGAGTCTTCTTGGAGTGTTAGGACTGCGCAACTTACATACCTTTAAGCCATGCTCGTCCACAGATGGAATAATGCATTGTTCATCCGCAATAGAACGATCAGCTTCATCACCAGCGCTACCTCGGGGACCCGCCCCAAAATTTAACGCACAAGCTCGCAAGATAATATGCAAAATATCACCTAGTCGGTCTTTTTTGTTCATCATGTCGTTGCATATCTGTGAAAAGTATTTTATTTCAGTGCGTGTACGTGGACATAGATCACGTTTCAGCCTCTCCGTATCGACTTTCTTTTCGCCAGGTATACTTGCTTGATATGCAGAAAAGATTGACAGCTGATCAACGTGTAATAACAAAAACAGGTAGGGCGCCAAATTGTATCCATACTTCCTTATGGTACTTTTCTGAAGATTTCTTACAATAGGCGCGCCGGAAACAAAGTTGGTGAAAGTACGCATGGTCGAACTGTCGCTTGGCCTGGCACTTGCAGTTTCGTAACAATGTTCTAGAACACGAAAGCTCAACTCACTATAGTATCCTCTGTTGAGGTAAAAAAGAGAAAGGGTATCGTAATCCCTCCCATTGAATTTTAAGGTATGGACCTGAAACAACGCGTAGACCATCAGGTTGATTTTCTTTGGAATAAGATATTTTGAAGGTATAGGTCCGCTCTGAAAATCTGGTCCGTCTTCAACAAACGTTAGAAACTTTTGCACATTTTTCTTAACCATGACGGCGATGACAATTCTTTCAAATGATCTTTTCCTATCCCTTGCAACAGTTCTGAATTTTACCACCTTGATTAGACCGGACTTTTCATCTTCGTAGAATGATCGCACTTCCGTATGGACCGTTTCAAATAAAGATATTGAGTGACAATCCACCAAGTCGTTTTTGTTATTTAGAGCCAACTCAAACTTCTCAAAGTTTGCCCTTTCAAACTTGCGCTTCTCGGAAACTTTCATCTTACTTTTGTATGTTTCGAAATTAACAATAGTATTTTGGTTCTTACATTTTTTGACAAGAAATCCATCAATATAAACAAACGATTCTTCAGTTTCCACTTTATCATGATCTAAAAATTAAGCTACCCTATTGAGAAGATGCAAAATCCTGCAGCGAGTACCAAAGGGGGGCAGCTACCCGGGTGCAAATCTCTAGCAGCCAAAAAAAATTCAGTTAGTAAGGAATACCACCAAGATTAGCCATTAACTTCTTCAAGGATAACACAGAAGACAGAGGATTTTCTGTTTTCCCCTGAGGATTATGATTCATCGCTCGATTTCTGGCCCGCAAAAATTAAGTCTTGGTACGTACTTCCTTGTTCAATTTCCATGGTGAGCGAGATCTCAACAGCCGGCTTGGTAAAGCAGAGTCAAGATCCTGTCCATTGCTCAAGCTGTTTCGTGGGCGTCCTCCCGGATACTTTAAACATCGAACTGTTGATCGCTCCAAGGGATTACGCGCTGAGCCTGCAACTTCTTCCACTCTCGAGAAGATAAAAAAAAAAATAAAAACCCTATGAATTACATTTCCATATTGGGTATATGACCTCATGCTTCCAACCGAGCAAAACCATTTTGGCGTACCTATATATAGCGCGCCTGACAAAAAGTCTTCATCAAGAAATTCCCAAAACTTGTCCGACAATTCACCTCGAAAACGGTAACAATGTATTACCCTGACTAATAAGAGGAAATACTCATCAAAACCGTATCACGTTACTTCCATGCTGCTATATTGCACTATGAGAAAGTATCTTGACGCTAGATTTTTGGCCATAATCTGCGTCACAAGTGCCTAAAAAGGAAAGCATCGTATAAGATTACTTAACATGCTGCATTTCTCTACGAGCTTTTCTAACACCTTTCCAGCATGCAATAACATGACATATATATACCAAAACTCCGGCCTATAGTCATTACCCGGCCTTTACCCCACACTCCTCTATCTTATCTTCCTCTCTTACTGCAATCACATTTCCTAATTCGTTCTCTTTCAAACGATCATTCCTCCCGCCCTTCTCAACACTAACACCAATATTCCTTTGTTTATCTTTCTCTTGCTCCAACACATATCAAAACACACACCCGCCTCATCTCATCCATATTACTACAACAACAGAATATACACTCATCTACATACTTAAACCATACTGCTCAAACCACCTCCAAATACCTACACCCATCTATCATCATTCTTTGATTTAAATAATATTGCGAGTGTCATTTCTGCAATAACCACCTCTCTACTGCTACCCCTCCACTTAATTCCCACCGAATCATACATCATCCTCCCAACCTAGCCCCATCACCAGCCCTACTTCACCCAGTCTTCTGCCCTACTCTCTTACCCGGCTTCCTACTGAAAAACAAAATCACAACAATTCGCCCTTCTTCTTCACACTCACCCCTAACTAGCCCTCATTCACCTCTCCCCCAGCCCTATCTCTAGTTACCCGGCTTCTCCGCGAAAATGAAAAATATGAAAAATATCAAAGAAATGAAAATCCACAATTCCTTAGCCCTGCTTTCAACTCTCTCAACCCTGAATAGCCCTCATCTACCTACCCCTAAGCCCTATACTCATTTACCCGGCTTTCACGCGAAAAACTAAAAAAAAAAAAAAACGTAAAATAATTCAAAGATCCTCAACCATATATCTTATGCCCTCCTACTTACTACCTATACAGCCAAAATTACAATGAAAAAAATGAAACCCCACACTCTCCCCGTATAACCTGCTGAACACAACTCATTGATATTCTCCAAACCGCTTCCCCACCTCATCAGGCGAAACTGCTTCTACTTGGCCTTGTATCTCTCCTCTATCTCATAAAAACACTCATATTATCCATTGCCGTGCCTACTTTCTCAGTCGCCCCATCATGCTCTATGAGAACCTAACCTTTTGCCCACAGCCTTCACCCAGCAAACCTAAGCCTTTGTCCATTGCCAATCACCATTCTTATCACAAACTAATCTAAAACAACTCCATCTTCACTATTTTCCCCTACTCTTGTCCTTAACCAGCCCATTGTACCTCATGACTTTTTCTCATTTCATGGCCATGCTCATATACTTGTTGCCATACTCTCTGCATACTTTCAGCACATCGAACCAGCATGTATCTTTGCCTACCTTCTGCCGCTCCTCTCTATACCTTCCTATTTCCGCTTTCTCAAGCTAAAACTACTCCAGATACTCTTCACACAAGACCACAACCATCATATACTCTTATGATCCATCATATTGCTTATCTACTTGCTAAAAATCCATAATATTCCGCAAAACTCTTATTCACTACCTTTTTTTTGTTTATTTTTTTTGATTGTCTTGTTACGTAACCTGTCTGGATTATTCTTCCTTTCTGCTATGCAAAGAACATGAAATCAAAACAATGAAATTCCCAACAAAACATATATTCCCCCAAGATTTTCTTATACTACGCTACACAGTACATAATCAGTGAGACTATTAACAACGTCCATCACTCCCCAACTTCTCTGCTGGAATCTCTACATAATAATATATCAATTTTACCGTCTGGGACATCATCGCTGCCTAGCTCTTTGTGAACCGCTACCATCAGCATGTAAAGTGGTACTCTCGTGTTATCTGCAGTAACAGCTTCAATGTTTGCCAGATCAAGCCAATGTGGTAGTAACCACACCTCCGAAATCTGCTCCAGAAGATACTCCAGTTTTTCCCGAAATATTTTATTGTAGAATAGGCCTATCAGCATCGAGAGGAAAGGTGTCCAGTGCGGCAGTTTACATTGCGTAGCTCCAAGCGCAATCTGATCTCGCAAATGCGCTCCTAAACTTAATTCATACCTGCTCCTCAGCTGTTGATGATGCCTGCCAAACTGCAGCTTGACATACTGCGGACCCTGCAGTCCAGCACTCGTCATGGATCGCAAACGCTGAAAAACCCCAAGTTTCTCGAGCGCCTCTACAACGACCGTATCCTCTTTTGCCTCCCATTCTTCCTGGCACTTTTTTTCATCCCAGTTCAAAAGTACTGCAACACCTCCGTCTTTGATTCTCGCAAGTCGTTCCATACTTTAAAATACAACTCCTTGATTTGCCTTCCAGACATGCGGAAAACCCGACTCCCTTGCTTGCCTCTTGTCGACTCCAACACACTAATTGTCTTTCTTTTTCTAGTAATAGCCAGGTACCAAGCATAATTTTTTTGTATCTGAGAATAGATCTCTCTCTTTTTTACGGTAAACAATTTCAAATACCCTACAGGGTCCCCATGATATGGCTCGATATCTTCCAAGTATATTTTGTATTCCTCGTCATTTCGCAGCATTCTCTCCACAGCTAGCGCTTCCCAAGCTATCCTTCGATACGATACTTTTTGGCGAGGCCAGCAGACGCAGAGCTCAAACATCTTTTGACAGCCTTTGCATAATCCGTATTGTGTGAATACTCCCTCTGGGCAGAAATATATATCGATACCATAAAGGAAAAGATGCTTAATTTCGTCAGGCCGAAATCCAAGAAACTCTAATACATTCATATTCTCAGAAGTGCTGGGAAATTGTGCTTTCAGCTTCTTCCTCTCAAACAAAACCATTTGACTCTTTTTCCGCTTATGTGGCTCTTTATTAACGTCACACGCCGTATGATTACTCACATTGCCATTTGCATTAACGTTTCGATTGGTGCTAGCAGTGGTACTAGGGTTGGGAGTAGCCGTGGCATTAGTGTTATGATTAGCAGTGGCACTAGTGTTGGTAGTAGCAGTGGCACCAGAGTTGGCACCAGCAGTGGCACTTGTGTTTGTAGTGGCAGCGGCATCAGAGTTGGCACCGGCAGTGGCACTAGTGTTGGTAGTAGCAGCGGCACCAGAGTTGGCACCGGCAGTGACACTAGTGTTGGTAGTAGCAGCGGCATCAGAGTTGGCACCGGCAGTGGCACTAGTGTTGGTAGTAGCAGCGGCATCAGAGTTGGCACCGGCAGTGACACTAGTGTTGGTAGTAGCAGCGGCATCAGAGTTGGCACCGGCAGTGGCACTAGAATTGGTAGTAGCAGCGGCACCAGAGTCGGCACCGGCAGTGGCACTAGAATTCGCACTGGCAGTAGCACTAGGATTTGTGCTAGCATCGGTACTACGATTAATACTAGCATTGGAACTAACATTCGTACTATCACGAGTGCTCGCCTTTTCCTCGTCGCTACTATAGTACTCCCTGGAGCTGTCACTGCTATTTCTCTCCTCGGAACTGGACGGTAACGCCGCGACAGGCATGCAAACTAAAGCCTGATTTTCAGCCATTTTGTCCATCCTTTCTATCAATTCCACTGTATCTGCAGACAAGTCCTTCCTCGAGCCGCAGCATCCAACATGCTGGCCCTTTTTTCCTTTCTTTGATTCAAGTCCATAGAACTCGCGTACCTGTTCAGTTATACAACCTTCCTTAATTGGTGGCAATTCATCCCTACGATTACTTGCCGCCCAATTGTTTTTTTTAGATAATAGATAACAGACGCCTCCATCTCTGAGTCTTCCCACGCTTTGAATGTGCTCAATAATATTAAGTCTATTATCAAGCGTGATGACCATCATCAATTCCTTAATGTCAATTCCTTCAGTCACTAATTTCGTCCCGATGAGAACTCGCATGCTACCGTTAGTGACAAACTCCTCTGTACGAGACACCTTTTCTGCAGCACCCAGCTTCCCATGCATCCATATCACCCTAAAATGCTCTCTCCAGGAGCAGGCCAGTTCCTCCACCTGATTGGTCGTACTTGCAACTACAATGGCCTTTGACTTTGGTTCAATTGCGAACAGTGCCAAAAGAAGCTTCAATGCTTCTTCGGGAGGCGATTCGACCTTCTTCGAAATCTTGTGCACATGCCCTAAAGGCACCTCGGATTGCTCCTTGATAAGGTTAAACATTTGCGTTGGATAGCTGGATAAACCTCTGCTGAGATCCTCTGACCATTTGAACTCGTTAATGTCCATCGGTTTCTTGGTCAGTCCCATAAGCCCAATGCGCTGCAACGCAGCATCGGCTACAGCCTCAGGTGCTGTGCCGCTCAAAAAGATTGCTTTCTCGAAAGCGTCAAAATCGAGCTTAGCTATGCCCTCAAATTGCGACCGCCGGTACGCCTCCGTTTCCAAGTTGTGAAACTCATCTACAATGAGGTAACCTAACTTCACATTGTTGGTCCTAAAGGTGCACTCAACAATATTATCCCACGCAGCTATCCTGTTTGTGAAATTAGCGCTAGCAAGGTCATCGTAGATACCCACGTATAAATCAGTAACGCCATCGTAACCTTCTTCAATAAAGTTTCTTACAGCGGCCACATTCAAGCAACCGCCTCGGCCCAACCTGATCATGCAATTAGCAAGCAACACTGTGTACGGTACAAACAGAAACGACACATATTTCACGTCGCTCTTAGACGCCAGCGCTATTAAGGGGAGATGAAATAACTCCGTCTTACCATAGCCAGGTGAGGCCTGTACTGCCACAGAGGGTGTGTCTGCCATGTATATTTCATAACACAAGCGCAACTGATGCAAGTCCCTGAACTCAAAGGAGCTGCCAAAGAGTTTCTGGCCTGCGACGAGGATATCGTTTGTACTCTTAGGCTCTCGGGGCCTTTTTCGCGTTACCCTCAAAATTTTTTGATGATCTGAACTCGCCTCACCTGCCACGTCTCTCGCATTCCGAGTACTGGAGGAATAACGGTAGTCACTTTCAAGGCCTAACCATTGAATCCAACGCTCGGAAGCTCGTTCCTGCAATAAAGTAGCAGTCGTTCCACTAACACTCGTTAACGAAAAGGAATCCACACCATAAATGTTTCGCCCTGTTTGAACGGAATGATTGGCCATGAGTTCGCTCGTCGCCGACTCGTACAAATCTGTTTCTAATCTGCTACCTACGCAGTGCCGTCCTAGTGCAACCAACCCTGACGCATCTCCCGAAAATTCAGCTTCTGAGGAGCATTCTTCGGAAGTTCCCTCATGTACTGCCGAAAAGTTGCATATTCAACGAGACAGCCCTTCGCAGTGTTCAGAAACAAGTAGGAATACAAAATTATCCTCGACGTATCTCGATTTGTTACTTGATCTAGATCTTCAAATCCCACCACGTCCATCCAGGGATCATGGTTAAAGGTGTCATAACTGTTACCAGCGCACATATTTGCATTTGCCTTAGTACAGTGACAAAAAAAACAAGTAATCTGAAGTGAGTCCGTCAAGTGTCTTTAGTCGAGGTTCTGATGAACCGTTCTTGTTATAATCAGTGTACAGTTGGATGCGTCTTGTTGTATCGTCGACGTATACGTTGCGCTGAGGACCAGCAAAAGCGAGTAGCTGAAGCTCTGGATAACGGTAAGGGTATCCCACGGCGAAATGGATCATCCACATGAGTGGCACCGTAAGCTCGTCAATTGCAACAGCCACTCTATTTTTAAGAGCCGCTGTCATTTTGTTAGTATCTCTTCTCAACTTTGGTAACACAATTTCACGATATTTAACTGGTATCATTTGAAGAAAAGAATCGTTTTCCAGATACTCGTCAATTCCTCGCTTTGGCTCTCTGAACAAGACGTCTCGATTACGCAAAATGAGACTGGAAATATCAACCACTGAAGGCATATAAAAGCAGCTGTTCAATTCTTCCCACAGGTTATCAAACTTAGCCTTGCATGCAAAGTAAAAGTTGCGGACATACTCGCGGTTAAACAGTTTTCCGCATACTGCTACACCATCAGAAGAAGGTACCAAAGATATTCTATAAGAGTCCTTCAGCGCGGTTTCTTGTGCTACTTCGTGGTACAGAATTTTGATCCATTTCCACATTGCAACGCCGTTATTGTCGTCAAATATATCTAAATCCTTTGCGGTGCAAGCACAAGAGGACACTAATAAAGCTTTCACGGCATCTAGTGTCTTTCTGAGTCTTCTTGGAGTGTTAGGACTGCGCAACTTACATACCTTTAAGCCATGCTCGTCCACAGATGGAATAATGCATTGTTCATCCGCAATAGAACGATCAGCTTCATCACCAGCGCTACCTCGGGGACCCGCCCCAAAATTTAACGCACAAGCTCGCAAGATAATATGCAAAATATCACCTAGTCGGTCTTTTTTGTTCATCATGTCGTTGCATATCTGTGAAAAGTATTTTATTTCAGTGCGTGTACGTGGACATAGATCACGTTTCAGCCTCTCCGTATCGACTTTCTTTTCGCCAGGTATACTTGCTTGATATGCAGAAAAGATTGACAGCTGATCAACGTGTAATAACAAAAACAGGTAGGGCGCCAAATTGTATCCATACTTCCTTATGGTACTTTTCTGAAGATTTCTTACAATAGGCGCGCCGGAAACAAAGTTGGTGAAAGTACGCATGGTCGAACTGTCGCTTGGCCTGGCACTTGCAGTTTCGTAACAATGTTCTAGAACACGAAAGCTCAACTCACTATAGTATCCTCTGTTGAGGTAAAAAAGGAAAGGGTATCGTAATCCCTCCCATTGAATTTTAAGGTATGGACCTGAAACAACGCGTAGACCATCAGGTTGATTTTCTTTGGAATAAGATATTTTGAAGGTATAGGTCCGCTCTGAAAATCTGGTCCGTCTTCAACAAACGTTAGAAACTTTTGCACATTTTTCTTAACCATGACGGCGATGACAATTCTTTCAAATGATCTTTTCCTATCCCTTGCAACAGTTCTGAATTTTACCACCTTGATTAGACCGGACTTTTCATCTTCGTAGAATGATCGCACTTCCGTATGGACCGTTTCAAATAAAGATATTGTGACAATCCACCAAGTCGTTTTTGTTATTTAGAGCCAACTCAAACTTCTCAAAGTTTGCCCTTTCAAACTTGCGCTTCTCGGAAACTTTCATCTTACTTTTGTATGTTTCGAAATTAACAATAGTATTTTGGTTCTTACATTTTTTGACAAGAAATCCATCAATATAAACAAACGATTCTTCAGTTTCCACTTTATCATGATCTAAAAATTAAGCTACCCTATTGAGAAGATGCAAAATCCTGCAGCGAGTACCAAAGGGGGGCAGCTACCCGGGTGCAAATCTCTAGCAGCCAAAAAAAATTCAGTTAGTAAGGAATACCACCAAGATTAGCCATTAACTTCTTCAAGGATAACACAGAAGACAGAGGATTTTCTGTTTTCCCCTGAGGATTATGATTCATCGCTCGATTTCTGGCCCGCAAAAATTAAGTCTTGGTACGTACTTCCTTGTTCAATTTCCATGGTGAGCGAGATCTCAACAGCCGGCTTGGTAAAGCAGAGTCAAGATCCTGTCCATTGCTCAAGCTGTTTCGTGGGCGTCCTCCCGGATACTTTAAACATCGAACTGTTGATCGCTCCAAGGGATTACGCGCTGAGCCTGCAACTTCTTCCACTCTCGAGAAGATAAAAAAAAAAAATAAAAACCCTATGAATTACATTTCCATATTGGGTATATGACCTCATGCTTCCAACCGAGCAAAACCATTTTGGCGTACCTATATATAGCGCGCCTGACAAAAAGTCTTCATCAAGAAATTCCCAAAACTTGTCCGACAATTCACCTCGAAAACGGTAACAATGTATTACCCTGACTAATAAGAGGAAATACTCATCAAAACCGTATCACGTTACTTCCATGCTGCTATATTGCACTATGAGAAAGTATCTTGACGCTAGATTTTTGGCCATAATCTGCGTCACAAGTGCCTAAAAAGGAAAGCATCGTATAAGATTACTTAACATGCTGCATTTCTCTACGAGCTTTTCTAACACCTTTCCAGCATGCAATAACATGACTATATATACACCCCACCCACACCCCACCCAACCCCACCCACACCCCACCCACACCCCACCCACACCCCACACCCCACCCACACCCCACCCACACCCCACCCACACCCACACCCACACCCCACCCACACCCCACCCACACCCCACACCCCACCCACACCCCACCCACACCCCACACCCCACCCACACCCCACCCACACCCACACCCACACCCCACACCCACCCACACCCCACCCACACCCCACCCACACCCCACCCACACCACACTTCCTCCTAACACTACCTCTTCTGGGCATTCCTTCCCTACACACAAATACTCATAATACAACTCCGGTCTCCTCTACTTTCATTACCCGGCCTTCACTCCACCCTTCTCTATCTTATCTCTCTTATCTCTCGCTCTCTTATCTCTCTCTTAGCCTTATCAAATTTCCCAATCCAGCTCACCCTGACAGTATTATACCGCCTCTCTTAAAACTAACCCAACCACTCCTCTGTCAAACTTTCCCTCCTTCAACTCATATTAAAACACACAATCACCACCCACATCCCATTCTCATCAGTATTACTAAACTAAAAGAAAACATATATATATACTTATATATATACGTATACGTATACGTATATATACTTCAACCACCACTGCTCAAATCTTCTCCAACCACCTATACTCATCTACCATTCTTCATTGATCCAAATGCATTTTTAAATTCCATTCCTTTAACGACCACCAATCTCTCTCTCATAACTTTTTGCCATCTTAATTCCGACCCGCTCATACATCCTTTCCAATCTAATCCATACTCTAGTCCTACCACCCTCTGTTCCCGCCCTCCGCCTCCGAGTCCGCTTCGAAAAACAAAATTTACAGAATCCGAATCCGGCCCTTTTCTGACCACCCTCTGCCCTACTGCATCCTACTCCATCCTACTCCATCCTACTCCATCCTACTCCATCCTACTCCCTATTACCCGGCTCCAATCCAAATATTGAAAAATCACTATCCTATCCTGAAGCCCTACTTTCCTTCGCCTCAGCCCTACCTAGCCCTCACTCCCCCACTCTTTGCCCTACTCATCCTTACCCGGTTTTCTAAATCCCAAAAACTTCCTAGCCCTACTTTCTCACTCGCAAACCCTGGATAGCCCTCATCGCCCTCTCACCAAGCCCTATCTTTCTCTTTACCCGTATTTACCGTGAAAAATTGAAAAAAAAAAAAGACCAAAATCATTGACACTCCAGCATACCATTCTGCTACCTATACATTCAAACTAACAATGAAATGAACCCTTATACTTCTCCTGCTATATCCTGGTCAAGACACAAATCTGTTCTTTCGCTAAAAAGTCAAAAGATAGAAGAAACCCATTTTACAACCTCACCTGACGAAACTACTCCTACTTGGCCTTGTATCCTTCTTCTCTGATATCATGCATTGTCCTGTCCCATTGTTCGCTAACAATCTAACCTTTTGAGCACAGTGTTCACTCACCAAAGTCCAGTCTTCGTCCATTGCAATATCCACACACAATTAATAGTTAATTCCTTCATCACAATCACCACTACCTCCAATCCTTCTGATCATACACCTTGACATTGAAACTCCTCATGGATATCGCGCCTAACTTCTTCTCATCCCAAATAACCCTTCCTACACAAGAGGAGCATATGCCAGTTATCAATCACCAATATCATCACAATCCAATGTAAAACAACCCTATGTTAGGTGTTTGTCGTAAACTCTCCCCTTAGACAGCTCACGATCCGTCATACATCCCTCTCATCATGTAAATTCTTCCTGCCCTTGTTTCAGCACATCAAACTATGAACGATCTTCGTCTACCCTCTGTCTCCCTCTGTCTCCCTCTCCTTCGCCTCAGCCCTACCTAGCCCTCACTCCTGTTTCGGCGTAACTATATATAGCGTGTCGGAGAAAAAATCTTTACCGAAAATATTTCCAATAACTTGTCTGAGGAACCACCTCGAAAACGGTAAAATGTATTACCCTGTCTAATAAGAATAAAATACTGATCTAACAAAAACCGTATCATGTTACTTCCACCGTGCAATACCGCACTATAGAAAAAATATCTTGACGCTAGATCTTCCTACGAGCTTGTCTAACATCTCCCAGCACGCAATAAAGTGACATATATATACCCACACCACCCCACCCCACCCCACACACCACCCACACCCCACACCCCACCCACACCCCACCCACACCCCACCCACACCCACACCCACACCCCACCCACACCACACTTCCTCCTAACACTACCTCTTCTGGGCATTCCTTCCCTACACACAAATACTCATAATACAACTCCGGTCTCCTCTACTTTCATTACCCGGCCTTCACTCCACCCTTCTCTATCTTATCTCTCTTATCTCTCGCTCTCTTATCTCTCTCTTAGCCTTATCAAATTTCCCAATCCAGCTCACCCTGACAGTATTATACCGCCTCTCTTAAAACTAACCCAACCACTCCTCTGTCAAACTTTCCCTCCTTCAACTCATATTAAAACACACAATCACCACCCACATCCCATTCTCATCAGTATTACTAAACTAAAAGAAAACATATATATATACTTATATATATACGTATACGTATACGTATATATACTTCAACCACCACTGCTCAAATCTTCTCCAACCACCTATACTCATCTACCATTCTTCATTGATCCAAATGCATTTTTAAATTCCATTCCTTTAACGACCACCAATCTCTCTCTCATAACTTTTTGCCATCTTAATTCCGACCCGCTCATACATCCTTTCCAATCTAATCCATACTCTAGTCCTACCACCCTCTGTTCCCGCCCTCCGCCTCCGAGTCCGCTTCGAAAAACAAAATTTACAGAATCCGAATCCGGCCCTTTTCTGACCACCCTCTGCCCTACTGCATCCTACTCCATCCTACTCCATCCTACTCCATCCTACTCCATCCTACTCCCTATTACCCGGCTCCAATCCAAATATTGAAAAATCACTATCCTATCCTGAAGCCCTACTTTCCTTCGCCTCAGCCCTACCTAGCCCTCACTCCCCCACTCTTTGCCCTACTCATCCTTACCCGGTTTTCTAAATCCCAAAAACTTCCTAGCCCTACTTTCTCACTCGCAAACCCTGGATAGCCCTCATCGCCCTCTCACCAAGCCCTATCTTTCTCTTTACCCGTATTTACCGTGAAAAATTGAAAAAAAAAAAGACCAAAATCATTGACACTCCAGCATACCATTCTGCTACCTATACATTCAAACTAACAATGAAATGAACCCTTATACTTCTCCTGCTATATCCTGGTCAAGACACAAATCTGTTCTTTCGCTAAAAAGTCAAAAGATAGAAGAAACCCATTTTACAACCTCACCTGACGAAACTACTCCTACTTGGCCTTGTATCCTTCTTCTCTGATCATGCATTGTCCTGTCCCATTGTTCGCTAACAATCTAACCTTTTGAGCACAGTGTTCACTCACCAAAGTCCAGTCTTCGTCCATTGCAATATCCACACACAATTAATAGTTAATTCCTTCATCACAATCACCACTACCTCCAATCCTTCTGATCATACACCTTGACATTGAAACTCCTCATGGATATCGCGCCTAACTTCTTCTCATCCCAAATAACCCTTCCTACACAAGAGGAGCATATGCCAGTTATCAATCACCAATATCATCACAATCCAATGTAAAACAACCCTATGTTAGGTGTTTGTCGTAAACTCTCCCCTTAGACAGCTCACGATCCGTCATACATCCCTCTCATCATGTAAATTCTTCCTGCCCTTGTTTCAGCACATCAAACTATGAACGATCTTCGTCTACCCTCTGTCTCCCTCTGTCTCCCTCTCCTTCGCCTCAGCCCTACCTAGCCCTCACTCCTGTTTCGGCGTAACTATATATAGCGTGTCGGAGAAAAAATCTTTACCGAAAATATTTCCAATAACTTGTCTGAGGAACCACCTCGAAAACGGTAAAATGTATTACCCTGTCTAATAAGAATAAAATACTGATCTAACAAAAACCGTATCATGTTACTTCCACCGTGCAATACCGCACTATAGAAAAAATATCTTGACGCTAGATCTTCCTACGAGCTTGTCTAACATCTCCCAGCACGCAATAAAGTGACATATATATACCCCACCCACACCCCACCCACACCCCACCCACACCCCACCCACACCCCACCCACACCCCACACCCACACCCCACACCCACACCCCACACCCACACCCCACACCCACACCCCACACCCACACCACCCACACCCCTTCTTACACTTCCTCCTAACACTACCTCTTCAAACATTTCCACCCAACACTAAACACACCTCCCCACAACTCGCTTTGTTTACATTACCCGGCCTTCATGCCCACTCCCCCATCTCATCTCTCACTCGTTTCCTTTAATCACTTTTCCTAATTGCGTTATCTAACAACATTATTATTCCTCCCGCCCTTCCTAACACTAACAGCACTATTCTTTCATCTAGCTCTTCCTGCTTCTTCTCATATGAAAAACACACACACCCGCCCTCATCTAATAAATATAACTAAAACAAAAAAATATACACTAATCTATATAACTTAAAGCGCACTACTCAAACCACCTCCAAATACCTCTACCCATCTATCATCCCTCATTAGTTCAAATAATAATTCAAATGGAACTCCCACAACTAACCACCACTCCAACTCTTAACTCCTTGCCACCTCTCTACTGCTACCCTCCTTTCACTTAATTCCAACCTACTCATACATCCTCCTTCCACTCTAATCTCCTCCCAATCTAGTCCCTTCCCCAGCCCTACCCTCTCTTACCCAGCCTCCCCCACTGAAAATCAAAATCACAATTCACCTACCTCCTCCACACTCAGCCCTAACAAACCTCTTCATACCCCTAACATGCCCTCATTTACCTCTCCCAAAGCCCTATCGCTTCTTTACCCGGCTTCCTAGCAAAAATTCAAAATTTCAAAATGCGATCATTTAGCCCTACTTTTCTTCTCATCCAGCCCTAAATAGCCCTCCTTCACCTCTCTTCTAGCCCTATCACACTTTACCCGGCTTTCTAACCAAAATTTAAAAAATGAAAATATAAATGAAAACGAAAATGAAAATGAATAAAGTTCTTTAGCCCTAGCAAACCTCTACATAGCCCTAAATAGCCCTCATAATCCCCCCCCCCCCCCTCCAAGCCCTATCAATCTTTACCCGGCTTTTTACCAAAAAGCGAAACGAGGAAAAAAAAAAAAAGTCTAATCAATCGAAGATCATCCAGCATACCCTCCTACTGCCTATCCATCCAATATTACAATGCCATGAATCCCTACCCTACATATTCCCTGTATAACCTACTAAGCACAACTCAGTATTATTCTCCCAAAAAAAAAAAAAAAAAAGAAACCACTTGGCTACCTCTCCAGACGAAACTACTTCTACTCACCCTTCTATCCCTTCTCTCTGAGAAACAACAATATTATCCATTGTTCTGCTTGCCATCTCTGTCCCGTCATCATGTTCCCTGATAACCTAATCTCTTGGCCACACCCCACACCCAGCAAACCCTAGTCTTCGTCCATTGCCAATCCAATCATCACTATTATCACAAACTAATCTAAAATAACTCCATCTCCACTATTTTTTCCCATACTCTTGCCCTTAGTCATGCGATTCTCTTCCTTCATGCCCATACTTTCTGGCATCCTTTCAGCACATCGAATCGTGACCTATCTTTGTCTACCCTACCTCCTGTCGCTTCTCTCTATATCTTCCTATTTCCGCTTCTTCAACCTAAACTACTCCAGATACCCTTCAGGCAAAACTGCAAACCTTACATTCTCTTGTAATCCACCATCTTGCTTCCTCAGTGCTATAAATCATTAATATTCTTGTCCAACTCTTACTCTCTACCTTTATTTTTTGTTTACTTTTTCTTAATTGTCTTGTTAACTTCCCCTCGGAGTTGTCTCTAGCCACTTCTGTACAACGAACATTAAATCAAAACAGTGAAATTTAGAACAAAACATATATCCTACACTACACAATACATAACCAGCGACAGTCGTGACAACGTCCATCACTCTCCAACTTCTCTGCTGGAATCTCTACATAATAATATATCAATTTTACCCTCTGGAACATCATCGCTACCTAGCTCTTTGTGAACCGCTACCATCAGCATGTACAGTGGTACTCTCGTGTTATCTGCAGCGACAACTTCAACGTTTGCCAAATCAAGCCAATGTGGTAATAACCACACCTCCGAAATCTGCTCCAAAAGATACTCCAGTTTCTGCCGAAATATTTTATTGTAGAACAGGCCTATCAGCATAGAGAGGAAAGGCGTCCAATGCGGCAGTTTAGATGGGGTAACTCCCAGCGCAATCTGATCTCGCAAGTGCATTCCTAAACTTAATTCATACCTGCTCCTCAGCTGTCGATGATGCCTGCCAAACTGCAGCTTGACGTACTGCGGACCCTGCAGTCCAGCACTTGTCATAGAACGCAAACGCTGAAAAACTCCAAGTTTCTCGAGCGCCTCCACAACGACCGTATCGTCTTTTGCCTCCCATTCTTCCTGGCACTTTTTTTCGTCCCAGTTCAAAAAGTACTGCAGCACCTCCGTCTTCGATTCACGCAAGTTGCTCCATACTTTAAAATACAACTCTTTGATTTGCCTTCCGGACATGCGGAAAACTCTGCTCCCTTGCTTGCCTCTTGTCGAATCCAATACACTAATTGTGTTTCTCTTGTTCTAGTAATAGCCAGGTACCAAGCATAGTTTTTTTGTATCTGAGAGTAGATCTCTCTCTTTTTTACGCTAAACAATTTCAAATATCCTACAGGGTCCCCATAATATGGCTCGATATCTTCCAAGTATTCTTTGTATTCCTCGTCATTTCGCAGCATTCTCTCCACAGCTAGTGCTTCCCAAGCTATCCTCCGATACGATACTTTCTGGCGAGGCCAGCAGACGCAGAGCTCAAACATCTTTTGACAGCCCTTGCATAATCCATATTGTGTGAATACTCCCTCTGGGCAGAAGTATATATCTATACCATACAGGAAAAGATGTTTAATTTCGTCAGACCGAAATCCAAGAAACTCTAATACATTCATATTTTCAGAGGTGTTGGGAAATTGTGCTTTCAGCTTCTTTCTCTCTAGCAAAACCATTTGACTCCCTTTCCGCTTATACGGCTCTTTATTAATGTTAGTGACTGGATGGATTCTATTAATACTCTCAATATTGCCGCCCGTATTGGCGTTCTCGTTGGCACTAGCGTTGGCACTAGCGTTGGTACTAGCAGTGGTACTAGCACTAGTCCTAGCATTGGTACTATCAGCAGTATTAGCATTGGTACTAGCATTGGTACTAGCAGCAGTATTAGCATTGGTATTAGCGTTGGTGCTGGCGGTGGTACTAGCACTAGTCCTAGCATTGGTGCTGGCAGTGGTACTGGCACTAGTCCTAGCATTGGTGCTGGCAGTGGTACTGGCACTAGTCCTAGCATTGGTGCTGGCAGTGGTACTGGCACTAGTCCTAGCATTGGTGCTGGCAGTGGTACTGGCACTAGTCCTAGCATTGGTGCTGGCAGTGGTACTGGCACTAGTCCTAGCATCGGTACTATCAGCAGTATTAGCATTGGTACTAGCATCAGTACTGGCGTTAGTGCTAGCATTGGTACTAGCATTGGTGCTATCATGAATCCCCGCGTTGCTGTCCTCGTCGCTACTACAGTACCCTCTGTAGCTGTCACTGCTATTTCTCTCCTGGGAACTGGAAGGTAACGCAGCGACCGGCATGCAAACTAAAGCCTGACTTTTAGCCATCTCGTCCATCCTTTCTATCAATTCCACTGTATCTGCAGACAAGTCCGTCCTCGAACCGCAGCATCCAACATGCTGGCCCTTTTTTCCTTTCTTTGATTCAAGTCCATAGAACTCGCGCACCTGTTCGGTTATACAGCCTTCCTTAATTGGTGGCAATTCACCTCTACGATTACTCGCCGCCCAATTGTTTCTTCTAGATAATAGATAACAGAGGCCTCCATCTCTTAGTCTTCCCACGCCTTGAATGAGCTCAATAATATTAAGTCTATTATCAAGCGTGATGACCATCATCAATTCCTTAATGTCAATTCCTTCAGTCACTAACTTCGTTCCTATGAGAACTCGCATGCTACCGTCAGTGACAAACTCCTCTGTGCGAGACACCTTTTCTGCAGCACCCAGCTTCCCGTGTATCCATACTACCCTGAAATACTCCCTCCAGGAGCAGGCCAATTCTTCCACCTGGTTGGTTGTGCTTGCAACTACAATGGCCTTGGACTCCGGTTCAATTTCAAACAGGGCTAAAAGAAGCTTCAGTGCTTCTTCGGGAGGTGATTCGACTTTCTTCCAAATCTTATGTACATGCCCTAAGGGCACCTCAGAGTTCTCTTTAATCAGATTGAACATCTGTGTTGGACAGCTGGATAAACCTCTGCTGAGATCTTCCGACCGTTTGAGCTCGTTGATGTCCATCGGTTTCTTGGTCAGTCCCGTAAGCCCAATGCGCTGCAACGCAGCATCGGCCACAGCCTCAGGTGCAGTGCCGCTCAAAAAGATTGCTTTCTCGAAAGCGTCAAAATCGAGGCTAGCTATGCCCTCAAATTGCGACCGCCGGTAGACCTCCGTTTCCAAGTTGTGAAACTCATCTACAATGAGGTAACCTAACTTTACATTGTTGGTCCTAAAGGTGCACTCAACAATATTATCCCACGCAGCTATCCTGTCTGTGAATTTGACGCCAGCAAGGTCATCATAAATCCCCACGTATAAATCGGTAACGCCGTCATAGCCTTCCTCAATGAACTTCCGTACAGGAGCCACATTCAAGCAACCGCCTCGGCCCAACCTGATCATGCAATTAGCAAGCAACACTGTGTACGGTACAAACAGAAACGACACATATTTCACGTCGCCCTTAGACGCCAGTGCTATTAAGGGGAGATGAAATAACTCCGTCTTACCATAGCCCGGTGAGGCCTGTACTGCCACAGAGGGTGTGTCTGCCATGTATATTTCATAACATAAGCGCAACTGATGCAAGTCCCTGAATTCAAAGGAGCTGCCAAAGAGTTTCTGGCCTGCGACAAGGATATCGTTTGTACTCTTGGACCCTCGGCGCCTTTTTCGCGTTACCCTCAAAATTTTTTGATGATCTGAACTCGCCTCACCTCCTACGTCTCCCGTATTCCGAATACTCGAGCAAACAACGGTAGTCACTTTCAAGGCCTAACCATTGAATCCACCGCGCGGAAGCTCGTTCCTGCAATAAAGTGGCGGTCGTTCCACTGACACTGGTTAACGAAAAGGAATCCACACCGTAAATGTTTCGCCCTGTTTGAACAGAATGATTGGCCATGAGCTCACTCGTCACCGACTCGTACAAATCTGTTTCAAATCTGCTACCTACGCAGTGCCGCCCTAGAGCAATCAACCCCTGACGCATCTCCCGAAAATTCAGCTTCTGAGGTGCATTCTTCGGAAGTTCCCTCATGTACTGCCGAAAAGTTGCATATTCAACGAGACAGCCCTTCGCAGTATTCAGAAACAAGTAGGAATACAAAACTATCTTCGAAGTATCTCGATTTGTTACTTGATCTGGATCCTCAAATCCCACGACATCCATCCAAGGATCATGGTTAAAGGCGTCATAACTGTTACCAAGCGCACATATTTGCATTTGCCTTAGCACAGTGACAAAATAAAACAAGTAATCTGAAGTGAGTCCGTCAAGTGTCTTTAGTCGAGGCTCCGATGAACCATTCTTGTTATAATCAGTGTACAATTGGATGCGTCTTGTTGTATCGTCGACGTATACGTTGCGCTGAGGACCGGCAAAAGCGAGTAGCTGAAGCTCTGGATAACGGTAAGGGTATCCTACGGCAAAATGGATCATCCACATAAGTGGCACCGTAAGCTCGTCAATTGCAACAGCCACTTTATTTTTAAGAGCCGCGGTCATTTTGTTAGCATCTCTTCTCAACTTTGGCAGCACAATTTCACGATATTTAACAGGTATCATTTGAAGAAAAGAATCGTTTTCCAGATACTCGTCAATTCCTCGCTTCGGCTCTCTGAACAAAACGTTTCGATTGCGCAAAATGAGACTGGCAATATCAACCACTGAAGGCATATAAAAGCAGTTGTTCAATTCTTCCCAAAGGTTATCAAACTGAGCCTTGCATGCAAAGTAAAAGTCGCGGACATACTCGCGATTAAACAGTTTTCCACATACCGATATACCATCAGAAGAAGGTACCAAAGTTATTCTATAAGAATCCTTCAGCGCGGTTTCCTGTGCTACTTCGTGGTACAGAATTTTGATCCATTTCCACATCGCAACGCCGTTGTTGTCGTCAAATATATCTAAATCCTTTGCGGTGCAAGCACAAGAGGACACCAATAAAGCTTTCACGGCATCTAGTGTTTTTCTGAGTCTTCGTGGAGTGTTAGGACTGCGCAACTTACATACTTTTAAGCCATGCTCGTCCACAGAGGGAATAACGGATTGTTCATTCGCAATAGATCGATCCTCTTCGTCACCAGCGCCACCACGGGGACCCGCCCCAAAATTAAGTGCACAAGCTCGCAAGATAATATGCAAAATATCACCCAATCGGTCTTTTTTGTTCATCATATCGTTACATATCTGTGAAAAGTATTTTATCTCAGTGGGTTTACGTGGGCATAGATCACGCCTCAGCCGCTCTGTGTCGACTTTCTTTTCGCCAGGTAAACTTGCTTGATAGGCAGAAAAAATCGACAGCTCATCTACGTGTAGTAACAAAAAAATGTAGGGCGCCAAATTGTATCCATATTTCCTTATGGTGCTTTTCTGAAGATTCCTTACAATAGGCGTGCCAGAAACAAAGTTGGTGAAAGTACGCATCGTAGAGCTGTCGTTCGGCCTGGCACTCGCAGTTTCGTAACAACGTTTGAGGACACGAAAACTCAACTCACTATAGTATCCTCTGTTGAGGTAAAAAAGAGAAAGGGTATCGTAATCCTTCCTATTGAATTTCAAAGTATGTACTTGAAACAACGTGTAGACCATCAAGTTGATTTTCTTGGGAATAAGGTACTTTGAAGGGATCGGTCCGCTCTGGAAATCTGGTTCGTCTTCAACAAACGTCAGAAACTTTTGTACATTTTTCTTGACCATGACGGCAATGACAATTTTTTCAAAAGATCTTTTCCTATCCATTGCACTAGTTCTGAATTTTACCACTTTGATTAGGCCAGACTTTTCGTCTTCGTAGAATGATCGCACTTCCGTGCGGATCGATTCAAATAAAGTTATTGAGTGACAATCTACCAGGTCGTTTTTGTTATTTAGAGCCAACTCAAATTCCTCAAAGTTTGCTTTTTCAAACTCACGCTTATCGGAAACTTTCATTTTATTTTTGTAAGTTTCGAAATTAACAATAGTATGTTGATTGTTATGCTTTCTGACAAGAAATCCATCAATATAAACAAACGATGTTCCAGTTTCCACCTTATCATGATCTAAGAATGTAATTAAGCTACTCTATCGAGAGAATGCAGAATTATGCAGCGAGAACCAAAGGAAGCCTCCGCTACGCAAGTGCAAATCTCTAGCAGCAACAAAGAAAATTCAGTTAGTAAGAATCCCACCCAGATTAGCCACTGAATCCTTCGAGCACAACATGGAAAACAGAGGGATGTCTGTTTCTCCCTGAGGATTGTCATTCATCGCTTGATTTCCGGCCTGCAAAAATAAAGTAGTCGGTACATACTTGCTTTTTCAATTTCCATGGTGCGCAGTATCTCAACCGTCTGCTTAGTCGAGGAGAACCAGGATTCTGTTCATTGCTCAAGCCGCTTCGTGGATATTCTCTTGGATACTTTGAACATGGACCTGTTGGTCGCTCCAAGGAATTACGCGCTCAGCCTGCAGATTCTTCCATTCTCGAAAAGAACAAAATAATAAAAACTTATAGATTACATTTCCTTATTAAGTATATGACCTCACGCTTCGAAGTAAGGGAGACCTTTTTGGCGTACCAATATATAGCGCGTCAGACGGACAACCTTCCCCAAAAATTTCCCGTAATTTGTCCGACGTTCCATCTCGAGAACAGAGAAAATGTATTACCCTGCCTAAAAGAAAACACACCCACCCACCAAACACGTATCAAGTTACGTCCTTGGTGCTATATCCTACTATAAAAAATATCTTGACGCTACATTTTTAACTACAATTTGCGTCACAGGTGCCTAAAAAGGAAATAATGCCGGTGCTCGTACAAGGTTACTTCTAAGATGCTATATGTCCCTACGGCCTTGTCGAGCACCATCCTGCATGCGACACGGTAACATAGGTATGATCTTCCAAACATTCCTACCCAACACGGAACACACCTACTAACACTCCTTGGTACTTCCCTTACCCGACCTTCCTCACTCCTACCTTAATCACATCTCCTAATTGGGCTCTCTTTCTAAATAATTATTCCTACCGCCCTGCCTAACACCAACCATTACCAAACAAAAATACCTTTGTCTAGCCTCATTCCTCCCTCAACTCATATGAAATACTCAATCAAGTACTCACACCTACCCGCCATCAGCTAATCCATACTAATAAAACAACAAAAAATTAAATATACACTCATCTATATACTTAAAACACACTACTCAAACCATCTTCAAATACCCATACCAACTATCATCATTATCCATTAAGTCAAGTAATATTTCAAACAATATTTCAAATCTGATTCCCACAATAACCACCACCCACTCCACCTCTTAACTCCCTACTACCTCTCTACTCTCTGCCCTACTCTTTACTCCCACTCCCACTTAGTCCCTTCACCAGCCCTGCTCTCTGTCACCCGCATCCGCTTTGAAAAACATATTCAAAACAATCAGCTATCTCCCCCACCTCAGCCCTAGCTAACCACTGGCTTGCCCTAGCTTGCCCTAACTAGCCCTCACTCACTCCCCCCCAAGCCCTCTATCATTACCCGGCTTTCCACAGAAAATCAAAAAAATAAAATTCTTCAGCCCTACTTCACCTCTCCTTCAGCCCTGAATAGCCCTTATCTGCCTCTTCTCAAGCCCTATCATACTTTACTTGCCTTTCACTCAAACAGTAAAAAGTCAAGCCAAGTCAATCAAATCGATCAAATACCCACCCTCCTGCTTACTACCTATACATCCAAAATTGCAATAAATGAACCTCTACACTCTCCTCTCTGTGTAACCTACTGAATCAACTGAGTACTGCTCTCTAAAATCACTTGTCAAACTGAGCAAATGAAACCACTTCTGCTTCCACCTCTGCCTCCATTTGCTTCCCCTTGTCCCTCATCTCTCCGTGAAAACACATATCATGTTTTGTCCTGCTTACTTTCTTTATCCACTCAGCATGTTCTGTGCTAATCTAGCCTCTACGCATAGTCTTCACCAAGTAACCCCTGTTCTTTGCAATACACAACTAATGTATAGTTGAAGTCCTTATCGCAACCCACTTCCATCTCCTATTCTTTGATTACCCATCATTTGCATCGACATTGAAATTCCCATGCTTATCGTGTTCCGCTACTCCTTATGCCAAAAAACACTTCCAATACCAGATGGACATAGGATCCATGGCAATTAACAATCACCACTATTGTCGCAACCTAATTTAAAATAACTCCATCGTCGCTATTTTTCCCTACTCTTGCCCTTCCAGCTCAGTATACCTCATACATTTTTTTCTCTTCAGCATTCAGACAACACAACAAACCTGATACCTTCAGTATATCGTACCGTGATACATCGCTGCCTGTCTTGTGCCATTCCTCTCTATATGTTTCTATTCCAGCTGTAAATATCATCTTTGACTGACAACTGATTAAGTCACTTAGATCATTGGCAACAGAGTTGATGTCTAAGAAATTACGCAGTTTCCAAACTCCGCCCCGCGGTCACGAACAACCCATCCTTAACTTTCTTCCCCCCGACTCATGTATTTTATCCAATTTTCTGTTCTCAATTCCATATAGTATTAACGTTTCTCCAATAACTTCAATTCCTTTCAATGCCATTCCTACCCTGCCATCTAGTGAATTACTTCTGTTTTAGCAATACTTCAGTCCTTTCTCTTTCACCCTGATTACCTGCTCAAAAATGAAATAAACAAAACAGAAAGGCAGAGAAATCAATTTTTAGCCCTAATTCATCCCTCATTCATCTTCATACAATTCGACTTCTTTTAACCCAAATTTTCCCGGATAAGGACTTTCATGAGCAGGACGTTCAGGATTTCGCGAGCAATACGATCGCGGCCTTTACCACCATACATTAAGCTTCTATTATACCCTCTAAGTCTGCTTTTCGACATGGTTCAAAATTTGAATCACAGTTTCTTATGATTTCACTTCGGAAACTATTGGTGATATAGTATCGAGAGTTTTGAAATAATTCCTGTCACCTGGTAGGTTTTTTGCCGCTTACGTGAGTGCTGGGAACAATATCAAGCAAAATCCTCAGTAAATGGGAAGCTGCTTTAGCTGCAATTGACATCCGATTATACTAGGGTGCCAGACAAGTAATGTCGGGGCTTCGATGTTTGGCGACGCAAAAAACAAAAAAAGAGACGAGGGTGACAGATGATATGCGATTTTTAGGGTTTGGATACTTGCTGCTACCCTATATTAACATGGTGATTCTCTAATTTCACTCAAACTATGGTCAGGGCTCTCCTGTCATGAAAACCTAGTGCGAACGTCACTGGCATGTTTGCGAGATCAATTGTTGCATGAGAAAATATAGTACTTGTGTATGGCGCCGTAGTTTCCTGGGGATCTTGTATAATTAATAATGAGACATTGAAAATATCGGCAAAATGAATCTATCAAAGAAGGATGTAACTCTCCATCTGAATTTTACGGAATGCTTATCCCTAGACGTCATTTTAACCTATATATAAAAATAGATATTGAGAAGTTATACAAGAGATTTCTCAAGTTGAGCACATTCAGATTATGCTATTAACGCTATGTACATCTTCCGAGGCTCCCAGCATTGCCAAATGTCGGATGGCAGTGAAACTATGCATAAGTTAAAAATACAGATCACGCCCCCTTTTTATATGCTCTAGAAGAATACACCTCCGAGCATACAATGAACTTACCTCGATTCTGCGTCTTTCATCCGCATAGTTGTGTGCTTGAATTAGAACGATCATGAAAAAGCCTTCGATAATCATTGTAGGTGTGTTGGCAATTAATTGACCCATAGTACTCCAGCGCATGGCAGAGGCTGCTATAATTAACCCGATCACTGATGAAACAGCAAACAGGACGCTCAAAGTACATGAGCAAATCCAATTGATCCATGCAGATATTTTGTAGTTTAGAGACTTAGATGTTGAAATATCAAGGCCTGAATACTGAACAGGGCACTTTATCCCTATCAGTTGGAAAAGTTGTTGGTCTTCTTGAGCAACAATTCGATAGCAATCTTCTTCCTGCTTGGTGATTCGCTGATAGGCTTCTCGGATGACAAACCCATCCAAGTAACCTGCCAATCCAGTGTAAGTTCCAATGATTAACCACCAATCATCATCCCAACCCATTAAATGACCAACTCCCAACCAGGCAGCAAACACAGCAATAGCAATAAGGACACCGATACCCGTACCTACAATGTCTGCGTAGAAATCAATTATTTTTTGACCCCATCCCCTCTTCTCAAACTTCACAATTACAACTGGGTTTGGAGTTTCAAAATCTCTAAACCTGCTCCTTGTTTCTCTCTCAATTCTTATATCCATGTCTATGATGCCCCCAATAAATTTGTCAATGTATTTGTCATGTCTGGCTCTGATATTTTGTAAAAAAACTGAGCAAACTAGAAGGACGACAGCGGTCGCACTATTGATGTAGAGTTGCCAGTTGTTACTAAACCTTCCCAGACGAGGATTATTTCCAGTTTTTTCACCCGTGTATGGTGGGGTATTGCCGGCATCAATCCAAAGGGCACCAGTGCCAATCCAGACGAATATGCCAATCCAGTAAATTATAATAGAACACAACGACCCCAGGATGATGCTTGTAAAGGAGCAAAACTTGTCGTACCACGTTTCAGACGGCAATTTACTATCTACATCAAAATCGTCAAAGTTGAAATCAGGCTGTACGCTATTAACTTCGATGCTGAGATCGTCATCAACCTTCACGTCTTTGCTTTGTGAACTTCCCACCTGCGGCTTATCACAGAGCAATCTTTTTATGTTGGCAGTTCGAGACCTCACTTCGCCACATACCGAGAACTGCTCGTGTGTGCTGATAAGCTGTTGCCTCATTAACAAAGTGTCCCAGATATAACATTGGATGGATTGGCCATCTTGCATAACTACTTGCCAAGTGCTGGGCGCTTTATAAACAATACCGATAACACACCAAACAATGAGGATGATCCACATCAAAAAGAAGATAAACTGAGAACCGGCAAAAGCTACCATCTTGTCCATGCAGCGATCACTAAAGCCTCTACGAAGACCATTGAAACCGCGGCTAGTTACGACATTGCCATTCTTTGTCATGGTGACTTCATTTCTTTCCGTTATACATGTTTCCGCTACACTCCTCACATTTCGTTTGACTTCATTCTTTTTGTGTGATTCGCATATAGATGAGAAATCATCATCAAGGACATTTGGAGTAGAGCTGCCTGTTATTGTAAGTTCGTTTTCATACTTTTTGAGGGCTTTTTCTTCTTCTTTCGGACAGTCAATGGGCTCAGGATCTGTAATGTCTCTAGAGAAGGGTTCAGCAGTTGGTGCACAGTGGTACATATCTGGCCTTGCGCCCGGATTGTTGAAAAAATCAGCTATCTTACCCATTTTCCTGAGAGCTTGCCTAGTTCCCGTGGCAGATTGCACTAGCAACGTTATCAAATAATCCAGTTTAATCTTTTGTAGTGATTGAGCAAGGAAGCATAGGCATTTGTTTGAACTCTGTGACAATTTCAATTCTTAAACCGCGCTAACTAGATTGAATATTCGGCTTACAGTATTCCATATAAAAAAGTTCACTACTGGAACCGATAATAATCATCTGTTTGCTTAGTTCTCTGCAGTTGCGACATTTGAATAACCCGATTGACCCAAACTTAAACGTGTGACAGCTCGCTGCCATTCCTAAGTGGGAAATTCAGCAATGAGCTAAGCAATGGGCACTTCTTAAGTCATCTTCTCACGCGCTTCTAAAACCCACCTCCTATTTTCTCGAGAAAAATTTTCCCGCAGTGGACTCTTTGCGCGCCAACAATGTGTTCCTCGGCGTCGCTCAGTAGCTTTCACTGCAGTTAGGCGAACTGGGTTTTGTTTTCTACGTAGGATAAAAGTCGCATTGCATTGGTACGCTTCTGGGACTTCTCCCTTCGGAACAGTGGTATTCACTTTCGCTCCGACCTACATTTGTCGGGAGAAAGAGGCCGATAGTATGGAAGGTGATTTAATGTTGCACATTCGACTGCATAGATCTCTGTCGTACGAGAGTATCTTGCCGATCCTATTGCCAAAGCAGCAATATAGTAAGCATAACCATAACCTCCAGGCTGCATAATGGCCAAATATAAAATGTATACAATACACAACGACAACACATATGTTATTGATGTAACTTGGAAGAGCTCAGCTATTATCTGTGAACATGGATAGAGTGCAAGGTATTTGAGAATACACTGGTAGCACTTTCACAACCCCATTCTATAACGTAAATTAAGTACTTTATAGTGTTAGGGCAATCAAGCGAAGCTCGCTATAATGAGCTAGAGTACGTAATGTGAAAAGTTCTCCCAAAAGAAACCGACCCTCAATTCGGCACTTGACGACCCCTCGACTCTGATCCTTAAACCTTCACCAATTAGCCGATCAGATTTTATGCCACGTATAAAAATAGGATGATATGACAGCACATAACCATAAGACCTTAACACACACTTTTTTTCACGAAACAGGAAAGCAAGCTATAGCAGATGCCATATGATGATTATTCACTATAGCCAATGTAACTAGACATCTACCTTCGAAAGTATGAATAAAAGTTTACAATAAGCATCAATGTGTGCAATCGCATAGATAGCACATCTTGGATATCTTTCCATTTGCCATCTCTGGCAAAAGACTCAGCATTCACTTCTGTGTCATAACATTTTACTAACGACCACGTTTTGCGGCAGTGGCACTCTCGAAGGGTTAATTTAACCCTAATAAAAGCCCACTTGCTACAATAGAAGATTACAAAAGTATCATTAATATCATATACATAAAAATTACGAAATTCTTGAGGATAATTGTGTCGGGTACTGTATACTTTGTTCCAAAGGAACTCCACAATGTTCAGATTCTTTTTTTGAAGGCCCCACTCCGGGCTCCAAAGATCAAACCAGCATCCGCCTCGTGGTAATTATCAATTATCACTATTACCAATCAAACTTCTTTAGAAAAACAATGAGTTCACATTTTTTACCTCGTTCTCTCGTACTTTGCCCTTTCATCATTCATTGTGCATTTTTCTCCCAGATATTCTTTTTTTTTTTTTTTTTTGATTCAAGCCCCAAGAAATTGGGCACCTGCTCGATTTTGTAGCCTTTCTAACTTGGCGGCAATTCACCTTTACAATTCTTCCTCCAACTGTTTATCCGAAAATATAGATAGTACAAGCGATTATCCACTAGCCGTTTCACTCCATGATGCCGAGTGTCTCATTGTCCGCTTAGTTGTGCTGACTCGGAATCTTCTTTATTGCCAATTCATTGGCACCCTTTTGTCACTGTACGATTTCAGAAAAATAGAAGCACATGAGAAAGAGCTCTTGGATGTTCTACTTGTCATTCTATCTTTCAGATTTATAAAATTATAAATATTTAACTATATTCTAAAAACGTAACAAATTGACGACTTGAAAACCACGACAAAGTTATATGCAATAGTTATTTATGATGGAATGAGATTATTAGTGCAAGCAGGTAAGGCGCAACTGGATTTCAGGATAACCTGTGTTAAAATTACCGTTATCAGCTGAAGATATCGGTGATGATATGCGTAGAAATTTTTCCAATTGAGGGTTAGAAATTCATCATTTGACACCGTCATTGGCATTTATATCTGTGTTCCTATGCGAACAATTTTGTGTTATAATAAAAATAGAAAACATGTGTTCAAAGGGAGCTACCGGAGTAGCTCATTTTTAGTCTCTATGCGGATTAGAGTTTATCGTCGGGAACTGTACAGTCCCCTTTGGAGGTTCTTTAAAGTAACTGAGTATTTGTTTTTGATGCTGTCTAATTAATTTGGAACGTTTAAATCAAATAAATACGCCACTTTTTGAGATTAGTAACATGTTATAGAGAATTGAAATGAAACTCTGTCCTCATTTAAGATCGTTATTTATGGGCGGAGCATAAGGTATAGAAAAAGCATATTTTCGTTAAACAAAAGGGAGAGGGTGAGCAAACGCAGTATCAAGAATTAAATTTACCCTTTTGCCTTGTACTTCACAGCAAGCCACGATTAAAGGATCAGTGTTTCCGTTATAAGTATGAGCATAGAAGGTGACGTATGTTTCACAGTTGTTAGCATAAAAAAGCATGAAACGATGAAGAGTCAACTGTCTAAATCCTAATAATGTGGATAATTATACAAAGCTAAAGAAACTATTTATCTGAAATCGCTGTTTCATGAGAATCCGGCGACACCGAACAATTGAAAATAAGATCAATTCAAAACTTGTTCTTTGAGAATATGTTGTCCTATTTTGGGTCAATGAAAACTCATTATTTTTACACTCTATATTTGGCTCGTCTAAGCGGTCTTTAACAAGGCGCAAAACACGCATTAACCCCTATTCCCATGTTACAGGCTTGTAAAATGCATTATCGGCTCATTGAAGCAAGATCAACAGTGTATTATTTGGATTTAGATGTCTCACAAACATTTCGTTCCCACAATATAAAATCTTGAACCGTTGACCAATACATATTTACGAGATTTTTATAGTTAACTGAGTGCTGGAACTTCCGTTAAACTGCCGATGTTCGACAAACGGACAAAAAATGTTCAAGTTTCAAAGAGCAAAAATTGGTCTTATTCCATCTGATAATCAAATTCTCTTCCACAAAAATAGTCATATAACTCTTTACCAGGTTAGAATATGAAGGAACAAAATCACACACAGTCAATAATTAATTGACATATTTTAAATTAGTAGGCCCTTTATCTCATTATGAAGGAGCATCTACAAGATTGAAGAATCTCCTGTGTCACGTACTCCAGAAAGTTTAGTTTGTTCTTATCATGTATTCCTTCATAGTAGCCCAACAGTGCAAGATTTGTACGTTGCGTAGCAGACAAGATATAATAAATCAATTGCACTTATCATCCCAGATATTTGTAGGAATTCGGAATTCTGTTTACCATCGGTATCTAGTGACATTTTGAAATCATAATCAAAGCCAATGACCGCTCAGTGAAATAGCTAAGAATACTAAACAATAAAGGCAACACAAGGCAGTAAGCAATAATAAAATGTACTGCGGAATATCAGCAGGGACAAGAAAGCGACGTCTATCAACAATAGCAGCTGTATCTAAATTTCGGATAAATCAATGATAGGGAAGAGAGATCTCTATATATCAAGCGTAAATAACAGATTTTAAGTTTGTCACGTAATTTTACACCATGTGACGTGCTTCATATATGTAACGGACAGCAAACACGAAGAACGACAGTGCCCCCCCAAAGGTCACACTTCGCATGCTGATTCTTGTCGCCAAGAGTTTTCCACCGATGACAGCTAAAAAAGAGCATATGAAATGACCAGTTACAGCGCCAAAAATAACGAGCCAATAGTCGTTATGGGAAGCCATTGCGATTATACTTACTTGAGAGCGGTCGCCAAATTCACCTAAAAAAATCATAGAAAATAACTGTATCCACAGGGGAGAAAAAATGATTGAAAACCAGTGCTCAACTCTCTTCCAAGTAAGCTTAAAATAGGAAATATCTCCATGATAGTTTTCGCTTGACTTCTTTCCAGACTCGAGATCGTGCATTTTGGTGTTCATGGCTTGAGCAGAAATTTCCTCCTCAACCTCTGCCAGTTCATCGTCCACTCCTGCATCTTTAGGCATATGTAAGCCTTCCAGTGTCAGTTTATAAGCAAAGACTAAAAACAGGAGTCCTGCGAAATATCGTGTGTACCGCTCTGATATCACAGATACAAAAGCATGGCCCGCTATACCGGACAGGATTGTCATGATGGCAAGGGAACAAAATGAGGAAGTAAAGACAAGCCATTTGGGATGGCGCATGGCCATTAGAGCACCCATCAAAAAGGTTTTATCGCCAATCTCAGACACGGCGATCATCTACACAGCCATATAGAAGGACGCCAGAGCTGTGTGACCTTCAGTGACATCCCCCTCTGCATCTGCAATATAGATCGACATATCTTGAAAAACGACCGAAGTGCTATTTGTCTAACCGCAGACTACATACAAGTATTACAAACATGAAGTTCCTGATATGCTAATATTATATTCAAATTTTGTTAGTTTGAAAGGCTTTGCCGCTTTTGCATCTGAAAAACTTCCTTACCGTGTCGCGTTTGTTTTTTTACTTGTTATTGTTGCTCTTGCTCAGTAAGAAAAAGTTGGCTGGCCGTGGTACTATGTGCCGAACGATTCGGCTCAAAGCTCCACAAACACAAGAGGAAAATGGCCAGCTTCATGGCAGAATCTGGAACTTCTCCAACATAAATTTCAGTATATATTTTTTTCTACCGCCTAGTTCAGAGCTACATGACACACATGGCCGTCGGAAAGCAAATTGATTGAATGCAACAGCATTTATACTTCATTTAATCTCTTCTCGTGATATCAAGATGCAGCTTTTATTACTTATTCCAGCAAACATCAGTGGAACATAACTGACTACCGTCGAACCCTTGTACAAGCCTCTCTGAGATACGCTGTCTGTCCCTCAGAGTTAACTCTCATCCAAAATTATTTTATGTCGCATGATCCGCTATGGCCAATAATCGAAGCTCAAAATTAATGATATATTGAAATAAGCGGCAGCACTGCTTCAGTGAATAAGAGCTGTACTTCGTAATTACCTTTGCTCTAAATTCAGTGCGCTAACAAAAATTGGTATCGTTAAAAAAATGTTCTCTCTACACAATCAACGGTTAATTTACCCTTGGACCACTTCTGGATGATACCATGGCAATAACAAGAACGGTGAATAATTTACTTGAGGTAATACGTGAGAGTAAAATATTCCTGCAGTAAGGGTCTCAGTGCAGGGACTGAAATTCATCAACCGAAAAACAGTAAACTTCTTGATGCGAGCATCCTTGAAAAATTTCATCAGTAGTTTAGTTACATTAAAATCTCATAAAGGTAATAACTTATACAGGTATAGTGAACCATATGAGTAGTTTGGAATTGAATATTATGATAGTTCTCTCACTTATTAAATTGATTAAGCGCCTTCTCTTGGTGGAGAGGTGTAAGTTGAAGATTGGGGACTTGCTTTAAAAACCTAATTTAGGAATACGTTTCGTGGAAATCTACCCCAGCATAAAATCTACGTTTCAGGTGCTCTTTGTTAACAACAAGAAAAGTATTACCAATAGTGCGAGCTGTACATCACAGCGTAATAATTCAAGTAACGAAAGTTTTGAGCAAAACACCAGATTTAAGTTTCGCGGAAGCCCTTGTAAATATTCAATATTCTCCATCACTAGAAGTTGAATTATATGGTTTTGAAGAAATACATGAAGATACACATGACCGAAACTACAAAGATTCCATAACTGATTAGGAAACCCTTAATTTTAATATTCAGCTTATCCTCAACCTCATGTTCTATTTTCATTATATTTTTACGTGTACTCAATGGTAGTGATAACGGAGCGATGGTCCATTCATTTGTACTTCGCATTCCTATCGTCGGGTATTTTTTGAAATTGAATGGAAAGAATTGTTTAAAAACTAACCAGAAAGTACTGCCGATGAATGACAATAGGTACATGCAAAGAGCCTTATTAGCGTCTGGAAGATAGCACACTTCCGTCTGAAAAGTTTTTTTTCCTGAATTCGACCCAACGGCATCTGGGTTCCACAGAGAGATGAGTTGAATCGCAGGATACTTGATCCCCATATTCATTGCACAGGACTTCACTGAATATTCTTCGGCCGTTTTAGTTACACCATTTGCCTCGTATTTTTGTATAATATGACAGTAGTCATGGTCATCTCCACAAAATATAGCGTCCGGCTGCACCTTGCTTAAGACCTCAGGAGTAATATATCCATCGATAACAGTTTGATAATCTTTTCCTCTTTCAATTGGAAATGGTTTGGCGGACTCCCTTCCGGGACCACATGGAAGCTTTTTGGGATCTCTCCAAAGAGGAATGTGAGACAACATGATTTTAGGCAATGGGTGATAGCCACTGGCGAATTCATGTAAAAAATTCCTCGGAATAGACGATATTTGAGGATTCTCTTTATCTGACATAGAAATTGTATCCACCAAGACGAATGTATGGTTCCCCACATCCATGTAGTTAGATGCTTCACCAAAAAAAGCGGTAAATCTCCGAAAACTATCCTTTAAAACATTAAACCCAATATCGTGATTCCCTGGAACAGACATAATAGTTTTTTTAAATGGAACTTTTGGGAAAATATTATTAAACCTTTTGTATTCCTCCATCCAATAGGCATCTTTATTATATCTACCTCCGTCAAATAGGTCACCTAAAAAAAAATTCGTATCAGGACTTAACCAATATTGTATGAATTTCCAATTTCTTCGGTGATAATTGTCCGCCACCACTTTCGTAGCTTCATTGATTACCCAGGTTCTGTTGGGGTAGGATGAGCAATCCAACAGCTGCGGATCAGCAAATAGAGCGACTCGATGTGGCGTCGCATTTGCCGGCCACTCTTCCCAGCTGTCCCATTCACATCTCTTTATTACTCTTTGTACAACGATTCTTTCATAATACCATACTTCAGCGAACCAAAGAATAAGCAAAATGGCAATATTTCTCCAACGTATTATTTGCCCCCCGTCTCTGCCATAAAACTTGCGTTGCTTATTGACATCAAGTGTTCTCCCACTATATGAATTGTGACACGTCCAAGCTAAATATCTGAAACGATTGCGACTCAACATGAGTGTATCTTGCGTTAACAATCAGTTATCTAAAACATCAATATGTGTTGATTGAATAGACGAGCGCCAAATAAACAACCGCGGAGTTAAAGAAGAAAGAGTGAAACACGCAAAAAAAAAAAAAATAAACATATACATATATATATACACTCACGTATATACTTAAGAAACACTACTCAAACCACGCCTCCAAAAACTGTGCCCATCTATCATCATTATTTATTGATTCGAATAATATTTCAAATGCCATTCCAACAATAACCACCACCCTACCTCTTAATTTTCCAGCTACTTCTACTGCCACGCTCCCACTTAATCACAAGTTCCACCTTCCTCCCTATCTAATCCCCTCACCAGCCCTACTTTAGCTATCCTTAAGCCCCACTCTCTGTTTCCCGCACCCACCCCGAAAGACAAATTTAAAAGAATTCAGCTATCTCCTCCACCTCAGCCCTAGCTAACCTCCGACTTGCCCTGACTTGCCCTAACTAACCCTTACTCATCTTTCTTCAAGACCTCCCAATCATTACCCGGTTTTTCACAGAAAATCAAAAAAACACAAATTCCATTCTTCAGTCCTACTTACCTCTCCTTCAGCCCTCATCTATCTCGATCTCAAGCCCTATCATACTTTACTCGCCTTTCACTCGAAAAACAGTAAAAAGTCAAGCCAAGTCAATCAAATCAATCAGATAACCACCCTCCTGCTTGCTACCTATACATCCAAGAATTACGTTAAAATGAACCCCTACACTCTCCTCTCAGTATACCCTACTGAATCAACTGAGCACTATTCTCGAAATCCACTTGTCCAATCGAGCAAATGAAATCACCTCTGCTTCCCGTTGTCCCTCATCGCTCTAATATAAACACATATCGTCCTGCTTACTTTCTTTATCCCCTCATCATGTTCCGTGGTAACCTCTAACCCCTACGCACTGTCTTCACCCAGTAACCCCTAGTCTTTGCTCATTGCAATGCACAACTAATATCTAATTCAATTCTTTATCATAACCCATTTCCATCTCGAATTCTTTGATTACCCATCATTTGCATTGACATTGAAATTTCCCGCTTATTGTGTTCCGCTACTCCTTATCCCAAAAAGCCCTTCCAATACCAGATGGACATAGGATCCATTGCAATTACCAATCACCACTATTGTCGCAACCTAATTTAAAATAACTCCATCGTCACTGTTTTTCCCTACTTTTGCCCATACCAGCTCATATACCTCATACATTTCTCTCTCCTCAGCCTATAGACAACACAACAAACCTCATGCCTTCAGTACATCGTACCATGATACATCGCTGCCTGCCTTGTGCCTTTCCTCACTGTATTTTTCTATTCCAGCTGTAAATATCATCTTTGACTGACAACTGATCAAGTCACTTGGATCATTGGCAACAGAGCTCATGTCTAAGAAATTACGTGGTTTCCAAACTCTGCCTCGGTGTTAGTTTCATTTTTTTGCAACTTGTTGAGAATTAACAATCTTATACAATCCCTCATTGTTTTGTAGAATAGATATCTTTCAATAGCAACGTACGTCGATTCACCCACATCTCCGTTATAATTTTCTGAATGAAAGAAAAAGGGTTAGTAAAAGAAATAAATATGCTCTTGCACAATATCCATCATCAAACGTGTACCATTAAACAAGCAGATCCAAGGCTCAAGCTCTATACACACATTAAATTTGCTTCATTAATTTACTAATGCATACTTGGTGATTGCTTTCCATAGTGTGCCAGCATTAACCCAATTCGGTTTGCGTGACACCTTGTCTGTCAATAAAAAAAATAAACACCACTATCCCTCCAGCCATTGGCGCGGTAGGGAGAAGAGTAGTTACTTTGTTTGTAGGAGGACTTTAGCTGGTCTACTGGAGTTTTTGTTGTTGCAACAGTTGTGCGGAATGAGCTGAATGAACTTGAAATGCAAGGTAACTACGGGTATTTTTGAGAGTGAACTTGATATGTTAAAGAAGTGTATATGAACACACACCCCAAAATCGACCTTGTTTACATTACCCGGCCTTTGTGCTAGCTTCATCTCATCTCTCTCTCTTCTTTTAATTACATTTCCCAATCGGGAGCATTTTCAAACAATTCCTACCTTCCTTTCTAACACTAACACGAATCACCCACTCCTTACTTCTTCATACTGCAAGCATCTACTACCCGCCTAATCGCAACATCAACTCATATATCCATCTCATTACCATCTCATACCCATCACCAGTGACCAATATTACTATAACATAATATACATCGGTACATATATGCATCTAGAAACAATACTATTCATTCAGGCCAACATAAACCTAAGCATGTATTACCAACACCTTGAATACTATTCTACAATACTACCATACTTCTTAACTCTCTTCCACCTTCTACCCTTTCAGAATTGAAACATCATACAGATCAAATAACTCCTTAATTTAATATCCATACTCATTCGACCTATTTCAACAATTCCTTAACCAATATTCCTATTTTATTATTACTGAAATATTATTTATATCTATCCAATTCACAATATCATCCTTCCAACACAAATTGATATTATTCATCTACTCTTCCTTCACTTTTACCTAGCCACTCATATTTTCTGATCCAATTCCATATACGATTAACGTTTATCCAACATCTTCACTTCCTTTCAATACATCCGCACCTGCCATCTACTGAAATAATTCGCTTTAGCCCTAATTAACTCTCATCAGCCCTCTTGCAACTCTCATTCACCTCTGCTCTAAGCTTTTGTTTATTTACAGGACCGTTCAAGTTGATATTTTCTCACAGCTTTCCCCAATGCTTCACTTCTGATGAAAAACATAAATCCTTTTCCCTCTTTCTATCCCCCGGAAAATAAAAAGACAACGAATGTATTACAACAATTACTTGAAGAAAATGTTTTCTGTTATTTACACGTATACCTTATGAAGTTGCACTATAAAAATACACTCAACTAATGCATTTCATTTCAAGTCTTTGTAGAACTTTCTTGATTATACGTCAAGACGTCCTTCTATAGCTCACGCATATTGTACATCCACAGAATAAAGCAGATTTGCGATGACCAAAGGACAATATAAACAGATGCATTCGTGAAAAGATTCCTAGCAGACGATAAAATGGGGCACTGGTCTTATTCTACCTTAATTTGGTCTGCATTGCATCTTCATATTTCCTATCCTCTATCTTCTATCCGACCAAGTCCCTCCATAGCTCCTCAACAAGTAGCATCATCTACGCAGCCATTATTATTCTGACATTTCAGTCTAACGTCGCTTTTTTCAACGAATTGATACAGATGTTGAAATGTTGTATTCGTGTCCTAGTCATCAGAATTTTTTATACTATAGGTGTATTCAGCCAGCCCTTAAAGTACCAATTATCACTTTCAAAAACTATCCTAATCAGTGGTAACGCATCAATTAAAAATTGCACGATAAAGCGCCAGAGAAACCATTGCTAGGGACATAGTCATAGAGAGCGCCCATTCTATTGCAAGCAAGCAAAGAATTAATATCATGGAAATAGTATGAAACTTTTCAAGAAGCCCTTTGTCACATTCAAATACTCTGTCCACATGCGGTAATTCATCATAATTCTCAGCGCTCTTGTTGTAATTTGCTACTGCTTTCTTTGCCAAGTTCTTGTTCGATGGATCTTTGCAGTAATCTGTGTATATATACCCACTGTGATAGGTTCTGATAGCGTCGGATCCAGAATCTATTGGTACCACAACTTCTTTAACAAAAAAACACCTACATTGTTCTCCGCCATAAAAAATAGAACTGTTGTATCTTTTCCTGACAAAAAATTTATTAACGTTAAAAGCAATCCTCCTCCAAGCTACTGAATCCCCCATCAGGTCTGTTTCAGAGACTTCCCCCAACAACTTTTGAATAATATTTACTTCCATTATAGGATTTTTCCTTTCCTCCATGCAGCTCACAAAACTTATAACAAAGGCTAGGAAGTAATGGATGGTCAGCCATGAGGGAGGAAATAGTTCTGACATTTTTGTATCATCGAGTCGATAATATATATCACGCAAACAAGAGTACGACAGCCACGTACAAAAAGCAGAACCTACACAACAAAAAGGGAGAATAATGTTCCATAACAACTTTAGTCTGAAAAAATACCATGAAACAAAGTATATCAACTTTCCAGCCCGTCTGTCTTCCAACAATTGTATTTCTTCTTCGTCGTATATCTCAACGCAGTTCTCTAGGTCATTTTTTTTCTGTTCACTCATTGTATTTATTCTGTAACGTTAGTCAGATGCATCTCCATAGCTGTAAATGTGACATTGTGTTTGTGTTACCGTCCTTTATATATTTTTTCAGCCCTGTCTGTTTCCTCCCCGGACGTCTTCCACTCTGCGCGGATTCCATGCAGGAGAAACCAAAGCGTCACATAATTTCGAATGTCACACCCGCACTACAAAAACAATAGCCAGGCAGCTCACAGGTCAAGTTAGAAGTCTCCAAGCTAAATATTTCATCTTTGAGAGAGTGCTCATATTAAAGATTTAGAAGCGTGCCAGCTCCTTCTATTGCCGCTGCTTGTTATCGAAGAATTCAAGTTATTACACCATGATGAAATAAGATCATGGTGATAGGTACATGTCCATATGTACGGGCTTTTAATTACCCCCTAAAGGGCAGTCCACTTTCAAATTCCCTATTTCGCATCAACTTCTGAAGATTTGAATAGTGCGCAGACAAAACTCCATTTCCATTTAGTGTTACAATGTCCTCTCCAGTATATATTCCCGAGAGGGAATGAAAACATGAGATTGACTGAAACGCCAAAAAATCAAATGGCTCAAAAAGAATATAGTGATACACTCTCGAGAAACTCTGTTCCCGAAATATATGGTTATAGCTGGTGCGCAACAAAGTGACAACGCTATATCACGATTTTACCATAATTGGGTATACAGTACATTCATTTCCATATTCCATATCCCCTATCCTTTATCAGACCAAGCACCTCGATCTCTCCTCAACGAGTAGCATAATCTACGCAGCCATTCCTGATCTCGCACTTCAGTTTAACCTCGCTGTTTTCAACGAATTGATGCAAATGTTGAGATATTGTATTCGTGTCCTGGTGACCAAAGTTTTCCATGTCACAAGTGTATTCGACAAGGCTTTACATATACATCATCTCTTTCGAACTATCCTAATCAGTGGTAGCGCATCAATTAAAAATCGCACGATAAATCACCAAAGCAGCCATTGCGAGGGACATAATAGCGGAGAATGCAATTTCAATTGAAAACAAGTAAAGGACTGAGTTCATGCAAATAATATGAAACTTTCCAGAAAGCCCGTTTCCATAATCAATTCCATTCATATGCGATAATTCATCATAATTTTCAACGCTCTTGTTGTAATTTGCGACTGCTTTCTGTGCCAAGTTCTTGTTCGACGGATCTTTGCAGTAATCTGTGTGAATATACCCATTGCGACAGGTTCTGATAGCGTAGGATCCAGAATCTATTGGTATCACAACTTCTTTAACAAAAAAACGCCTACATTGTTCTCCGCCATGAAAAATAGCACAGTTGTATTTTTTCCTGACAAAACATTGATTAACGTTAAAAGCAATCCTCCTCCAAGCTACTGGATTCCTCATCAGATCAGTTTCAGAAACCTCCCGCAATAACTTCTGAATAATGTTTGCTTCCATTATAGGGTTTTTCCTTTCCTCCATGAAGCTCACAAAAAATATAACAAAAGCTAGGAAGTAATGGATGGTCAGCCAGAAGGTAGGAAACAGTTCTGACGTTTTTGTATCATCGAATTGATAATAGTATATGTCACGTAAACCAAAGTACGTCACCCACGTCACAAATGCAGTGATTACCCAGCAAAAGGGAAGAATAACGTTCCATAGCAACTTTCCCCTGAAAAAATACCATGAAACAAAATATACTAACTTGCCAGCACGTCTGTCTTCCAACAATTGTATTTCTTCCTCGTCGTATATCTCAATGCAGTTCTCTAGGTCGTTTGTTTTCTGATCACTCATGATATTCATCTCCATTGCTGTAAATGACAACAGTGTTTGTGTTACCTCCGTTTATATATTTTTCATCCCGGTCTGTTTCCTCTCGGACGGTTTTCTGCTCCGCGCGAAACTTAATGCTTAGGAAGAAACTAAAGCTTGGAAAAATTCCGAGTGTCACACTAGCGCCTCAAAAGCAATGGGATGCTCAAAGATGGGTTCAGCTTTCTAATCAAATTATTTCACCTTGGCGAGAATGCTCGAATTCAAAGCTTTAAAGTTTGTATTTTCCTTCCTTTATTGCCGCTTCTTGTCGAGAAATTCAATCTCTAACTATAACACCATCATGAAATAAGATCTTGGTGAAATCTTAAAAGAACATATCCATATGTATGTGTTATTAACTCCCATTTCAAGGAAGAGCATACACTTTTGAATGTAATTCTTTATCTCTAACCATCTTTTGAAGACTTGAACAGTTTGTGTATAAAAGACCAATTACATTTTGTGTCACAATGCCCTCTCCAGTTTAAATTGAAAGAGTAAATTGAAGAGCAAATGGAAAAATTATATTTACTGAATGAGGAACCCTCAAAAAATAGCATGATTCAAAAAGAATATGGTGACACACTCCCGAGAAACGCTATTCCTCATAGACATGCCACTAGCCCTCGGCTAAGTTACAGCTGTATAGGTGATGCTCAATGTAATGAAAATGACCGTCCTGGTGTTCAACGTAGGGAGAACAGTAGTCGTGGCGCTCAAAGAAGTAGCAATAGTGGCCCTGGTGCTCAAAGAAGTGATGGACCCGCACATACAGAGGAAGTATCAAGTGAAGTGAAATTAATTGCGCTAAAAATAATGAAGGCATTGGGTAGCGGACTCAATATCGCTCACCTCATATTACTGGCGGCCTATGGTAGCCTCGGATTATCATCTAGGGACGATGACAATTACTCGAGTATTTTTGTTTATGGTGGTTCAATAATCACAGTTGCTTCTCATATCATCCTATACTGTGCTGACACCAATAAATTGACTTCAAGCATATTTGAAAGAGGGCAGGCAGAGAGCATGGGATCATATTGGGCAAAAGCAGGACTTTTGGTGGTTGTTCTGCCCATTTTCAATTCCATTGGACTCATTGTTATGTTCGTAAACGGACAAGATCGTAAAAATTTTTGGTCCGGAATTTTTGCTTTTAGTGCTTATCTCTTAGGCAATACTTTGTTGTTTCTGAGTAAAGGAGAAAATACTAGGTCCGAAGAGTATGAATTGCGTGAAAATAGTCCATTAGCGGATAATGCGCCAGTGAGTAATTTACCAGCGGCTAACTCGCCAGCGAATGACGCACCAGCGACTAACTCACTAATCGATAATTCATCGGTGGATAATTCGCCACTGAATAATTCACCCCGACCTTCAATTCGTACCTTTCCATAGAATGCTAATTATATAACCATATGGCCGGACCATTGACATCTGCTGGAAGATAGAAAACACACAACTGGAGAAAGCACAATATACAGGACTTACCTGAGACCTTTCAATTTATCTCATCAATCAACACACTTCTTCAATGTTGTTATAGCCTATCCAAATAACTGTGCATACTTCGAACAAACCAATGTTTAGAAGTTCTTGTAAGAGTACGTTCCTCATAAACACTCCGTTCTTCGCTCTAAACCACAACATGTACCCCTGAAAGCCAAAACAATTCTGCGGCTCAGCCTGAGAAATGCATTGCACGTCACGCGATCGCCCCAACACCTCCTCTGAAGGCATAGCGCCGTTAAAAAGTTTTTCTCGACCACGCGCCTCGCGCCATCTCGCACGCCCTGCCCTACCCCGTACAACTGGGTCACGTGAGACTCAGAGTCATCACATTCACAGTTTTCCATCAAAAGTATCTTAGAAGAGAGCCCTTGGTCATTACAGCATTTCTTCGTGATATCTTTTGATTTAATACATTCCTTCACTTATCCCTCCCCTTTGAAAAGGGAGCAGCCAGTTCTTTTAAGGTATAATCATTTTCTCGACCATAGACTGATGATCGAATAAAGTTGTCTTTCGTAGAGCGACCAAAAGATCCTCATGCACTTTTTGGGTAGTACATACAAGAATATTTCCGTCTCATATTACTTATTTCCAGCTCTTCACTGTTGTTCAAAGCGTGCACTCCAAAAACGTTTGCCTCTCGAGGAAACATGAAACAGAGGTTTAGAGTATGTTATAAGTACATTTCTCTGATACATTCCCCATCTAAGTAAACCTCCTCTGTCTTCTGGAAGCAGTCAGAGCTTATGCGGGCAGCCTAAGAGAATATATAACTGTTCAAGTAATGGCGTACATGGCGTATGGCTACGTTGTACGAGGATAAAGCATTTTTATACGCAAAATGACAGATCTAGCGCCGATATCTCATGTGGCTTCGAATTTAGCAGCTTGGGGATCCAGTGCTAACGTTAAATTCGAGATCACGATCCGTTGAAAATAACGTCAATATGTACAAGTTGTAAATTGCAAGCTAACCGGGGCTAGAATCTGGCCAAAGAGCTACCGATTGCGCGTGTATTTTCCTGAATAAGGGTAACATCTGCGATTGAAGACCATCCTTGTGAATATTTATTTTTCCCCACAGCCGTCATGCTAAACCCTGCTATTGCCCGCGAAATGAAGTGGATATAGTCACGGTTATCGCACTTTTACATTTTATATTCTTCCTCCATTTTTCTGTAGTAGGAGCTGCCTAGCTCATTCAGTTTCCCATTAATAAGAGACAGCTTTTGCACGAAATTTTGTAGGTTCTTTAAGTAGAGTGAAATCTAATGGTTTGCATGTACAACAGTAACATCAACTTTTTCGAACAACCTCTTTTGATGGTCAACCCTAGTAATACCGCTTCTTACAACCCTCATTTTTCAAACCCTTCATCCTGATAGAATGACCGCGTTTTCGAGGGAACCATCTCGAATATCATCTTTGAGTGACAAGGTAGTATATTGTTTGCATTATTGACAATTTAATTAACCTCTACGAATCTCATAAACTGAACTAAATTTTCTCAGATATATTTATTCTTTTTGCTTGTCTGCTAATTAACCATCTTTTACATACGATAAATATTGAAAAAAAAATTTTCACTCCCATTCTTGTGTCCGACAAAAATTAATATACTGCCTTTGCTTTCGTTTTCTGTGACGCAATGTCTTTTAAGTTAAAATAATTTTTAGAAATGCCAATCAGTTGCCACACACTCTCCAAATATTTTGTCTACAGTTTATATATATATGCATGTACGTATGTCTTTAAGGAAAAGAATTAAATGCTTCAGTTTTCATGAAAAACATACATCTGTGTCGCCGTTGTCGTGGAAGGTCAATTTCAACGATCTCTACCACATTTTCTATTCAGTAATACAATATTCAGGAACTTCTGCTACAACTCCCACACATTGTCCATTTACAGAATGAAAAGCGCGTTTAAAATGATCAAAGAGCAATATGAAGAGGTGCAATCGTGAAAAGATTCCTAGCAAACAATAAAGTGGGGTGCTGGTCTCATTCTACCGTTATTGGGTATGAATTGTATCTTCATATGCCTTATCTATCCATTCTTTTATCCGACCAAGAGCACTCCTCAGTAAGCAGCCATTTTTATTATCACACTTCAGTTCAATCAGACTCTTTGAGCGAACTCAAATATTAAATATATAAAACTTCAGAATCCAATACATTAAATAGGAGCAGCGAAGTATTTAATTTTTAAAGATGCTTTATATCCAAATTTTATTTATATTTTTATTAATAATTTTACATAATTCTTTAATTTTTAATCTTCAGGAATTAAATGTTTACTTTCTTTAATTAAATTTAATACATTAACAAATTTATTATAACTTTCTAATTTTTTAGATAATAAAAAATAATTATTAAAATAATTTAGAATTAATAAACAATTGTTGATTTCAAATCAATCATTAGGAGTTCAAGTCTCTTTATTCTTGAAAAACAAAATATAAGTAATATATTATACCTTCATAGGTTCAATTCCTATTCCCTTCAATAATTATATAAAATATTAATATTTTTATTTTATCTGGAATACTGCGTTCATGTAGTCATTAAAAAGTTTGCTTTACAGATGTATGCGACCAGTCCGTAATAAACTAGATACCTCTTTCGATATATCGTAAGCAATGGTAGCGCATCAATTTAGAATGGCACGATAAATTAGTAGAGCAACTATTGCTATGCATATAACCATAGAGAGTACCAATTCTATGTAATGTAAGCAAAGGACTGATATCACGGAAATAGTATGAAACTTTTCAAAAAGCCCGCTGCCACATTCAATTTCTCCATCCGTATGCGGTAATTCATCATAATGTTCAATACTTTTGTTGTAATTTGCGACTGCCTTCTGCGCTAGCTTCTTGTTCGAAGAATTTTTGGCGTAATCCCTGTATATACCCTCATTGTAACAGGTTCTAATATCGTAGGTCCCAGTATCTACTGGTATTACGACTTCTTTCACAAAAAAACGCCTACATTGTTCTCCACCATAAAAAATAGAACTGTTGTATTTCTCCTTGACAAAACATTGATTCACATTAAATGCAATCCTCCTCCAAGCTACTGGATCCCCCATCAGGTCTGTTTCAGAAACTTCTTCTAATAATTTTTGAAGCATTATTGCTTCAATTATAATGTTTTTTCTTTTCTCCATACAGTCTACAAAAAACATAACAGAAAATAGAAAGTAATGGATGATTAACCATAAGATAGGAAATGAATTTGACGTTTTTGTATCATAATATATGTCGCGCAGGCAAAAGTACAAGAACCACGTATAAAAAGCAACGAATACAAAGCAAAAAGAAAGAATAATGTTCCATAGCCATTTTCTCCATAAAAAATACCAGGAAACAAAATATATTAACTTTCCAGCACGTCTGTCTTCCAACAATTGTATTTCTTCTTCGCCGTATATTTCAGTGCAGTTCTCTAGGTCCTTTGTTTTCTGGTCACTCATGGTATTTACCCCGTAATGGTAGTTAGATGCATCTCCATCACTGTAAATGTAAGATTTTGTTTGTGTTATCTCCATTTATATATTTTTCATCCCCCATTTGTTCCTCCCCGGACGGTTTTCTACTCCGCGCGAAACTTCATGCAGGAGAAACCAAAGTGTCAGAAATTTTGGAGTGTCACATCCGCATCACTACAGCAATAGGCAGGTAGGTCAAACATCAACTCAACCTGTAATCTAAACAATTTATATTGCTCAAATTCTAAAATTTAGAAGTATGTCATTGTCTTCTATTATCGCAGACTGCTGTCGAAGGATTCAACCTTCCTACTACAACACCACAAGTCCATGTGTGCGCCCTTTTAACTTTAACATCAAGAAAGAGCAGTACACTTTTAAATGGATTTCTTTGGTTCGCACTAACTTCTGAAAACATGCATACTTTGCGTACAAAACTCTACTCATATTTTGTGTCACAATGTCCTATCCGGTATAAATTGCAAGAGGAAATGAAAACTTGGTATTAACTGAATGAAGAACCTCCAAGAAAAAAAAGGATGGCACGAGATGACAGCGCTGCAGCTGGTGCTCAGGCAAGTGACAACATCGCAGCTGGTGTTCAACCAAGCGGCAGCGCTGAAGCTGGTGCTCAACCAAGTGACGACGGCGGTAGATCTCAAATAACCAGGAGTGATTTAGTCAATCACTGGTTCTGGTCCTTCAAGAGATTGTCGGCACTTACAGGAGAGGTGCTAACTAAGCTGGAATTTGACTGGCAGGCTTGTGCAAGGATATCGGGAATCTTGATTATCCTCATTCACCTTATTTTGCTGACGGCCTATGGTACCCTCGGATTATTATCTAGGGACGAGCACAATTACTCGAGTATTTTTGTGTATGGTGGTTCAATAATCACTTTTATTTCTTATGTCGTGCTGTGCTGTACTAATATCAATAAATTGACTTCAAGCATATTTGAAAGGGGGCAGGGAGAGAGCATGGGAACACATTGGGCAAAAGCAGGACTCATGGGGATTGTTCTGCCTGTTTTTAATTTTATCGGGCTCATTGTCTTGTTCACGAAGGGTGGACAAGATGACAAAACCTTTTGGCTCGGAATTGCAGCTTTCAGCTTTTACCTTTTAGGCAATACTATCTTGTTCTTCGGTAGGGGAAAACATACTGAATCCGAAGAGCATGAAATAAGAGAGAATAACCCACCAGTTGCTAACTCGCAAGTAGATGACTCACCAGTGGATAACTTGCCAGTGGATAATTCACCAGCGGTTAACTCGGCAGCAGCTAACTCACCAGTCGATAATTCATCGGTGGATAATTCACCCCGACCTTCAATTCGTACCTTTCCATAAAATGCTATATAACCATATGGCTGGACCATTGACATCTACTGGAAGATAGAAAACACAACAGGAGAATGCATAGTATACGGGACTTTCATGAACTCTTTCATCTTATCTCATAAATCAATCAACACGCTACTTCGATGTCGTTATAGTCTATCCAAATAACTGTGCATACTTCGAACGAACCAAGGTTTAGAAATTCTTGTAAGAGTACGTTCCTCATAAACATTCCGTTCTTCGCTCTAAACCACAACAGGTACCCCTGAAAAGCCAAAATAATTCTGCGCCTCAGTCTGAAAAATACATTTCAGGTCACGCGATCGCTTCCAAGGGCCTCGTCTGAAGGCTAGTGCCGTTCAAAAGTTTTTCTCGACCATGCGCCTCGCCTCGTCTCATCTCCTTTTGCTGAACAAGCCAGCCGACCGCGTCACGTGAGATGCAGCATTATCACTTTCGCAATTTTCCATCGAGGATTTTTTAAAGAGCACTCTTGGTTATTGCAACGCTTCCCTGAGTCGCCTCCTGATTCTACGTTCTTCACATATCCCTCCCTCTTGTCAGTCGAGCAGCCAGTTCTTTTAAGGTATAATCATCTTCTCGACCATAGACTGATGATCAAATAAAGGTGTCTTTCGTATGCACTTTTTGGGTAGTACATACAAAATATTTCCGTCTCATATTATTTATTGCCAGCTCTTCACTGTTATTCAAAGCGTGCACTCCAAAAACATTTGCCTCTCGAGGAAACATGAAACAGAGGTTTAGTGTATGTTATAAGCGTATTTCTCTGACACATTCCTCATCTTCGTAAACCTCCTCTGTCTTCTGGAAACAGTCAGAGCAATGCGGGCAGCCTAAGCGAACATATAACTGGTCAAGCGATAGCATACATGGCGTCATCTACGGCTGCCGTGAATGAGGATAACGCATGTGTCTACGCATAATGACAGATCTAGCTCTTATATCTCATGTGAAACCCAATTTGGCAGCTTGAGGACCCAATGCTAACGTGAACTTGGGATCACATTCCACTGAGAAAAATGTCAACACGTACAAGTTGTAATTTGCAAGCTAACCGAGGCTAGAGGCTAACGTAGGAGCTACTAATTGCGCATGCATGTTCCTAGATAAGGGTAACATCAGCGACTGAATATTTATTCTTCCCCACGGTTGATGCGGATACAATCAGTTTCACACCCTTACACCTTATGTTCTTACTCCATTTTTCTGTAGTAGGAGCTGCCTAGCCCATTCAGTTTCCCATGAATAAGACACGGCTCTTGCACTAATTTTTGAAGGTCATCTAAGTAGAGTGAAATCTAATGGTTTTCATGTACAGTCACAACAACTTTTCAAACAATCTCCTTTGACCGCCTACACTACTAATACCTCTTCTCAGAAATATTAGTTCTTCTATTGCTTGTCTGGTAATTAAAGATCTTTTACATACCATCGTTGTTGCTTTTTGCAGGTAAATATCCATCGTTCTTGCTCTTTGCAAGTAAATATCCATCGTACTTGACAAATCTTCCATCAGTTTCATCTTTGTTGCTATCTAAAGCAGGTAGAAAAGGAAAAGAGCTCGAGTTAATACTAGCTACAATTTCAAAATACTTTCACAAAGAGATTCCTTGCATACTACAATTGAAGATGCGACACTTTTCTCTTATAAAAAAAAAGTACTTTCTTTCCCAACTTCCATAACGCAATGTCGTTGCTGATTGATTTTAGCTCTATAGAACGCGAGGTAGTTCTTATCCACTTTTCAAAAACTCTTTTTACTTTTATGTGTACGTATATGTTTGCATATCCTTATCTTAAACAAATATTTAAAAGAAAATACTAGAAAAAGCTATAACAAGTGATGAATTGGTTCAATAGTATAAAATATTCTAAGTTTCAAGTCCAGCAACTAGCAGAAACCATACGGTTTACTTCAGCAATGAGCCTACCATCGAACAGGTTTTGGCAAAATGGATAATCACTTCAAATACACTAGTTTCTTGATTGGGTAAAACTGACCTCCATCTGTAATCATATATGTGTCCGCAGGCATAACCAAATGCAACAGTAAAAACATTGTCTCAACCCCCTGTCTATTCCCTTTTCTATTTCTGGAAAGGAGGTTTCCTTTGTTTTTTTAATAAAAATAGTGAAGTTATCTCCCATCCGAGGACCCCACACCCCGATCCCTTAGGGGCTGATAAAGGGGGGCCTAGCTGATTGGATATTAACTATCTATTATACAGGGGGCACCACTCCCTTTAACGCTTCAAGTGAGAAGCTGATAATTGTGATATTTTATCTAGCTTACTTAGGTGCTACTTAAAAATACAACTTAAGTAGCGCTTATCCCAAGAGCTTCCTCGGCCGTTTCAACAGCAGATGCCGGATTAACCCCAGTAACCAATTTACCATCCACAACACAGAAGGACCCCCAAGGGTCTGGGGGTTGAACATAAGTAGCACCATTGTCTTCAGCCACCCTCTTCATGGTTTTCATGTGTTTTTGTTCCATGATCTTGGCAACATTCAAAATTTCTTCACCTTCGTCCGTGAAGCCCGTAATCTTCTTGCCTTCAATAAAACTTCTACCACCTAGAGTCTTTAGGTTATCAAAAATGGCTGGCCCGTGACACACCGCACTTACGACGCCGCTATTCGCGTAAATTTGAGCAACCAATTTCTGCAATGCTATAGCCCGCGGGTAATCGTAGGCAGCTCCATGACCTGCAGACGCAAAAAATATCTTGTAATCCTCAGCCTTGACTTCACTAGGTTTTTTGACGGCACTTATTTTGGTTATAAATCCAGAATTAATGTCTTCAAATGTTTCCTTGTCCCTGCCATTCAAGAAGTCAGGACCTAGAGAGGACTCGTCCCATCCAAAAGTACCAGTCTCAGAGACGAAGTCAACCTCAACCCCGCCCTTAGTAAAGACATCGTAAGGATGTAACGCTTCTACGACAAAAACACCGGTTCTAGAACCGTTTTCGTAGAACTTCTCGTTATAACTTGTAATTGCAATTAAGGCTTTCACCATTTTTTCAGAGTGTATATGTATACACGACAGGTTCTCTTACATACGCCCGTTGCTCTACCTTTACAAAGCCGATGTTATACTGGCATTCTACATCTTAATCTCTGTTCTACTTCGGCCTTATAACCTAAGATCGTTCAACATCACGTCTTACGATTGCTATCCCTTAGTACTCTCACCTGCTCTATCCAGCCCTCATTCACATCTCCTCTAGCCCCACTTCATTTCAACCGGTTTTTCCGCGATAAACCAAAAAAAAAAGAAAAAAGCGAAATTGAAAAATTGAAAAATCAAAGCAAACCCGATCTCCTCGATCTCATCTTACGCTCTCTATCATGTGTGTATCCAAAATTCCAGTGAAAAGCCCGGCCTGTCCCCGTATAAGCTAGTGAAACCATTCGGTGTTATTCTGCGAAGCCAATTGCCTAGCAAAATGAAGAAACTACTCCCACATCGCCACCCCTGCTTTCCTGAAAAAAAAAAAATATCATGCATCGCCCTATTTGGCTTCTTTGCCCCATTATGGTGTACTGTTATATCGCATTTTAGGGAGTACTCAGACGACAAAGCCTAGTTCTTGGCTCGCAATAGTGTGGTTTGCTTTCTTTTATACGGTGAGAACATGTTCTGTATCCCTACTCGAACTGACATCGCCATCCTTACGCAACTATATCCAATTCCTTCCCAACTACATGACGGTTAATGGCTCAGCCAATAGCACAAAACGGACACATTATTCATTCATTTAAATGTGTGTCTTAGACGCATTCTTAGCATGACGTCCGGCTTAGACATCATGCCATTGCCTGTTAGGCAAGCTCCATCAATCCTCTCTCACCGGCATAGATTCATTTACTACCATACGAATATTCAGTAATGTAGAGAACCAAACTGAATCTCAAAGTGGTCTAGGGCTTCCCATGTTACACAAATTTATAGCTAGTCACGCTTACTTTGACAGCTTCTCAATCTAATCACATCTTGCATGGCTTTTCTCAACCCATCTTAACTCACCAGCCATTTTCACCTCTATCTTGAATTTTTCTCATAACCGATCATTCGCGTTGACATTGAAACTCTTCATGATTATCGTGTACGGCTACTTCTTATGCCAAAAAACCCTTCCAACACCAGATGGATACTTTACGGCAATTAGCAATTACTGCTATCGTCACAAATTATCCTAAAATAACTCCATCCTCACTATTTTCCCATACTGTTGCCCTTACCCAGCATTATATGTCATACGTCCCTCTCTCTTCATGCACATACTTTGTGGCATACTCTCAGTACATCGAACCATCACGTATTTTTGCCTACCTTCTGACACTTTCTCTATATGCTCCTATTTCCGATTCTTCAAGTTAAAACTACTCCAGGTAGCGTTTACAAAAGACTACGAATTTCAAATTCTCTAATTATCCACCATTTTGCTTACTTACTTGTTATTTATCATTAATATTCTTGCAAAACTTTCACTCAATACTTGTATTCGTTGTTTGTTATTTCCTAATTGTTCTCCCAGTCAATTTTACCGGGCCCACTTTTTTTTTAAATTAATCCATGAGGGTGAAATCAAAACACAACGCCGTCAAACATAACTTATATTTTCCCGTCAACTTCTATAATGTATTTCACAGAAACTGGGTTTCGAATGCAGTGTCGGTGAATATTACTGCTCCGATCCACTTTCAGGGATTCTGTATAATCGTGAACGAGTTATTATCGCCCAGTAGTTTGCCTATCCTATTTCTAAACTCCATACATACTATCGATACTGTATGGGTGCTCCTCTCTGCAGAGGTCGTTAGGAACTGCTGTTACCAACAGGTAAAACGGCATCCGCTTATTGTCGGCCATCACCACGCCGACATTTGCCACCAGCTGAAGCCAATGCGGAAGCAGCCATATCTCAGATATCAGCCCCATCTCTCCCCGCCACTCATCTTGGCCCTCTTCTTCGTCCCAAGAAAAAACTACAACACCACTAAAAAGCTGTGGAAGCTTTCCCATATACCTGTATTCTGGCCTATGATCGGAACCTTCCTCTGTACTCGCACACGTGATTACACTAGCAGATGTAACGTCTCCTGTGTCGAGTATGCTGAAAGATTAAAAGTTCACCGACCCGCTCCATGTCTTGTACACGGTCCAATACTATTCTATGCAATTTTTTAGCTTGCAAGCCGTGGGGTTTTGCTCTTTCTAATACATTCAAGGTGCTTAATTGTCTAGTCAGAGCTGTTACCTTAGATTCTACCATCTGGCACTTTCCATTCTAGTCTTCCGAACTTTGCTTTAGAGAATTTTCAAAGCTTTAGGTGGCATTATCTAAAGTACAACCTATTACATGAAACCTTCTCTCGTAAAATCCACTAACTGTGCTATATTCAAGTGAAAGTACCACTTATTCGAAGCACGTGATATTGTTCACTACCCCGAAGTTTCAATGTTAGGAGAACGCTGTATCGGTCTGAGATGCTAGTGATCTGCCACAAAGAAGTAGAATTTTGTAATGCTTGCAAGCTAAGCATTACTTGTCTATCAAGATGTCTTATCTATGCGACTACGCGTTTTCTTTGGCCGTAGCCAATAAAAATTTTCTGTCAGGCGAATTTTTTTTTTCGATTGTATTGCACTTTTCCAGTATTGCCCCGTAGAAAACTTACTAAACTATTGACTGTTCAATATTATCAAAGTAAGTGCAGCAGAAAAACTCAAAGTTGGTGAAGTATACTTTTTTGTCACCCATTGTCAATTGTCAGTGGTTATTAATATCTTGAGCAACCATGCCGCAATAAATTTCCTTTCGAATGATTTCTTTTTTAAATTTCAAATCAAATGCTGCCAATTTTATCATATACTGCTAATCTCAAAACAGTTCTTGAAAATTGCATTTCAATCTTTGATATATTCTACACTTTAAATAATTCTTTTTATCATATTAATATTTAATGAAGTGACAGTGTCAATAATTCTTTTTAATGGAGGTATTTTATAGCTTTGCGAATTCTTCCAACAATCAATATCAAGTTTATTCAAATCTCATGGTTTTCTAAATAACTATGTCCATCAACATATTTCGGTATGTTGGTCCAGTAGCCAGTGTTTTCATTCTATCACAGTTTTGTTTCTAACTTGATGATACATATCTTATAATAGAAGTAAAGCTGATATTCAATTCCAAGAAGTAAATTTAGCAAAAACAAACCCTGATAAGAAGTTACATTTCTCTTTGATTATATCGCTAGAAAAACCGCAATGTTACCACCCACAATGATAGATCGCAAAGGTCATACCGATTAGCGCAGTAGTTTGCTCCACTAATATGATTTGACAGATGGGATCAAACCCAAAATAATGATTTTGAATTTAAATTTCTAAAATAACTCTTCTCACTTTTTTGGGAAATATTATCAGAACTGTGTTGTTCAGACCTTCATATCTCCGAATGCTGCAACAAAAAGAACTCTAATTCAACGAGACAAAGTTCCGAATCTGTTACGAATTTTGCTATTTTCAGTAAACTAAACATTTGCTTGGTTACTCATTGCAGATAAAGGTGGCCAAACCGAGTAGCATAATACTAATAAAAGCAGGCTATCAGCAGAGAGAAACTGCTTGTGTTTACTTCTGTAGATATTGCATCTCTGGTGTGTTATGAAAAGTATACTTTAGAGTAAATAAATCTCTTCTGTCAAATTATGCAACATAATCATAGAATAATAAAAGTTACTCAGTCAGGAGTGTTTGTAGAGACGCCATCCAATCCTCTTCTCAACATGTTCTATTTAGAATTTCTTTAAGAATTTGCCAACAAGTACGATTTTTTTATTGTTATAGACGTACCATTGGTGGTCTTGATGTAGGTGTCTTACCGCACGCTAATATAGTTTGCACTTCACTGACAAAACTGTTCAACGGAGCAAGCAATGCGAAAGCAGGATCAATGATTATGAGCTCAAAATCTCGTTCGTTTATATTTAGCCGCGGGGCAATTTTTTGAGGGGGGCGAATTCGAGGACGCTATATTTTTATTGTTTGGATTATGTTTTCAAAAGACTCTCGAATGGTACGAACTTTATTTTAGCCTTTGCATATGTGAATCTAGCTCGTGATCTGTAATTGGAAGAGGTTTCGATGTTCGGATTCAATCTTAGTTTGCTTACAGTAAGCGTTAATCTAGAATACATTAGTTGGCGGCTTAGAATACATTAGTTGGCGGCTTAGAATCTTTTCAAAACCCTGCCAGAAGTATTTCTAAACCAAGATCACAGAGGGTTAAGGATTAAGTTTCTTTTAATACACTTTCATATACTACACCCCCACCCTCAACCACACTAAACTGGCTGCTTTGATAGTTTAAGTTTTTTTATCTGCATATGACTGTATGAACAGTTTTGATGTTAACTTAAAATGCTACTTAGATTATTTGAATCATTATTCAATAAATTAATAATTCTTGTTAACATATTCATACATATGCAAATCAAATTCCTAGTACGACTTCCCAAGTTGTGAATATGAATGCAGTCATCTGCTACAGCATACTGACTGAAATTTTGTATTATAGCGGACCACTCGAATGTAAAAGTGCCAAAAGATAGAACAACACGCTTCGCAACACTTTCCTTGTTTATTTTGAATCTCTTTTTGAATTATAATGTGTGAGAACTCTGGAGAAGTTGTTCTCTACTTCAAATTTTCTTGTTAATCCAAAAACGATCAACGGGATATTAAATCATTAGTTCTCAAACTTGTTGAAGTTCATACGCACAGCGAAATTTTAACATGCTGGGGATAAAGTCATTTTTTTAATGTTGTATGAATGTCTTGGTTTCTTTCATTTGATGGAGTTTTCATTCTTCTAGGTATAATTGCTTACTTCTCCTAGTAAATATCCCCTCCCTCGCAATGAAGAAAAAAAAAAAATTAGCACTTATTCTGTTGGTGACTCTTAAATCTTAATTGCCTGTTCTTTTAGAAAGGGCTGGTGCTTTTGATACTGCTTTGGCTGCTAATCTGGATGCTTGTGTAATAAAATGAATCACATCTGTAAAACATGTGCAAAAAACAAGAAAATATAATTTGCACTATTCAAACCAAAATATCAGTTTCCAAAGACAGAAAGCCATACATAACTGTATTCTCATTTTCCTCTCAAGGCTACAACTTGTCTCTAAAACTACGCATTGAGTGTATGAATATTTAGCCTAGCAACGGTGTACACACTTCTGTGTCTTTTTTGCTGCTCTTCAGTCTCGCATCATGGTAGATTTGTTATAGTAATGATCACGGTGCAATTTCATAGATATAAAGGACATAATTGAGTGGGGTTATCATTGCAAATGTTTTGCTTAGTAAACGCTCAAAATTCTGTCTTGAAAATAACAAGTGAACATTAAATTTGGATCTATCAACAGAATAATCCGGAATGTCTTTTGGTTGTGAAGAAGACAGACTCGATATCCAAAGCGAAACGTCGAATAACTCCGAAAAACCAGTTTCCGCGGCTGGCAAGGATTATAAGCTAGTGACGGAGATTCAGGAAGTAGTTCAAGAGGCATTAGAGGAAGAAATTACAAATCAAGCCTTGTAGCACAGCGAATATAGGGAAATGAACTCCAATGATGCTGATGCCGTTTTTAAATTTATGGAACAGCATGACTCTGAAGCTCCTATCATAACAACAGCTCAAGAATGTGTACTAAGGAGAAAAGTTGCATTTATTGTTGTGGGGTTTACATTATTAATAAATCTCGCGCTGTATTCCGACAAGGCGACGCTGTCATATGACGCTATATTTGGTTTATTCGAAGACACTGGATTAAAACAAAATACATACAACGATACCAACACATTATTTTACGTTGGGTATATTATTGGCCAGATAAACCTGGTGTTCGTGCAACGATATCCCCTAAGTCGTGTCATGACTGTATTGACAAGTTTATGGACTATCATCTTCTTTTTATATCGTGTCGCCCTTAATCACCAGGGTATCCTAGCTTTACGATTTTTAGGTTTTGTTGAAGGTGTGGCGGTTCAGGCTTCAAACTTGACAATGTGCCAATTCTTGACACCGGATGAGAAAAATTCTTACAGCCCTTGTGGTGCATTTCAGCCATGGGCGTCAAAATTCCAGTTGGGTTTATTGCATTTGATATCCTCCATAATAAGTTACATGTTGCAGCATGGACGCTCTTCATGATTATTCTTGGCGGATGCACGTTTCTATTGAGTATTTAAGTATTTTGGTTGTATCCAAACAATCCTTCCGACGCCAAGTTTTTAGACATGAACGAGAAAGTCTGGGTGATATGAAGGGTTCAGGAGGCGAGCAAAAAGTTATCAAAAAATATCAAATGATACAAACTTTCAAGGACCCCATTACTTGGCTGTTCTCCTTTTTCTTCCTCACACAGCAGCTGTGTAAAAACTTGGCCTATCAACAAAACTTACTCTTCGAGGGAATGGGTAACGTCACAAATTTGGACTCCACCTTAGTTGCTGTTGCGGCAGGTGGTTTCGCTTCGATTTGTGCGCTGGTTGCAACAATTTTCCAGCTGTGTAAGAATGGATATACAGCATGGTCAATTCTTTTTTGAAACATTCCATCCCTTGCATCTTCAATTGTCTCGGTAACAATAAACTGGAATAAGAAGCTTGCTCTACTTGCAATGCTATGTTTGGCTTCACCATTGCCTGGTATTTCATGGGCCCTGATGATTAGCTGGAACATCACTAGCTGTGCGGGCTACACGAAAAGAATTACCAGAAATGCACTCATCATGTTTTGGTACGGAATCTCTAATATTATCTCGCCTCAGTTGTGGCAAGAAAAAGACGGACCGAGGTATGTTCCGGCCTGGGTGGTTCAAATTGTGCTTTCCTTCTTTATTGCTCCTTTGACTTCTGTTGCTATTTGATACGTTCTAAGAAGTAGGAACAAGGAAAGGCTTTTGAAGATTGGAAGTACGTGTTCAGCTTTAATTGAAAAGGAGGGTGGGCTCTTGAAGACCAACGTTGCAATGTTGGATCTGACTGACTTAGAAAACGATTCTTCCATTTATCCTCTGTGAAAAACTCCGATATTTTAAATTGGAGGTCGCAATATTTCTCAATTTTGAATGCCATCGTTTTATTAATTGCCTGTAAAATAGGTGTCTCTTGGTCAAACAGTGTTGAATTTGAGTTTTTTAACATGGCTATATCTGGGATGAAATACTGCACGTAAACCCCTCGTTGAAATAATTCTACAGACTCTATGAAAATTCAAGAATGCGCGAGATATTCTGGTTTCATCACTTTGAAAAAAGATCAGTATTACTCTTCTATATCCGAAAAATCAAGGCAGTGTGCAAGCTACAAAAAGCATATCATTACCTGAAAATTTTTATGATCAGGATTTGCCCCGAAGTTTTTACTTGTTTTACATGTGAAGGACCAGAGGAAAAGGAAAAGCTCTAGCATTGTTCATTCTAAAATTTTTATTTAGCCTCGTGATGGTTTCATTTTGACAGCCATAGTGTGGACAGAATTCATGACCGCAGAACAGACGCGTCGTAGAACAAAAATCAACGGTGAGGCAAGCTTTTTACTGTTACAAAACTGAGCGGAAGCAAAAGCGATTAAATTCAAAAGCTTGCAGAACATACTATGATATTGTCGGTTTTAAATTATAAAAGTTATTATAGCAATTAACTGTCATTCGGTGCATCTCTATGGAGCCAGCTTATCCGAATTACTATAGAGAACATATGCAGCTTCTTAAGTTTTGTTTTTTTAGTTACCACACTTAATTTTGGTATTTGGACGGATATAACGTGGCTGATATTTGGAAGTTAATCATCTCTCAATGTGTAAAATAGCCACGGAAAGATATTTATGCAAATACATGTGTCATTTCCAAAAGAATATGCCATGCTCAAGTTATATAACTCAAGCATTTGCTCCTCAGAGACGCTTCAAGTCCGCAATTATATTTTTTGTATTTCAAGATTTTCTGTAAGAGTCAAAATTAAAAAAATAAAAAATAAAAGAATTGCAAATCTCTACTCGGTTTGTACTTGAAGAGGAATCCTTCCAAATGAAGTGCAATCCCTATTGATGAAGATGAGAAAAAGATGGTAGACTTTTGACAAAAGTTTTCAGTTCCAATCTACAATATCAGTAGTTATCACTTTGCATTTCGAACCGTTGTAGGGCTTAGATTCAAGTATTTTTAGGTGTTTTACCAGTCAATTCGTAAACCCAAAAAGCTTTTTTTTCGATGTAATCAGATCAACTTTTCGAAAATATTCGGCAAGTAGTAAGTAGCCAACAGACAGGCATCAGAAAACCACCTGGTAAATCTGATCATTGAGTTTGTATACTATAACAAAATCACGTACGAAAACAATCAACGGGCGATATTTTCCGATTCTTCAGAAACTGATATCTTCAGAGTGTGAGAGGGCGATTGCAGGTTTTTTTTGGTCTACAGTCCGAGAGTGATACCTATGATATAATACTACTATCAGAGATAATTGGGTAATGCAAAGCGGAAAAACGTCAGTATTCCAATTTGCCACCATGTTATCACTTTTACACCCATGATATTTAATTTTGTAAAACAAATATTTAAGAAAATCTTCCCTTTCCATAGTGGTAACTCAACATGTTACATTGCGAAAAAAACCAGTCAACATGAATTTTTTTCAGGAAAAGTTCTACAAACAAAACCATCTGAATCCTGATTAGAATGGTCCTAGAAATCAACTACATATCCTCCTCACTTTCTTACGGCCCCCCTACTAAGTACATATCCAAAATTATAATCAAACAAAGCCCTACATTCCTCCTGTAAAATCTAGTAGATAAACTTAGTACTATTCTCGAAATCCAGTTGTCCGGTTGAGCAAATATACTTCTTTTGCATCCCCTTGTGACCCTCGCCTTACAGATAAGAACAGATGTCATTTAATGTCCTGTTTCTCTGCTTGGTCCCGTCTTAATATATGGTAGCCTGGCCTCTTGGGATAGGGTTCAGGCAACAAAGGCTAGTCTTCGCCAATTCCCATCAACAGATAACTAATATTTAGTTCCCTATCAAAATTCACGACTATTTCAAGTAATTCTGATCACCGATCATTTGCATGACACCGAAACGCCTCATCCTTATGTTCTTCGGCTATTCATGCGAAAACCAACACCAACTCGTCCGATGCTTCAGGCCAATCATCAATTGCCACTATTATTACAAACTAATCTAAAATAACATTATTTCCATTATTTTTCTCATATCTCACCCTTGGCCAGCACATTTTATGTCATACTATTCCCTCTCTTCATGACCGTACTCTCTTGCATATCCTCATCACATCGAATCATCACGCAACTTTACCTAACTTCAATCGCTCCTTTGTATATGTTCCTATTTCCGCTTCCTTGAGCTACAACTACTCCAGATAGCATTCAGAAAAGACTACAAATCTCACATGTTCTCATGATTCACCTTCTTGCTTACTCCTTCGCTATACAGCATCAATATTCTTGCGAAACTCTTCCTCATTACCTTTATTTTTCATTAACTTTTTCGTTGTCTTGTTAATTGGTCTGTTTGAGCTGTCTTTCGTTTCTACTGCTTAAAGAACATGAAATAATAACAATAACATTTGAACTAAAACACACATCCCCCCCCCATGATTTTTTTATAACACACTACACACTACACAATCAGCGAGAGTCTTTAGAAAGTTCATCACTACCCAACTTCCCTGCAAAAATCTTCACATAATAATATATTTATTTTACTGTCTGGAACATCATCTCTACCTAGCTCTTTGAGGACCGCTACCATCACCATGTACAAAGGTACTCTCGTGTTATCTGCAGCAGAACTTCAACATTTGCCAGACCAAGCCAAAGTAGCAGTAACCACACCTCCGAAATATGTGCTCCAGAAGATACTCCAGTTTTTGCCGAAATTTTTTATAGTACAGTAGACCTATCAGCATCGAAAGGAAAGGGATCCAATGCGGCAATTTAGATTGGGTGACTCCCAGTACAATCTGATCTCGCAAATACTTTCCTAAACTTAATTCATATCTTCTTCTCAGCTGTTGATGATGCCTGCTAAATTGCAGCTTGACTTACTGCGGATTCTGCAGTCCAGCGCTTGCCATGCAACGCAACCGCTGAAAACCCCCAAGTTTCTCGAGTGCCTCTAGAACGAACGCATCGTCTTTTTCCTTCCATTTTTCCTAGCACTTCTTTTCGTCCCACCTAAAAAAAGTACTGTAGGGCCTCCATCTTTGAGTCTCACAAGTTGCTCCATACCTTAGAATACAACTCTTTGATCTCTACCAGACATGGAGAAAACTTGGCTTTCTGCCTGCCTCTTATAGAATAAAATACACTAATTGTTTTGCTTTTGCTAGTAATAACCAGGCACCAAGCATTTTTTATTTTGTATCTGTGAGTAGATCTCTCCCTTTCTTGTCGCAAACTATTTGAGCTATTCCGCAGTCTTTGTGATACGGCTCGATGTCTATCAAATATCGCATTTCGCAGAGTTGTCTTCACCAGCTAGAATGATTGATTACCATAGAGGACTAGCAGGAGAAGAAATTCTCAAGAAAAAGTGAATAATGCTCTCCTACAATATTATATTCACTAAAAGATTGATGACTAGCCAACCCAAGACGCAACCGAGGGCACCATATATGCATATTCCTCCAACAACAGCTGAAATTCTCTGCCACCAACTTCGATGATATTTGAATGAATAGCTACACCAGAAACACTTCGCTAAAGGTTCTTTAATCGCTGCCATGTTATGAGAGCTTTGGTGCATGCCACTTTCAACTCCTTTCTCTTCACATGTGGAGCATAAGTCAAAATTGTCACATTCCAAACATTTGAACCTAATTCCAACAATGCATTTCGCTCCCGTTTTATCGCCAGGATAACAACCATCACATGTGGTTCCCCTGTGCATACGGTTTCTTCTCATTTGCTTTAACTCATCCTCTAGTTTCGCCGTGCGTTCTAAAACCTCTTTCCATTCTATCTCACTTATTACCAGAAGATGCGGGTCAGAATTATCAGTTGGAGGCATGTGTTGTGGCAAATGCTTTTCATCTTCGAGAGGTATGTCTTGAGTACTTATTTCCATCTCAAAATTGTATGTCTGCTTCTATTACGCAATGTTTAATAGTGTTCTTTTTTTCTTGTTTCAGGTGTGTACAATGACTTCTTGGATCTTCTCGAAGCCTGGTGTAGCTGTGTCGGCTTAACCCGTCGTTGTCGTATACAATGATAAACATATTCGTTGTCCAAAGCAACTTTAAGATTGTTCAGCGAGCAGAAACTTTTTACGTGTAACTTTCTCATTAAAAATACTGTGAATTACCCTAGGGAATGAATGCAATGTTTTTTTTTTTATCAGTATATTTTTTAAGTTTTCTTGAAACCTAGTATCAATACGAAAGCAAATGAATACGGGTGAAGAAACGAAAAGTACGAGAAATGTTTATTTCCTTATATATTTTAGAAGCTTCATGCAATGACACTTCTTTGTAACCTTATAATTTAGTGTTTTCAAGATGTGCGTATGACTCTAAGTTTCAACGAATTCTAGCTTCGCATTTATCATAGCATTTTATATCGTACCTCGTTCGTAACATTTGAGACGTGGAACATGAGACACTTCATCGCGCTTCATTAAAAATTGGGCATATGATGTTTAAGAATGCTCGTAATGTACAACGAAGGGGAAGCTACCTTGGACTGAGAACGTGTACCAGGAATTCAATGAAGCTTGTATCAGTTTTTGTTTCCAAAAAATACAGAATAAACAGAGTAAACCATTCCAGCAATATGAAAGAGCAAAGAACCTAAGCTCTGGAAGTGCTTACATACCGATCTTTTATAGCATTTTCTGAAATATTCTATAGTAGTGCATTATTTGTTTAGCAAGAACTATTACAACGATACCAAGTTCACGTAAGAAATTGATATTGCTCCTCGATAAACTAACGTTTTTTCCTGTTTTTTCCTGTCTTTTGCTGATTTGGTGAGATTTTATACTGCCTATCAATATTTTACGCAATGCGACATCAAACAAAGTATTAGCTTTACTTTAAGGCAACATTTCCTATTGTTAAATTGTATACCCCTACTAGTTTATGTTACATGGCTCGTCTTAAATTTTAACTGTACCCATAGGGGGTTGTCTCGGTGACGCGACAACATTATTAAATGTATTAGCAGTGAGTATCAATCTGCTGTATAAAAAATAGAAGTAATGTATTACGTACTCAATATTCTACAACTGCTGAGGTTAATTCATTACCGGTTCAAGGAGCTGTACTTAGACTGGTTTGGAAACGGTGACAAGGCTTTTTTTTTTGTCAAGTGTCTCTCATTGTCTCGCGTGTTGTTTTTTTTAGCGACGTACTGCAATATTTCGCGCCGTACGAAAGTCACTAGCCGTGCCATAGCCGTAGTATTGTAAGTGATTGGAACAAACGACAAGATCTTGAACTTAGTTGTACGGGTTTGCAACTCTATACAACTTCCAGCAATCGAGCATCAAAATATTTCTTATTGATCAACATATAAAGTTGAAGATGTGCGATATAGGAATATTCCAAATTTTCTTAGCCATTTCTTCTCAAACAGTGAAAGTAAGAATTGAGATCAATGTCTTCGATAGAATCGGTTAGAATAGAAGCTGTGAAAGAACCTAACGACCTTGGAATAAAGGATGAAATTGAAATCGTCTCCTCATCCAATAATTTGAGTGAATTGGAAGAAAATGATACAATCAGAGAAAATTTAAATCGCTCCTTAACTCCCCGTCATATTAATATGATTGCTATAGCTGGTGTAATTGGAACAGGGCTCTATTTGTCCACTGCAAAGTCATTGCATTCTGGGGGCCCTGCTTCATTATTTATGAATTATACTATTATGGGTGGGGTTGTTTATTTAACCATGCTTTGCGTCGGGGAAATGTCCACTTTTATGCCTATTAGTGGTTCATTTTGTTCCTACGCTAAAAAATTTGGTAGTGAATCTTTCTCTTTTGCACTAATGTGGAACTATTGGTTTAATGATGCTATATCAGTGGCTAGTGATATGACCGCTTTGCAAATAATATTGGACTTTTGGCACACAAATGAGCATCATTTTCCGTACTGGGCTGGTTCTTTGATTTTTTGGTTTTTCATCCTTCTTCTGAATGTGATTCATGTGAGGTTTTATGGTGAAGCTGAATATTGGCTGGCCATGTTGAAAGTAATCACAATCATAATATTCTTCATAATTTCTATTGTTGTCAACGTGGGTCACAATCCAACTCACAAATACATCGGTTTCAAATATTGGACGCAGGGTGCCGCTCCTTTCGTTCATGGCTTTAAAGGTTTCGTAAATCTTTTTGTCAATTCAAGTTTCGCATATGGGGGACTCGAAAGCATCACCATAACTGGTGGAGAAGCAGCAAACCCAGTCAGAAATACTCCCAAGGTCGTCAAAACCGTTTTTTGGAGAATACTCATTTTCTATGTTTTCACAACATTTTTTGTCGCCATGAACATACCATATGATTATCCAAACTTAAGTACAGGATCTGTATTGACATCTCCTTTTACTCTCGTTTTCCAAATGGTAGGCTCTAAGGCTGCGGGCTCTTTCATGAATGCGGTCATTTTGACTAGTATTGTCAGCGCTTGTAATCATGCCCTCTTTGCGGGCAGTAGGTATTATTCAATATGGGCCTGGAGGGCTTCTTTTTCCAAGTTGTTACAAGAACAAACCGATACCGCGTACCTTATGTTGCTGTATTACTGACCTGGTCTATTGGTGGCTTATGCTTTGGTGCAAGTTTCATTGGTGCTGGAACTGTATGGTCATGGTTACAAAACATTGTTGGTGTGTCCAACCAAATCGCTTGGTTATGCATTGCAGTGACCTCCATTAGATTTAGACGGGGTCTTGCTAAACAAGGGAAAACAGATGAGCTCATTTACAAAAATTGGACCTATCCGTATGGTCCTTATTTTTTAGTTTTTTTCGTCTCCCTTATCATCCTAGTCCAGGCTTGGTCAGCATTTCGCCCATGGAGCACTTCAAGTTTCTTCTCTTACTATCTGGAGTTATTTGTATTTCCAGCTTGTTGGCTCTTGTGGTGGTTAGTAAAAAGAGATAGATTTGTCAATTTGGAAGAAATGGATTTTGTTACAGATAAATACATTCAAAGCCCCGAAGAAATTAACTTAAATGAAAGACTGGATAGTTTAAAGGGATACAAGAAATTCCGACAAATCATTAGCAATTACTTTCTTTAGTATATCTTTAGAATAGCATAACCCTCCAGTTTGAAGTATGTTCTCGCTCTTTTTTTCATTGCAGCATATGGTTAAGTTTGCTCGAAGTATCACCAACCTGACTCGTATTCTCACAACGTGCTTGTCCAAACCCCTCAATGATGTAGTACTCTCCTTTCAAATCTGGAAAAGTAATTTAAAAACTTCAAACGGATTACCTCTTTTGTGTTCATTTTCTTCAGCTGTTCAGAACTTTGATAAAATGGGTATTGTTCTGAACTTTTGAATTTGACTTTTGATCAAAATTTATTAACATGAAAAAAAACTCAGAGCATAATTCAACAGCGAAAGAGGAACTTTATAATATATTGCAAAATATAGCATTAACTAATGTATTATATCGATTGAGAGAACCCCATATATTACGTAACAATTGCAGAGAACTTGAAGATAGACCTTATAGATGCATCAAACAATCTCAGGGAAATCTTGCCACTGGAGCATTTTGAGAGCGCTTCTTCTGACACAATACATTTTGGGTATGCGTGCTCACGGATATTCTTAGGTATCAAAGGTTTTGGCTTGAAATCTAAGAATGAGCCGCGGATGTCCGTTAATGACATCCTTGATCAGGGGATACTTGGTTAACTGAGGCGTACAAGGAAACTCCTGAAATTTTGTTTGTTTCTTTTTTAGTTTTGAAATAAATTTTAGTGTCCACATATGGTTCAAACGATTCTTCTGCAGAGTTTTTTTCGAAGTCATTTCAACTGTTACCAGACCATCATAGAAATTGCAATCATTTCTCCAGATTATTCTCTTTTCGCGTTGTATCTGTAAATATCCCTCTGTTTTCCGCACAGACTTTTACTGGAATAAAATGTAATATAATTCTAGACTACATATTCACATCACGAGTAATAAAATTCTTTCGGGTATACGACGCGCCTTTTCACTCGTTTCCTTTCGAATGGGAGTTCTTACCCGAACCCAAAATTAAACATTGCTCTCTAATTGCTTTATTTAACTCACAAAAGAAATTAGAATTGTAGCATCTTAATGGAATTTTTCTAATAAGGGCAGGGAAGTAATGAAAATGACGTTCAAAATGGCATATCAATTGGATACCATAATCAAGACCAACTCCATAAGGAGAATATTCCTATTTTGATAACACAAGGAGAAAATAGTATCACGGGTAATATGATAAAGCGTTTCGAAAAAAAAAACCTTGCAGTCTTTATCACTCATAAGTCATTGTCATTAATACTATTTTTACAGTTTGCAATTGCCTTTTCAGTAAAGCTCATATTTGATACATCCCCGCAATAAGTCTTGACCAGCTGCTCTCTTTAACACCATCATATGTCGTATAACGCAGATTATATGGGTTTGACAACTTGCTTCACAAAAACCCTTCTACATTGTTACCCGCAATAGAAATAATTGTTGTACTTTTTTGTTCGTAAAGCAACGGTAGACTCTGAATGCAATTCTCCTCCAAATTTTGGGAACCCGTAACGAAGACTTATTTCAGTGAATTTTTTTCAAAAGTTTTTGAATTTTTTGTCTCAATATCAACAATTTCTCTACAGTATATGCTTTTCACGTAAGATAATGCACAATTTAGGGAATAATGAATGATCAAAAAAAAAACACAAGGTAGAAAATACTTCGGACTCTTCTGTTTGAACTTAAACATTAGAAATCCTCGCATAAAACAAATTATATCTACCGTCTATTATTTGCAAGAAGTGAATTAACTAGAGAAACAAGTGTATTGAATATCTACAGACTCTTGAAAACTTATTAAGATAAAAAGAACAATAATTTGCAATTCAACTTACTTTTTTCTAGAAATTGACATATCTGCTCCATTCAAAAAATTCTTAAGTTCTCTCTGTCACTCTCATTCTTTTAGTACAGGAGTGGTCAACTATTAATCCTTGGAGCGTATTGCTTTTTCTTTCACACCAACTCAAAGTATTTGTTTGCACATTCATGGACAGTCAGGGAGGCTTTGCAGGCAGAAAATTTACTTTTAAAACATAATTTATCTAATATTGCCAGTTACACTGTTTATAGTTGCCGACAGTAGTTTTCAGCTAATTTTTTCTGCTATGCAAAAATTTTTAAAAATATGTTTCGAAGTATTATTTGCTTTTTTGATTCAAGACCTGATAATGTTTACGTTTACTCATTAAAGGGAAAGCCTTAATTGTTATATTCTTTGATTTCTTTTCACTTTACATAGGCTCTACACTACATAGACTCTGAACTCAATTTAAACTCAAAGGTCATTGGTCTTATTTAGCAACTATAAACTGTAAAAGCCTCATTTTACCGTATTTTACCATATGTTTTTTCTGAAATCTTTCAGTTTTGAAGGTTTAGATAAAATAAAAATATTAATATTTTATATAATTATTGAAGGGAATAGGAATTGAACCAACAGTTAAACTTATGTTTATGTAACAAGCGCAATATTGTAGAATATTGGAACTAATAATCGATCCGTAAAAATAGAAATATTTGGTAGCTTTGTATGATAATCTTCCAAGGATCGTAGTTCTTGGTACTGTAAAGCTTTGGTGTCGATTTCCTTCGAAGCAATCAGTCTAATCATAAAGGAAGGGAAATCAAGTTAAAGTGGGCACGGCTCTCTTTTCTTAGCATTTTAATGGTTGAACAACTAACATATATCGTGTTTATATTTCATCGTTTGCACAGTCTCATTTCCTTACAGTCCGGTCAATCTGCAAGATTTCATCTTTTCAAACTATCCTATCCCAGACCTTACAAAGAGAGGCTACAATCAAACTTTCTTTCCATCAAGTTATAGTTAAGGACTAGCTAACTTAGAAGTTAAGATATCATAAAAGAACTTAGTTCAAGTTTTGAAAAGTTTGCAGGGTTCAGGCTTTCAAAAAATTTTATTCACAATGTGCAAAAAGAAACATTACCAGAAAATAAATAATTTTCTCACACAGACAGAAAGAGTTTAATAATGGTCTGCTGAAACATCGAGACTGTATTAGACCTAATTTGATCTCCGTCTTGTGAGCTTGTTGAGTGCTTGTTACTTCATCATTTACAACGAAGACTGCAAGACGTATTTTGCGTTCTTCAAAAGTCACTTTGTCTTCGTGGTGGTTGGATAGCGTGGAGTGAAATTCCGATAGCAGCATTACACATTTGATTCATAAATGCAAAATAAAGACAATCTTATTCTTTTTCATTAATTAAGTCATTGATTACGCAGTTTTGCCACAAAAATTACGCAGTGGAAGAATAATTAAATTTTAATCGTACGATTCGCATGTAGCAATTTCGTTCTTTGTGCTACCTGTCTTTGGTTTTTGTTAGAGTTCAGTAACCAAACACAACACTAATTGCGTTGTGGCCGATAGATGGAGACTTTCAAATATTCTGACAGAAAGTTTGCAACAAGAGAATGAGGTGATTAGAAAAGTGCCCACCTTATTTTTCTTACGATGCCTGTAGGAAGCCACTCGCATGATCAGCGCATTTGCTGCCACATACTGTGACACCAACAGAGGGTCGCATTGAACAATAATCGATTATTCGGTGTCGACAAATATAATTATATAACTACCAAAAGAATCGCTCCTTATCTCCCAGAAACATTAATAGGTATTATGTAGACTAAACAATCAAACCCAAAGACATCAGTAAGTATATAACTACCAAACTATCACGCCCTTTAAAATGTCCGTCACTACCGAAACACAAACAGGTAGCTTCAAAATTGTAGCTGGTCAGAAAACCTCCGAAGGACCAACACCAAATCAACTTCAAGAAACTGGTGATTATGACATTCATTTCTTTGAAGCAGAAGATGAACGATCTGAGGATGGCATTTTGAGGATTAATCCCAATTCTAGAGCAAAGGCTAAATCTCCTGCTTTTCTTCCAACTTGGGATCCTAAGGAGAAGTATGGGCCTCTTGAATTTCATCGTTATGACGATCCAGCTTTGAGAGCTGATACATCTTTTCCTAACTTGTTTCCCAAGTCCAGTGAAAACAGTATTGCTGTTAAAAATATCACTCCCAAATTGGGCTCCGAAATTAGAGGACTTCAATTGTCTCAGTTGTCAAAGAGCGCAAAAGATGAGCTCGCTCTTCTCATAGCCCAGAGAGGTGTTGTAGTTTTCAGAGAACAGGACTTCTCGGAAAAAGGGCCTCAATACGTGGCAGATTTTGTAAGTCACTTTGGAAAGCTTCACATACATCAGAGCAGCGGGCACCCAGAAGGCGTGCCAGAATTGCATGTTACCTATAGAAGACCCGATGAGCGGGAATATGAAAGACGCTTTTCTGATAGAACTCATTCAATTTTCTGGCACTCGGACGTTGCCTATGAGTTGCAGCCGCCTTCTTACACGTTTTTCACCGTTTTAGAGGGACCTAACGGTGGTGGTGATACCTTATTTTCTGATTCCATCGAGGCCTATGAGAGATTGTCACCAGCGTTCCGAAAGTTTTTGAGCAGTTTGCATGTGGTGCAGAGTGGTATAGAACAAGCAAATGTTTCAAAAAGTCAAGGAGGCATCGAGAGAAGAGAGGCTTTGGCGTATATTCATCCATTAGTGAGATATCATCCCGTCTTAAAAAAGAGAAGTATTTTTGCGGACCCATCCTTTTCTAGAAGAATTGTAGAGTTGAAGAAGCCGGAATCCGATTTATTACTGAAGTTTTTATTCGACTTAATCGGCAATACTCAAGATATTCAACTGAGAGCAAATTGGGAGCAAGGAACCGTGGCTATCTGGGACAACAGAAGAGTCCACCATTCTGCAGTGGTCGATTGGGAGGAGCCCGTGAGTAGACATGCCGTCAGGATCACCCCTCAAGGCGAACGACCAGTGGAAGACGCCAAGTATCTCAATGATCCAAACTATTTTCCAAACCCTGTGTTCAGATACTAGAAAAACTGGCCTTATTTTTAGCTTAAAATATTTAAGAAGTGAAAGCCTGCTTACAAAAGAGATTTCTCAGCCCATACTATAAAAAAGCTCTATTTTTGGTTTAAATTAAAATATCTTAGAAATTACTTCTCTGCTTTTCTATTCACTTGTTAGAAAAACTCAATCACCATCGCACTATGTTGTCATCCTTATCATTATGTCACGCGACACTATAGTGATCTATTTCCCTTTTAATTAGATGAGGTCAATGAAAACTAAATTCATCGAAACCAGTCTTCAATACGCATTACTTTTGTAACATGTCCAGAAAACTAACCGTGAAGACCAACAAAATTAGCAGTAACATTCGGAAAAGAACAATAAAAAAGTCGATCTATTGAGTAGTATTGGCTTTTGATTTCCAAGTATCAATTGAAAGAACTACAACCTAAATAGAGAATTTTCTACTTAACAACCATTTAATTAACTTCTATCTTGCACAGTTATAGAGTTTTATGAAACCCCTGGGTGATAGATACTACCCTCAAAGATAAGTGTTTCTTTCTCAGAAAAATTTTAGGTAGACAGGCAGAAAAACAGAAATTGCTTCTGTATTATGTAATTGAAAAATACCTAGAATTTATGTTTCTCAGGTCAGGTTTTTGCGGGAATTAAAATTGTTCTTGGTGCCTGTTCAAAATTTTGAGCACCCCACATTAAAATTCTGGCATTTTCCTACTTTCCCACCTACTCTTGGTTGAGACTTTCTGGATAAATCATTTCATAAGCTCTGACATGTCTTTTCTTTTAAAGAAGAACTTCATTTAGCCACTTTCTGCTTTAGATATGATGATGAAAATCTGCATTTCATAAGATCAGTGCTTTTCATTTTAAAACTTTACCCAGCGCATGCGTTCAGAGATTATTTTCATTTCGAATACCACTAGACTAGCTACTTTTCTCGCAAGAAAGAAACTACTACATTGTATTTGAAAATCCTTGTTTCTTATGATGGTGATTATGATAACGGAGGTTCAGCTTTGAATTTATAATTGCTTAACTTACAGAAGTTCCTTAAGCTTGATAGACATCCGACAGTAACAAATTAAAAAGAACTTTCAGAACATCAATTCTAATTTAGCTTTGAGAGTTACATCAGAAAATGTGTTCAACACGTACAAGGAGGTGACTATCTATCACAAATAACTTAAAAAATACCTGTTTAAATAAAAGATGAAGTCGTGAAAGAAGAAAACATTGTTTAATGTGTGCTACTTATATTTTATGAGGTAGTTTAGTTAACAGGAATTGGTTTGAAAAAAATCCTGCAAAACAACCGCGCAACGCAAGTCTTACTTCAATATTCGTCTTAAAAGGGTGAAGCTGTTTTTTGGACTTGTTAAACCTGGTAAAAATCAAAAGAGTGTAATATTGTGGGGGGCTTCATTAACACATAGAGTGCAAATTAAGAAAATGCTACAAATCATTAGTATGTCACAAGTACAACAGAAAGTAGTCAAACTTAAAGCGTGATATGCCCACTTCTGTTGAATATTTACTATTGCACCTCGGAGAAATTATTTTCAAACTGCCGAGCGGGAAACAAATTATAAAAAAGCTAAATGTTGCAGGCTTTTATAGCTCTTACTGACCGGATAATTTTTTGAAGCTAGTTCTGAGAAGTTATTTGGTGGGTTCTAAAAACCTTTTCTCCTCTCCATTCAATGAGAATATTTTGCTCCTGCAAGTATATTTTTGGAAGAGAAATACTCATTTATATTTCGAAATAGTAGAAAAAAATACTCGATAATAATAACTTATAAGAGTTATCTCATTTTGAGAAAGAATTGATTTTGTTTAACTAAACCGTAATGGATATAAAAAATGGGTAAACATTAATAAATAATGTTTTGAGAATTACCTACTGATATTGATGATGTATTTGACAGGCATGAGAAACAATGCTTTAACCAAGCTAGAAAGATGCTTACTATTTCAACCGTCTGGTCAACGTGATGGCATTAATGCTTCAAAAATCCTGCAGTATGCCCGTTTATTATCCCGTATCTTTCACGTGACTTCGATTAATATGCAAATTTTTCTTTTGGCATACCCTCACCCTGTTTTCCACCTCTTGCCAACACCAATCAATCCCTTCGGATTTTGATCCGTAGATACACTTTTTAAAAGCCTAACAACCGACGACGCAAGTGAAAAACAGACAACAAACAGACATTCTTGTGATGAATGTAGGCATACATCTCATAGCCAAAAGCTCCAATAGTGAAAGCGATGATGGATTCTGTTGTGGGGTGTGCTTTTCAACGGGTGCGCACCTTATTTTAGCTCTATAATAGGCAAACGCTTGCAGAAGGTAAATTGACTTGGCATTCTTCTACAATATGCACCCTGTCCGTATTGCATCGCTAAGATCATATAAAATGGCTAGTTTAGCATTAGAGTAATGAATGGGCCAAAGTGGAGGGTAAACAGGGAATAATCAAAGTCTAGAAGTCCATTGCTCGCTCATAATGAAGTTCACTCAAATTCTCGGTGCATTAGCAATATTCTCCATGGCGTTTGCTGGCCCAATCATACGGGATAGCGACATGACGAATTCAACTGCCGGCAATTCTGGATCCAAAAATGAATCGAGATTGAGAGTGTTTGTTGTAGGCACTGGTTTCCAAATGGAAGAAGGCAAATCGAACACGACGGAATGGGAGGTTTCTCATTTGACAAACAAAACTATTACGCCTTTGAATATTACCGACTTGTATAGTATTGCTCCAATTATCAATGAGACACTTAGCTCCGACAATTGGTACGGCCTCGTTTTGATGACCTTTGCAAAGAATATTGAAGAACTTGGTCTTTTTTCCTCAGCGGTCTTCAACACGGAAAAACCTATCGTGATATCTACCAATGTATACGCAGGCATTACTGTCGCTCAAGATGAAGATGCCCGTGGTAGGGGTCCGTTAGTCATTGACGAGGACACCGGTCTAATCTATCCAGCTTTATTCAGCTCCTACAGTCCCTTGGCTAATTCTGTCATCGGTTATGCCGATGATGATGTCGCTTGGTTTACTGAACCGAGTCGCTCATACTTGGTTGACAACAATTCCACCATCAAATCTAATTACAGCAACTTCACCAATCATCACGTTCACAACAATTCCCCGGTCGTTCCCATCATTTACGAGGGCGAATTCTCCGATGGCTTGATGACTTCTGTCACATCATCTCTTGATGGGTTAGTCGTTGTGACCTCTGCTTGGAACAATATCAACTCAACTATAGTCAGTAACTCGATCCCGGTTGTTTACGCACCAGCTTCAATCGCTATCCCATACTTGGGTGACGATGACGTTCCAGAGGGAGCCCTTGCATCTGGTTATTTGACTCCAATTCAAGCGCAGACATTATTATCAATTGCCATCGCTAACAAAGTTACTAAGGTTAATGATATCATTGACTTATTTCCATGAAGAAACATGACTCAGACACATTTCTTCAAGGGAAAGGTGAGCTTGCTTGCAAGTAAGTGGAATGTCATCTAGGATCAATCGCGACACTTTGTTGACCCAGGTTCATCACATTGTTCTCGATTTCTTTTTAGATCATCCTGACAGTGTAATCGTACTTCCTTTTTTTTTTGACATTCGAACGTTACTATGGGAGCGTAATTTTATTTTTGTTTTTGTCAAACCTTTCAATTTCTTTTTCGTCGTATTCAGTTCTTTTGTATTCTTTTTTAGGATATCGACACTTCATATATATATCTTGGCTTTGAAATTTGGTCGACGCTAGCAATTGTACATGGTGGTATATTTTAACAGTCCGTCCATCTCTCGCGAGAAGATCTCTGAGCGTCTGCCTTTGCGAACTAGTACCTATAATGTCCAATATTCTTCTAGTAAAATCTCACTTCTATTTCAAAGTTGCAAATAAAAAAAGATACCTTATCATAGCTGTCTCTTCGAGCAGCGTAGTGTTTCGTATTTTGCAGTTTTTGCCCGGCCGCGCTTTGAAAACTATTCAGTAAGTGGAAATTAGAGCTTAGTTGGAAAAAAGTAGCAGAACTGAAAAAACTCCAAATGTAAACATTGTTTGTAAACTTTGCAATACTTATAACCTTAAAAAAACATACCCAACCACTATATCCACTTCGGTTTCTATTTACGTTCCTTCTTTTTTTAAATAAACGCAGTGTACCTAAAAATCTACGAAGACAATAACCTTCCTTTTTAACAGTATTATTGCCTGCATAACCCAATAAATCAATAGAAAATGTGAGTGGCAACATAAATACAACAGGAAGACAGGATTGCATCTCATTTGAATCGACAATAACCGTGGGTCAAAAACACACGAAAGTTACTCTTTACTGATACTGATACGGAAAAAAACTCACTTAACACTAATGACAAATGGGCGAATAATTTTTTGAATGAATTTTCACATATATAGATGGCAAATGTAGATGTTTCACAACAGTTTGCCCTAATACTACCAAGACTTCCAAAGCAGTTATCTGTGTGAGTGCGGCGCGCGACATGTCGCGCCACACAACACTAGAAGTCAAGTCACAGAGCCAGGCTCGGTTCAAGGTAACACCAATCAATTGGTTGATTATATAAAAATCCACCAAAATTAGAATTGAATTAATCTTTGTTAGAAGATTTATAATAGTTGAGTAGTCGAAAAATTTGATGCAGTGAATCTAAACCATGCCACATCTAAAAAACTCTGAAACTAACATTTTGACACTTATAGATAGTTCTACTCCGTCGTCAAACACTTACGAAGAATCATCAAAACAGGATGGCCTCCAAGAAAACATTCTCAATAGAGTAAAGAACCTCACTGTGAAAAATGACTTGACAGAGCATGAAGAGCTATTAACTCGGGGAACTTTGCTAGCTAACGAAAGCAGCTATTTATACTCAAATTTTTTTACTGAAGAAGAGAAAAAAAGCGATTCAGCGAGAAGACACGCACCCAATTTTATCACTTGTTCCAGTTATGATCATGACAGCTATCTGCACCTCCTGCGCTGCATTGAACTTTGGCATGGATGAGAGTGCAGTGGGAGGAGCTGTAATTCAATATACCAAAGAATTTAGTATCAATATGTCGCTTCGCCCTATCTATCTGTAGCCATTTTTGGTGCTCCTTTGACAGTTCTATTCAGTAAGATGATTGGAAGAAAGTTGATTATTTTCATAAGTTGTTTTCTCGGGGTGGCAGGTTCCCTAATTCAAGCCTTTTATAATGGGGTAGGGGTATTGCTTTTTTCCAGATTACTACTGGGAGTTGGAATGGGACTTAATTCCGCCGTTGTACACATATTCATCGCGGAATGTGCACCTGCGGTGTCAAAATGTGCCGTTTTAATGCTCTGGAAAATTTTCATCGCATTAGGTGTGTGTTTGGGATCAATCTTCAACAGAATATTTATTGAGATTGATGGTTCTCTCTCCTGGAGGCTAATGATTGGATCATCTGTGGTCGCACCTTTCGTGATTGGTACTTTAATTTTTTTTTCCCCCAGAGTCACCAAGATGGCTACTTGTGAATGGGAAGCCTAAAAAGTCCCTCGAGTCTTTACTCAGCCTGAGATCTACCAAAGTATCTGGTGCAAAAGACTTTTATATCCTTTATGGTTCCCTTGAGAAAGAAGCAAAGTTGGAAAATTCTTTATCTAGCTGGCAACAAGCTCTTTCTTTATTTTTGGATAAGAGGAATAGATTTGCGCTTATCACGTCCTTCATTGGTGTGATGGGGCAACAATATGGTGGCGTCAACATCCTTGTTTCCTACACGCCCACTGTATTGACAAACTCAGGACTCAGCTCTTTAAATGCTGTTGTAGGTTCTATTGGTATTGAGGTGGTTGTTTTATTGCTACGTTTCTTTCCTCCCAGTTGATTGATAGATTTGGAAGAAGAAAAATGCTGTTATTGACTTTACCAGTGGAAGGTGTTTGCTTGTTTGGGCTGGGAGGTGCTCTAAAAATTGCGGATAACAATGCTCGTTTGGCAATAGGACTAATAGTCATGTATGTGTTCGTGTTATTTTACGGAATTGGCATCGGTCCTATTAGCTTTACATTGGTTGCTGAGACTCCTTTGATTTCCGTGAGGAAAGCCCATAGTGCATTCTGCATGAGTTTGGCTTGGATATTAGATTTCTGCGTCAGCATGTCTTGGCCAAAAATGGATTCAACGATGACAGCTTCTGGTGGACTTTTTTTTTTTTAACGGGGGATGGAATATAGTCTTATGGGTCGCAACTTTTTTTTGGATACCTGAAACAAAAAGATATACCTTGGAATAATTAAATGAATTATTTGAGTTGGTGTAGCTGAGTTCTTTTGGGGAAAAGTAGACTTTTTTAGTTCCAAATTTTGACAAAAAGTAGCATAGATGTGTTAATCTTAGGGAAATGTGCTCAAGCTTAACAGTTCTTTATCAATCATAGGTATCAATGTACGCATGAACCCTTTAAAAATTACAAGCATATTTTCGACTATATTATTATTTTGTGATGATTCTCTCAAGAGAGAGCTGTAGATAGTAGACAGCCAATTTGTTGGAAATCGCGGAAAAGAAGTGAATTAATTAAATTTTATACATTTTTAGCAGTTGCAACCAAGTGAACAGGTAAAGTTGACACCGAGGTGGTAAAAATAGACTGTAAAATATACCCTTTTGCTATATTACCCAGTTATCTCCAGCAAAACTTTTAGTCCTTATCAATAGCCAAGCTGACGTTCTTGTAGAATAGATCAGTCTTATCCAACTCTTTGCAGCTCAACAGTAATGAAAGATTGGCAGAAATCACGATCCGAATCAAGTCTTTACCGTCTTTTGATCTTACCCCGTAGTACATTGTAAGCATGAGTTGTACTCTTCCTCTATTGCGCCAATGTACTAATACAGTGCACCTCGTGTGGTGCAGATTGGTAAACTATAAACAGTTTGAAAAATACGAGACTGCTAGTCTTAGCGCTATCAGGAGGAAATTATGCTTTGGGTAACCACAAACGACAAATTATATTGTTATGAATACCACTGGAAAGTACATAATATCCTCCGTGATGCTATGGAGCGAGGTTGCTTCAGATCATCGTTATGAAAACTTCCTTTGAGATTGCAGCGAATCATGTATTATCATTTTAGATCTGCTCTCATGCATCACAGATACAGCACATTAGCTCCTTGTTAGGAGCTAGCATTAACATATAATCAAACAGCTCTTTCTGCAGATAAACTCTGTCAGCCAATATGACTCGGAGTTTTCTTGTTTTCGTAATCTGGAAGTCATTCTTCATCCAGTGATAAAAGTAAAAGTCAGCACGACGTGTTAGTGAGCAAATATGTAACTTTCGATTTGCTTTCTTAGCCCCAGTAGCTGCAAAAAACATTCTGTCGAGTTGAATGAAACATGAGGCTGACAAGCTGCAAGTGTAATATGTCCTACATAGTCTACGATAGTCCTCATTTATGCGTGAAGAAAACAGTGTTTGTTTTTTAGATAATTCGCAAGTACTTATCGCCGCGTCAAGAATGCTGCGCTCGCTTTCCCGCCTTATTACCATATCTTTGAAATAAGCGGATAAGCTTGAGAACATGGTGAGGCTGCCATCCGGTAGCACACTTTTCGTATAAGACGAGTCGGGCAACAGACCGGTATCAACCACTTTTTCGAGCAAAGCAACTTGTTAGCAATCATTAAAATGTGATATTAGTAACCAATGCGATAAACAACTGTACCATCATACATATACTTTCTACATCCTAAAGATAAATCACTTGCCGTGAAAAGACCCTTCATAGGTCTGGTCAAAGCTTCTAATACTAGCTATTACCCTTTGAATAATGTCCGTTACCAGGGAGGAACGTCAATTCAACGAGGATTGCATCCAGGATCCTGCTAAGGGAATTGGCAATAGTGTTAGAGCTGAAGCGCTGTCAATCTCCGAAAGCCGAAATTACTGCGATAATGGAGAAGAAACATCGGATAATCATACAGGTTCACTAAGTGCTTACGAAGCCGAAAATACGATGGCAAAATTGTCATCAATTCCCATAGCTAACGGAAAACCGTCAAATCAAAATGACATAATTCCGCTGAATAGAGCGAAGACAAGGTTCATGTCTCCGAAATTACGAAAACAACGCAAGAAAGTTCTATTTCGATTTGTGCTAACGAACGTCACTTTAGCCGCGTTTGTTCTTTCAGTTCTTTCCATCTATTGGGGGGCCGAATACAGGGAGTCGCACTTTATCCACAAAGTTAATATTTTAACCGTGATCCAAGACGAATCCTCAAGTGTGTCACCAACACTTGTGGAAAACTTACCGTCAATTATAGAGGGTTTGCCTTGTACATGGCACATATATAATGCGTCTGAATACCAGAAACAGAGGAAGATCAACGCTACAGAGATAAATTCAGAGGTAATCCGCCAAATTTATAGGGAAAAATACTGGATGGCTCTTAATGTGAAACCAAATGCAACAGATTACTTTTATTCCTCGCTAACTAATTCATCAGTTGAACCTTTTAACTTCACAAAATACTTTCAGGTGGTTTATGAAACTGGGAGGGAACCGCTCAACATGAAGCCTACCATTTTACCGCATATGCAGAGTTTGGAGACATTGTATCAAAATTACATTTCGACAAAATACTTGCCTAATATGCTATCCAATATAAATGGAAGCGTCGTGCCAAAAAATATAATTGGGGCTTCGAAGGTGAATTTTGACTACATGGACTACAGGCCTTGGACTAATCCAACAGTTCAAAGTCCTCTACAGGTTGGAATGATTTACTGCTTGATTTTAACATTTTTCCAAATAGGCTTTTATGGCCCACTACACAAAGAAATGGCTCAGCTCTTGAAGCCTAGATCTATGATCGTATACCGAATATGCATCTCATTCGGCACTTATTTCATTCTATCATTGTTTTTCTGCACTATATCGGCCATGTTTCAAGTTGATTTCAAAGCAGCATTTGGGAGGGGCGGTTTTGTGGTGTATTGGATGAGTACTTGGTTGCTAATGACTGCTCTTGGCGGAGCCAACGAGAATGTCGCTTCTCTTGCAATCGCGTTTTGCCCTCAGTATATGGGTTGTTGGTTGATGTTTTGGATTATTTCTAGTATTGCACCTTCATTTTATCCAATGGTAATTCATAGTAGCTTTTATCGGTATGGTTATATGATGCCTATCCACAACGCGCTTGATATTTACAAAGTCATATTTTTGAATACTTCTAAGCACACGCTGGGTAGAAATTATGGAATACTTTGTGCATGGGTAGGTGTTAACACTTCTCTTTTTCCTTTTGTTATGATGATTGTAGGCAAAAAAATGGAAAAAGTTGCCAAAGCTAGCGCAGCCGCTCAAAAGGAAAGGGGAAAAGAATAGGATTAACACTTGGTTGCGTCCGTATCATTAATGCATTGATCAGTTACTGCTAGTGCCTTAACTATTCGCATCCTTTTTACCATATATCCCAATTTGATTCTAATATGATAAGTTGAATTATTGTTGATTTCAGCATGGTGATAGAACCATTTCTTAACGAGTTTTGAGACTTACTAGTTTTGAAACTTACGATTTTTGGCATTCTTTTTGTGTCGTAACAACCCCAAGGTATTTATTTGCAAGATAGATCTGATCCGTGATGTGTGTCGTCATTTTTGCCGCAAATCTACTGAAGAAGTGAGAATTTTTCTGATGTCGTCTTTTGTCTATGGATCTGCTGGATGAGATATTATAACTATCCTCTTACTGGAAGCGGGCTAAAACAAAGCATTTCGTTTCTACCTATATGATATGGCGGTTACGCTGCCGCAACTTCTAAAAATAGCTGTGCGATTTTCCCATCAATAATAACCATACTTCCAAATAGTACTCCATTAAAAAGCCTGAAGTTGAAAGTCGATTATCATTGGAACATCCATCTTGCTTCCATTTGTCACGTTCTATGATAGAATGTCAGTGGGGTAAAATTACCTATGAAGTTTTTCCGATTGTTTTCTCAGAGCACACACATCAGTGCAACATGTGCAAAGCATTCTTTTGCTCACCGATTTGATCACTTCATATAACTGAAAGACTGAGAATTACATGTTCATCTATTTAGATTCGCGCTACTATATGAGCTATTAGCATAGTGGATTCGTTTGATGCATGTTATTCAAGAGTATTTTTTGCCACTTTCCCTGGTATATGCTTCTTTATTTCAAAATATCATACATTTTGCTATTTTGTATCTCAAACACAATGCCTACCCAGCAGTGGGATCTTAGTATCTATATATACATGCCTCGTGTTTTGTTTCGAGAAAGAGTTATTAACTATAAAACAAAATAATATAAGCAGTTCAGAGTGCAGAGAAAAAAAGAAAGAAAAGACAGTACCCCAAAGAATGAAGCTTCAATTCTCTCTCTCTCAAAAATTGGCGTGATCATAAGCTAATATCCCTGAATCTCAAAATCCGCGTTAACAGTGATAGGATATTAGTATTGTGATGATCTATTTTCAATTACTGAATATTTTGTCTTTCTAAGATGAGGATAGCAATCTTCTAATATCTTGACAGCGCTTAATTCATTTTTTCAGGAACATTGAGTATAAATAGGCACTCTCTGCAGTGAATTTACTTTTCACGGATCGTTTCAACAGCATTGAGAAACTATCTTCGCTGACTAATTATGATGCTAAATTTTGTTTCCACTGGTCTCTTTATGAACAAGAACCAGAAATGTAAGCAACACAACAATTCTTTCAAAAATATGTTGAAAAAACGAACAAATATGCTGAAGGATTTTTCAATTTTTTGCTTAAGAGGCCAAAATAAATATCAAAATGAGCGTTACAGAAAAACTCTCATTCAAATGCTTTTACAAGAATTTCTAAGCGATCCTAAATGGAATGCCGCTAACTGTGCGGAAGTGAATCGAACGCAATGGTTACGATAGAAGGGGCAAAATACAACATACGCTATCCAAAATGATGCTTTCCCTCTTTGGATGCTGTTTCTAACTCTAATATCGCCGTAAAAGAGTTAAATAATCCAGAACATGGTGGAAATGGCAAGCTTATTCACATGGCTCAACAAAGATTTCATTTAACTCCACCTTTACCAAATAATAGAACTAGATGACATTCAAACGTTTAACTTTTATTATAGATTAGATTATCCAGTCCCGCATACGGAATTATTGCCTACCGTACAAATGAAACGATGAAAGAGTACGTTACCTTGTCTAAAACAAAGCAAGCAATGCAAAATACCTTAACGATATTCGTTAATTTCATAAAGCACTTCTTTGAGGACGTCTGGATACCATTTAGCAGCAACATCTCGATGTGACTTAATCCTGTTGCGAAATACGGCATAACCAACGGGATGTTGATCAAGATCCGGACTGTACTGGAAACCAGTCTCCTTCCCCCAGTAATTCATAGCTTTATCTCTCTTCTCTTTGAGCCTGAGAATATCCTGTGGAAGGTTCGAAATAGCTCTTTTATTGATATCAAGATTTATTGTTTGGAAGAAAGGAATGGACAATCTTGTCCCAGATCCCTCTTTTGGTCTCAGTACGCGATGTATGGTGGCTTTACATACGCCACAAGTAATTGCTTCCAATGTTTGGCCGACGTTGACGACTAAACTGCCTGGAGTATTATCTACAGACACCCATTTTCCCTCAAAGTTTTGAACTTGCAATGCATCTTTATGTCCGGAAGCCTGGTAAACGAAAGTCAAAAAATCAGAATCCTTATGAGGTCCAACTCCTTGTTCTTCTTTGCCGATCTGGTCAGGTTTCTTTGGTGGATAAGCAATGATCTTCATTTTGCATTGCTGATTGTCCTTGAAATACATCTCCAGCTCTTTCGGAGCAATGCCAATTGCTTCGGCTACTAGTGCGCTAAATAATTTGCTCAGGCTTGTCATTTTGCTGATATATTGTGTCACACACTCTCTAAAATGAGGTATATAGTTTTCATCGGGCCATAAATTTGGGCCTTCTAGTTGTCGGTAAAGTGGTTCGGATTCAAGTGGTGCAGAGAGTTCAGTTGCTAAATCTATTTGTTCTCTCCAGTCGACTCTTCCTGAGGTGATTTCATTTCCCATTTTTGTATAGCCCAAAAAGTGAGGTGAGTTGATCATGTCTACTTCGTCCTTAACTTTCTGGGGAAGTACGAAGAAATCTGCCGCTTGACGGGTGATATCTTCAAAATCTTTAGTTGTTGGACCATATTTCTCAAAATTAGTTAAAAGTAGAAAACCCACGCTGATTAGCGCATCACAAAGTTCTCCTAGAAACTTTTGCCTAGTTTCTTCTTTGAAAGCCTGTTCTAAATCGAATATGGGAATCGAACTGAAGGACATTTTGATAATATTTTCCTACGTACAACGCGACAAGACCTCTAAATTTGACAAGTATGGTCAGATAAAGCTATGTATATCTTATATAATGTTAGGAAAAGGGACGGATTGAATTGTGGCTTGACAAAGGTCACCTGACCTGAGACATTAGAAGGCGAGCACATTGTAAATATCAATTAGCACCGTTGATAAGCACATACCTTTCTGATTTTTAATATACACATCTGGGGAAACAAAATAGAACTTTTTAAAGTTTTAATTTCATATTTGAACTCTTTCTTAGCGTTGTCACCAAAATTACATAATTATTATAATTATACTCCCTTTACAATTTTCAGATCAAAACTTGAATTACCTTCAAAAAACATAGATCTCATGAATCCGCGACATCTTTCTGTGAGTAACTTTTGAAGCACACTTTCCTAGGACGAGTAAGTACCGCCATTGATGAACTTTTAGTCCGATATGCACGGGATAAGAAACATTCCTGTGGGACACTAAAAAAGCTGTCTACCGCATTCATTGATACAGAAGAGAGCCACCAGAGACCCTTTTTGAGAGTAATCAAGAATGTCAAAGGTTTACAACACTAATTGCTGATAACACTGTCTTGTCGCTAAAGCAAAGAGATCTCCAGCTAGGCTCAGTGCGAAAGGATCATATCGCAAACTGCGACCTTTTTGAACGCTCTAATCGTGAACGGACGGATTATACTGAGTATTGAAATGTTTTGTTTATACCTAGGACAAGCTTTTCTTACATTCTTCTTTGTTTGTTTTCTATTTTGATAGAATTCTTCGCGTGCGATTAACCTTAATGACTTTATTTTGTCTTCTTCTATGCTATGAAATCAAAAATAGCCAGCCACAACATTGGATGCCTTATTTCCTGTTTAAGCCATTATTGCCTTACCCATAAAAATAAAATCACAAAAAAAACGAATTTTGTGATGTCGGAAAGCCATCGCAAGTTGTGATATTTCTTAGGTTGAATTATTTTTGAAAACGCATGGAATCTCTTTATTATCACTGATGTCCGGTTGAGCTTAAAATCTTATTATATGCGCAAAACTTGTATTTCTTGCTAGATTAAAAAAAAATTATTAAAAATAATGAACGAGTCGAAAATATGATTATAAGTAGCCCACCTTTATGGTTATTAATTATCCGGATTAACCGAATAGTGGAAGTTAATTATAGAATTCTATCCGACTCATAATTTGTTATCTTATATTCTGCTCTACTTAACTTAATCAAATATCATCAAGTAGAAGTAGTATAAAAGGCTATCCTAGCAAATTTTACAAAGAGCAGGCTCACGTTTCGACAAATATAGGCAATTCCCCCCAAAAAAATACCATCTTAGTATTAAGAAAAAAAAATGCATAAAAAAAATAAACAAAAATCTTCGGAATCCTAAACAAGAAAACGATCACAAATTGGCCACACTCTCCTACCTTCATATTTTTATTAGCTTCAGCTGTAGTTCCTTATACTGCTTATGAAATCTAAGTCAATTCTTTTTTTTGGGGGGGGTTCACTATAGTTAAAAATGTATTTTTGTCCTTTTGATAACTTTTGAATCATGTAGATAATCCTATTCGGAAAATCCAAAAAACGTATGGGTATTATCGAATATTTTTTCATTGCGACGACTTGTCTGAGTGACCTGTTTCTTCATCAGAAAAATTCGCTTGTTTTTCAGCCGTACGTAGTTTGTATTATGTAATTTCTACAATCTTTAAAAAGGAAGAGCTTCCTTTTATTTGCCTGTGATTTTCTTTCGTCTTTCGCTTTGTTTCCATTTTTTCCCTGGAAAACTCACTAATGTTTCAAACAAAATTATCAAAGAAGCAATAGTGCTTGACATTTTTTATTGTTTCTTTTTTTTTCTATAGCGGAAGTATTTATTAGTGACCTCTTGGCGGGGTAGGAAACAACTAATTACAAAAAAAAATGAATTATTATAAGAAATTCTCTTCAAAACACTAAGCGACTTTACTAATAGTTTTCTAGTCTTTGAAAGTCATAGACATTGAAGAACGTTACTTCAAATAATGAATGAAGTAAATTTTCTGAGTACCAAAATCTCATGAGACTTCCTTGGGAAGTGCATGCTCGTTACGAAGCAGTCAATAGAAGGCGACTTGTGCACAAGAAGCACCGTTATCTTTGCTGAGGAAGAAAAAACAACAAAGTACTTACAAATCAAATTTCGTGAGAGCGGCAAAAAAATTCGCGACACAAACAAAATTGAGATATTTTAGCAGTACTTCAGACTTGGTCTGAGAAGCAGGAAGTGCGACAGCACATATATTACATATACTTGTATTTGATAAAAAGTGACAGGGTCGAGCAAAAAATGTCCTAAAAATTATTCTACGCGTGGGAGAACGATGTCTACTTGGTAATTTTAAAGTTTGTTTGCCAACGGTTTGAAAATGTCTTTGATTATGCATAAAATAAAAGCAACAAGACAGAAGAGAGTCGAAAACAAATGGACTCTTTTAGTGGCCACATCAAAGCTCTTGATAACAGTGGCTCTGACAGGATCTTCAAGTTCCTTAATATAGGACGTATCAGAAGAAATCTTTGTGATCAACTTTATTATCTTTTTTTCATCCAATAATCCTTTCAATCTGCTTTCCAAGTAGCGGCTAAAAAAAAATTGAACAATTCCAGCTGAGCCTGCTACTCCCCAAACTGAACCAATACTTCTGAATAGGTAAAGTGTTGATGTCGCAGTAGCTTGATGTACCTTAGAAAAGGCAAAGATAAAGGTAAAAAGACTACTTGGAAAAGTTATTCCTTGTCCAATATTTGCTGGTATCAAATAAATTCCTATCAGCCAATCCGAAGCATCCTCCCCAATGCACAAAAATAAAAAATTTCCCAAAAACATGAAGGCAATTCCGACATACAGTAAAAACTGTAAGCAATTAAATTTACTCATACAAACCCCAGCAATAAGTCCACCAACTGGAGTGAAAATGGAGGGCATGGCTAGTCTCAGCCCTGCTTTAGCTGTGGAATCCCCAAGGACAACTTGAAAAAATAGCGGCAAAGTAAAAAGGTAAGCATAACTTGCAAAGCCAACGAGGATACTAACCGTCAAAACCAAAAAACTAAAAAATCCTTTAACTAATGCTGAAGGAATTATCGGTCTGGATTTTGTTTTCTCCTCATTCAGGATAAATATTACCAGAATAATACAACTTGAAATTAATATGATGAGCAATGAGGGACTGGTCCATGTTCTTCCCGATTCATTGGTAGCACTACCCAAAGTCAAATAGACGAGCTGTAAAGTCAGACCTATTATAATCCAAATGGCACCTAAAAAGTCAATATGTTTTAATATTTCTTTGGTACTTAGGACTGCTGTTAATTTTTTTCTTTCAAACTCTCTTTGATTTCTGATGTAAAAATGGCCAATTAAAGAACCGAGAAGAGAAATGGGAACCTGAAGCAAAAAACACCACCTCCAACCTAAATAAGAAGTTATGGCACCTCCAAACGAGGCACCGCAGATGGCTCCCAAACCCAGTACTAAATTTTGAAATGCTTGGAATAGTCCTCTTTTAGAAGTAGGTATCATATCTGAATTGACGATAGTAGACAAAGTTATCAAACCACCACCACCAACACCCGTAACAGCCCTCATAAAACTCAACCAAATTATGCTATTCGAAATGCCGCATCCCAGACATCCTACAGCGAAAGCTATACTCGCAAAGAAGATACACCATCTCCGCCCTAAAATATCGGAAAATGACCCATATAATGGTTGGAAGGAAGTAGAAGTAATCAGATAAGAAGTGGAGATCCAACTGGAAAGATTCATGTGGCCAAATTCGTTGCCAATGGTTTGATACGTAGATGCCGTAACGGTTCCATCAAAGCCTGAAAGAAAAACATTAGTGTATAAAGCGGCTTCAATAAGCCATAAATGCGGAATACGCGACAGAGGAGTTCTAACATCATCTTCTTCCTCGGAGTTACCCTGCCCGTTTTCGTAAGATGCTTCACCATCTTGCACACTATCTGAGTCATTCACATATAAACAAACTCCCGAGAAATTTTCACCGCTTACGCACTTGTTTGATTCACTGGTATAGGACCGACATGAATTTGTGCCTAGTAGGGGTTCTGCAGCTTCCATTTTGTTGTGTTTTAATGTTAGCGGCAAAACAAATTTATCTGCGATTACGAGTAAACAAAAGTGAACGTATCTTTTTTCACCTTTACAAATGGAGATGTTTCCCGGTCAAACTTAGTTTTTAAACAGCCCCGCGTTTATCTAAAGGAAAATTTTCAAGTAAACTTTGGAATATAGGTACTTATCACATGATATTCCCTCTTTTGTCTCAGCAACTGAGGAACTGTGGCGATCGATATCTAAAAAAAAAAAGGAAAAGACCATTTGAATGAACTATTATATGTATTCAAACCTTTGCCATGCAATAAGTATTATATGGCGGTGCTATATTGAAAATAAAATGCAAAAAAAGCCATTCACATTTAAAATTGACAACGGAAAAGGTTTCGAGTGTCGCTTAACTTCGTTTTTTGCTCTATCCTTTACACGCGAAAATTACGTAAACACATGTGAAGGGAGTCCCTGCTCTCTTAACTCTCCTCCAAGGAAACGTAATTTAAGTCTTTTTGCAATCGAGATCTTTCAATTTTCGGAAGGTTGCGAAAGTGGCAGCCGCATGATCATCACAGCATGTGCAAGACGAGAAGTCTTGTTGACCGATAGTCACGCGACTGTGCCCCGCTAAAAAATTGCGGTAGCTCTCGAAGTCATCGAGTAGCTTTCGAAGTCCACCACCATGAAATAGGCTTCTCAACCTTGTCAGCAAGTGACAACAAGGTAAAGAAAAGCCCAGCATTGTCTTCAGTTTGTCTGATGGTTCCACTGGCGATATAGGTGATTATTGCTGAATGTCATTTTTTTCGTCCTAAATAATCGTACATAAGGAAATTGTTATGAATTTTGGCGGTTTTTTTTTTTGATTCATCTACCGATCTTTTTTTCCGATAAGATCGGTAACTTCTTTGAAAGGTTATTGAAAAAATGGGCTGGGCAGATATTAATATTTTGACGAAAAAAAAAAGTGATTCAGAAAGTTGTACCCCGTATGTTTCTGAACAAGAACAATTACAAAATAGTGATGAAGAGTACCTGGGCAAATTAGACTATGACCCACACACTGGTGTAAAGAGAGCGCTCAAAGATAGACACATTTCATTGCTGGCTCTAGGTGGCATCATCGGACCCGGCTGTCTTATTGGTGCAGGTAACGCCCTCAATAAGGGCGGGCCTCTAGCACTGCTTCTTGGTTTCACCATCATAGGTGTGATTGCCTTTACTATCATGGAATCGATAGGAGAAATGATCACATTATATCCGTCAGGTGGTGGCTTTACCACTTTGGCTAGGAGATTCCATAGTGATAGTCTATCTGCCGTTTGTGGATATTCTTATGTTGTTGTGTTTTTCGCAATGATGGCCAACGAATATAACACTCTCTCTTCTATCTTTCAATTTTGGGGACCACAGGTTCCATTATACGGTTACATACTAATGTTCTGGGGTGCATTTCAACTATTTCAACTGGCCGGAGTTGGTGCTTTCGGTGAAGCAGAATATTGGATTTCGTGGTTTAAAATTTTGGGTTTAATGGCTTTTTATATCTTTTCAATTGTTTACATGTCAGGTGGCATAAAAAACAGACCAGCATTCGGGTTTCATTATTGGCATAATCCTGGTGCATTATCTCACGGTTTTAGAGGGATTGCTGTGGTTTTTGTCTTTTGTTCGACTTTTTATTCAGGAACTGAGTCCGTTGCATATGCTGCAAGCGAGTCCAAAAATCCTAACAGAGCAGTACCGATAGCCATTAGACAAACTTTCTGGAGAATATTGATTGTGTACCTTGGTATTGGATTCTTCTATGGTGTGACAGTCCCATACAATGACCCTGCTCTTAATTCTGAGACGAAAGCTTTGAAGTCTCCTATTTCAGTCGCTATTACGAGAGCTGGCTGGGCAGGGGGATCACATTTAGTAAATGCATTTATTCTGGTGACATGTATCTCAGCCATAAATGGCTCTCTTTACATTGGAAGCAGAACCCTGACAAATTTAGCTCATGAAGGTTTGGCACCAAAATTTTTGGCCTGGACAGATAGAAGGGGTGTTCCCATTCCTGCAATCACTTTGTTTAATGCCTTAGGTCTTATTTCTCTGATGAATGTAAGTGTTGGAGCAGCAGACGCTTATTCCTATATTGTGAATCTCTCTGGAGTTGGTGTATTCATTGTATGGGGTACTATTGGGGTGACTCATTTTAGATTTAGAAGAGCTTGGGTTAAACAAGGAAGAACTATAGAAGAGTTGCCATATAAGGCCTTATTTTATCCGTATCCACAAATATGTGGTCTGGCTGCGAACATTTTTTTAGCTTTGATTCAGGGATGGACATCGTTTGTTCCTTTTAGCGCGGCTGACTTTGTCGACGCATACGTCTTGCTTCCTGCTGCTGTTGTTTTGTACTTCGGGATAGCAGTCTTTAAAAATCGTGGTTTCAGAACTGTTGACCTACTAACTGTGGATCTGGATGAGGGTAGAAGAGAAGACTTGGAGGCCCCTTTCAAAGATAATGAAGAAGTATATTTTGAGATAGATCATGAGGCAGAGAGCATAATGTCAAGAATCAAAAAAGTTGGAGCTCAACTTACTAAAATTATGGCCTGATAACGTCTATTCCAAACAGTATATGGAAAGTCATTTGGTTTCTTTTTTTTTCCACCCAGTTTCTTTGGTAATGTCAATAATGATTTAGTCAAAATAAATGGAGAGGTAGGTTCAAAAATTTAAGGACAAATAGACTTGAATAAAGTGTTTGTACTTTGCATATTTTCTGTTTTTGACCTAATTTATGTTATATTGTAGGAATTGGTGATAAGCACCTCTTTTTTTTTTTGAAAACCACAAAAAAACAACCACTTTTCTCAAATGCATATTCCTCACATGTTTAATGTCAAAAAGCGAGCACAGTTGACCTCGAGTTCTCTGGGTTCAAGCTCACTAACATACGTGACATTCCTATCAAGGTTAACCGTTTTTTCTCGACTAGCAACGTGTAGTTGATCCTTGAGAAGCAAGCTGAAACAAAAGAATTCAAAGATGTCAAGAAAGAAAATCTGATCTGCTAATAAGAATTTCTCGCAAAAATGTTTCAAAAAAGTTTGAAATATATTAGCTTGCTAAGAAAATCAATAAACTTAATCAGAATTCAGCCTGATAAAAAAAAAAAAGCAACGATAAACAACGACTGAAATCTGAGAGAACACAAATTATTTATTAGTTAACCAAGTGAAAAGAGATTTAAAAAACTACTAAGAACTCATTAGCCTACTTATCCCCGTAATACGATATGTGCATTCGAAGTTATAAATATTGTATAACCGAAGGCTGACTTTATTTCCATATTGTTTTGGGCGTTTCCAAGCTATGTTGTTCCGTGTGGATTGAGTTGCCCAAGAATTATCTAAGTTAAAAAATCATGCTTGATAAGAATATTACTCCTTAGTTGAGACTTTTCCGATAAATTGTAAAAAGGGTTACGAACTTCAAGTTATAAATATCAAAATAATGACCCAAGCTTTCCACACAGCGATAAGAAATGACACATAACATTTTAGTAACATATGCAACAGGTTTCTTCCATTAAAAATGTTTTAAACAGGATAAGAGGAAAAATCCAATCAATAATTCAATATTAATAGTATCATTTTGCTCAAAACCTTACATACTTTTTGCAACAACTGACATGGTCTTCGCTGGGGTGCGCAAGCTTTTAATCCCCTATAAAGATAACGTTTATGATGAAGTTTTATTGCTCTTTCCTAAAGCAAATACACAGGATAAATTGAGCGATAGTAATCAGTTAAAGTTAAACAGTACGTAAGACTATTGATTTCAATATCAATAGAAAATAAGCGGGTTCAGATTAATTGTAAGTAAATTGTTAACTGTGAAACTCGAAGTTTCTAGCTGTTGTTCATGTCTTTTTTTTTCTTGTCAAGACGGTTGGTTCAGTACAGTCAAAGTATTTTAATTTACCTGACCCTCCCAATTTTTGCCATGAAAGAAACTTTTAATATAGCGTTGGTTTGAAAAATATCCAACCATAGCATAACTTTTTTTTCATCAGGCCATTTGTGTAGAATGACTTTTGGATTCTCTTTTTCCATTATTTATCCGTTAATTGACACGTTTTTCTCGAGAACCTCATTATACGCAACCAGTAGCTACATCTGCAGCCTTATGTGCGGCAACAAAAATGTAGACAGATTTGTAGCCATTGATTGTGGCTATCAGAAGAGTCGGTAAAAATGAGATTGTACGGTTTACACAGAAAGAGATTTAAGATGACATAAAAGTACATAAGATAAAATAATCGTCATATGTCGCTATGGGAAAAAAAATCCTTTTCATGTTTGAACTTTTCGTTTGAATTTACTACATAATCTCTCATTGAGCTGAGTGAAGCCAAAGATGGGGGAAGTTTTAGCAGATATCATTGAATTCCAAAGTGAACAATATGTCTCTAAGCGAAGGTGACAGTAAAGTTAATTTAAAAAAAGATGCGAACAGCATAGAAGTTAAAATTGTGGAAAAATATGAGGAACATGAAGAAAGAATCTCTAGGCAGATAAGAAGCTAATAGCTGAAGTTGTTCATGAAATTGCCACTTTTGATGACGATCCAGAAGAAGCATGTTTCACCTTCAGGCTGGTAGTATTGTAGGTAATTTTCACTATTCACCGGGGGAGCATTTTTGGTCACGATGAACTCATACCGAATCACTTCCGTGGCTTACTCTCTGTTTTTTGTTCAGATATGTTCGTCTTGGCTTAAAGTGACTTGCTAAGGTTCAACGAGGAAAATTTAAGTTTAGTTTGAACCCCAATTCCTGGTCAATAATAGAAAACTTCCTGATCCTCTAGCTGCCGTCTGGATGCTACCAGTAACCAAGGAATCATTTTGAATTCTTTAGCTGAAGTTTATTATACAATAAAATTTAACTCCGTGGTGGCGACTTTCTTCATGTGGTGTATCATTTTTTCGGCTATGCACTGGTTCACATTGCCCGCAGCTTCTTAATATATTTGCAATTCATTTGGGCACAAGGGTTTATGCAAATTAACTTTTTTAATTCCGTGAAACGCGCAGAATCTTCTAATTCCAGAAATTCTTCGCGAAAGATGACATATTTCTTTTTTGCAGTTCTGGGAATGACAGTCTGGGAATTTTTTCTGAGTGTGTTTCCTGAGTTTGTTTTCCTAGTGCTTTCCCCTTTCTTTTATTTGTTGGGTTGTACCGAATAATTAGGTCGCGAATTTGACAGGTGGAGGAATGGGCTCCATGACATTTTTTAACCAATACTTGGATTGAGCAAATATTAATTTTCCCATTGTGCATCTCCCTACCGGACAAGTTGCGTCAACTTTGCAGCTTTCATTTTCTCTTACTGGATACTAAATCCAGCCGCCAAATGGGGGGATCTCTCCTCTTACGAAAAGTATTAATGTCGAATCAATAACTGGCATCCAATGGGATGGTTTACCTACCTCAAGATCTGATCATCTACGAGGCTAATGGGGACCATAACGGCGAAGTAACATTGAATCAAACAGCTTATGCATTACATGACCCAGTTTATATTGGAGTACAAAGAGCTTGTAATATGCTCTTTGAATATGCAGTCTTCACCTCTGCTATTACTAGACTATTACTTTTGGTAGAAATAACACTTGAGAAAATTTCAGAAAACTAAAAGGCAAACTTTGGCATGAAAAATATATCAACACACTATGCGAAGAAAAATTAAACAAGATTCAAGCAAACTGCATAGGGGTTCCAGTATGGTGGATTGGTGCTCTCTTCTGCTTAACAGTGATTTTTTTTTTGTGGCTATTTTCGCCACCAATAGAATGTCTACTCTTGGTGGATGTATTCTGTTGCTTTAGGAATAGGTTGCATTATTATAATTCCTTTAGCTTATCTTTACGCAATCTCTAATTTTCAGCTGGCGATTGGGACTTTTAAAGAACTGTTTCATGGAGTAATGATACAAAATATGAGCTCTCATAGATATCCAGCTAGTGCTTCAATTTATGACGCTTTATACAGAGATTTGTGGTACAGAGAGCAATACATGCCACAAGATCAAAAAATTCCAAAAGCTGTATTTTTCTCTCAGGTTTTGGGTGAGTTTATTGGTGTTTCGATGAATACGATACACTTAGTTGGGACTCGATCGTAAAATGTCCTATTTACGTGGTACTAGGAAAAAAAAGTTTGCATCAATGGACTACTAAAAGCTTAACATCTTATAACACCAATGCTGTTCTCCATGTTTTGATAGGAACAACAAAAATTTTTTTCAATAGGATACAATTGAGTTATACGCTTTGGGCTACCAGCTAGTTTTGCAGCTCCTTTTTTGTTTCCTTTTTGTACGGACTCTTTCCTAAGTGTTGTTTTGATTTGTAGAACGCGACAAATTTTTGCTCAACGATGTTAGCTTTTTATGGGAACATCTCCACTGGTTATTTGACACAATTCCTCGTTGTAACACTCTCTATGTATTACTTCTTCAATTTTAGACACAAAGTTTGGAGGGACTATAATCACTTAACAGCAGCTGCTTTTAATACAGGCTATAATTCAGAAGTCTGTTTGATGTTTATTATCTTTTCTTCTGGTAAACCATTGAAATGCCAAATTGGTAGGGCAATGATGCTATAAGTGTCGAGCGCTACTCCGCTTTAAGTCGAGATTAATATTTTATTGTCATAAGGAGGGAATTTTTCACTTTAGAAAACAACTACGTTATGTTTTTGGTTTGGTGAAGCCCTACAAATCGGTCAAGTAATTACTGTTAGGGAGATTTTGAACGTTACGCCAACGGAAGTATGCTCAATCCAGGAAAGCCGCTAAAAGATTTATTCCAAGTATACTTTTTTGAACCCTTTTTCCTTTCTCAGGGTATTTAGTTTTTGATTTAAGTAATCTGATGTTTTAACGTTCCCCCATTTTGAAAAACTATAGTCATTTTTTACTGCCGAAGGAGGACGTTCATACCCCTCCATGTTGAGAGCATTTTGCCGCACAAAGATTCCTCGGACGATCTGCGTAGACAGCTTACTACTTCGGTGGGAACCGAGCTATAAAGTATAAACTTACATTTGGTTTTATCCTAATAAAATGAAGGAAGCATGTTCAGATTAAAAGATTGCCAGCCTACTGACCTATCCTTCTGCAAGAAAATAATTGCATATATTTCTCAAAGCTGATTGTTGACTTGTCTTGAATCAATTCCGAAATTCACACCAGGAAGCTTTTTATTTGTTTATCATTATGCGTCAACCACTATATAGAGTTATCTAAGATAGAATGCACCGCTCACATTAGATTTGAGAAAAAGCTTAATTCAGTGAACAAACCTAAAATCTAATCTTTTGTTACCTTCGTCTGTTGTCTCAAGGGTATATTTCAATTTTTCTTCCTCTGTCAGAGCATTCCAAATTTTATCCTTTTGCTTGTTACGATAAACATAATAAAGCTTGGAAAAAATGCAGGCAGCAACAGCGCCAAATGCGATACCAATTAATGCATCGTTTCCTTTATGATACAATGGTTTATCCTCAGTTCGGTAAATATTAGCCGCAACGATATTCGCAGCTTGCGAGTATATATTTACGATGGCAGCAGAGACAGCACGTGTTCTCACGGAATTTGAATTTGCTGAGCACCAGCTGATAGTAAGAGGCCATATAGGTGCATGACCCAACAGAACAGTTAACAGAGCGTATGTTCCCCAGACATTAACCTGAGAACCAGGCCAAAATCTCAAGGGAAAGAGACAAGTTAATATCCACAGAGGGGTCCCTAATATAATAAGCGCTCTCTGATTGACTATTTCGGAAAAATACCCAGCTAGCAGCATTGTTATTACAGAGAGCACATTATATGGAATCGACAGAGCGTTTGTTTTGTAAGTGCTAAACCCTAGTTTCCGGAGTGTCAATGTCACATAGGTGCTCACAGGTGTGGTTGCAATATCTCCGAGAAACCTCACTATATAAATTGGCAGTAAATCATAGTCCAGCAGTGTTTTTAATAGCTCTCTTGGTCCCACAGGCTGCCGATTGTGCATATCCCCCTTGGTAGGATCATCCCTCAACACCCGATTTACTACGATCTTCTCTTCTCGTTCTGTATACCACCCTTTTTTTCTGTACCATGCCTTCGTTTGAGCAGGAGAAGGAGGCATTTTGAAAAAAGAAACCATGCCAACAAGCAAAGTAAAAATGCCTTCCACCAGAAACAACCACCTCCAGGATTGGTCCATAAGTCCCCCGGTTTTGATTTTCAATAACGCAAAAGAGAGCAGGCTGGACCAAACAGACGTCATAGGATTAGCGATGTAAAACAAGGAAAGTCTGAAAGGCAACTCCTTCGAAGTAAAAAAATAGCTCATCCACAAACAAACATCGCATATGAATCCTCCTTGCAATGCTCCTAAAAGAGCTCTAGTTGCATAAAAACCCGATTTTGTGGTCATGGCGGCTTGACACATTGATACAATACTCCAAAGACACATTTGCATCGGAATCCAGACATCGGCGCCAATTTTTTTTGAGATAAGTTGCGAAGGAAGTTCGGCTGCAAGAAAGCACACTAAATTAATTGTGTTCGCAGTATTATAGTCGTTCGTTGTTAAATTCAGATTGTCTAACATGTTGTCGGAGAGTGCCTGGGAGATGTTACTTCTATCAAAATCAAGCGCAGTGAACATGAAAAAAGTCCAAAAGGTCACATACCAATCGTTTTTTCTGATTACTCGTTTCTCTTCTTTTTGAGTCCATTTAAATTCGGGATCAAATAAATGGCGACATTCGTAATGACAATCTTCGTATATTTTCGAATAATAATCGGCAATCTCTTGATCCTTGAAAATATTATCAGAGTAATCACTTCCTGAATCAGAACTTAACTGTTCGATATCCTCGTTAATATACTGTTCACTTTCATCGGACTTTTTTTCTATCTGTTGGTGAGATATCAGCTGACGGAATCCCATTCTGGCGCCCTAGCTATTTGAAGCTAGATGTAAAAAGGAAACTATCGATAAGAAAATATAAACTATACTATGCTTTATACATCATGAATCCGACAGCATTTTTCCTAGGGATCTTATGTATAACTGGTAATTATTGAAGATTTTCAAATTCAAGAATCTGCTTCACACTTTGTTTTTCGGCGCGATTGGTGTGGCTTTCTTGAAGACCCCGCGACTGCAATATCACAAAAAGACAATATATGTTCCACACAAATGAGTGGTGGAGTACTCTCCACAAGGGGATGATTCATTTTAAGAAGATTATCATATGATTCTAAGATTTAGAAGGTATTCAAGAGATATTGCTAAGCAGTCCCCAAAGAAAAAAAAAAAATATCTGCTTTTTCCTCATTCAGATTTGAGGTTATGTTAGAATACTAGAACAATATTAGTCTTTGAAAGTTTCAATTCAACTTTATCTGGATACTATAACATCCTATCGTTTGATGTTATTACAGAAAGACTTAAAACTTCTGACCAAATAGCAAGAAGCTTTCTCATTTTTTTCATATTATTTTCAGAGGAATCGTTATTACTTGACAAGAAGATCTAGGGCCCCTCAAAAGAGAAAAAAAAAAAAAAACAGCGACAAAAAACCATCTGAATTTTTTTCGCATTATCCAATTTGCTTTTACAATATTGTGGACTTTATCCTCAGAAGCACCAACATAGCTTGAGAAAATGGAAAACCTTGCTCTATTTGTAATTACGAATGAATATTATTAGTACAAGGTTGATTCAATTGAGAATACTATTTCCGATCGTATATCTCGGCTTTGCAATTTTTCATGGACTTCGAAATTCCTTTGTTTTCATATCGTGTAAAATAATAAGGCAAGAACTTGAAGACCTTCCTTATTGAACGGTATTTTTTACATTTCTACCCGGAATTATTAATGTTATTTTCTACAGCTTGGTTCTAACTTTGTCCTTCTGCTGTGGATCCTCTTCTTCTAGTCTCCATCTTCTCAGGGAATGTTGCTTTATGGTTGGGGTGTTTTGCTTCCAAAATGCTCTTGATTCAAATTAATAACTAAATCGTTGAAATGATAATAAGGAATGAATCTCGCAACAATAAGAATATTGACATTAAAAAAGACATGAAAAAAAGAAAAGATTGAAACGAGTTTTAACTGCATCTCATTTCCTATTTATTTTTAGTGGTAAGAAAATTGGATAGTGGGTGTCGGATGTAGTTAGAATTCATATGCTTGCAACGTACTTCTCCGCACTAGGCTTTTTTATCTCCAATTCTTGAAGCCCATTCTTGATACTTTCACCAAAATTCCCCATCACTTTGAAAACTTTTAACGCTTGTATTGGCTCCAAATACCCTTCTTCAAAAAGCCTTGATGTATAATCAACAAAAGATTGTCCATATTCTAAATCCTCATGAAATTTTTTTATGGTAACCTTTTCAATAATGAGCTTTGATTTGGAGCCAACTTCTATATTTGTCGTGGTTAGTTCAGGTGTTTCGACAACACACACTAATTTTTTTTCCATTTTGCTCCCCTTTTGTAAAATATTGGATAAAACGGTTGCCGTCTTCTTGGAAACTACGTCTATCCCCCGATTTACTCCCTCAGGGCAAATTTTCAGAAGCTCTTCTGAGATTTCCTCTTCTGATAAGTGACGATCAATAACGTGGGAAGCGCCCAACCTCCTCAAATATTTGTTGTGTTTTTTCGCCGCGATAACTAGAACTTTTCTGAATTTCCCAGAAGCTTTTGCCAGCTGAATGGTGTAAATACCTACCGATGATGTGCCACCCCATATCACGAGATTTCCCAGCGGTGTGCAATCATCATGGTGCAGATTAATAAAGTGAGATAGTGCTGACCCGGCAGTCACCAAGCCGACACCAATTCCAGCGGCAAAGTCAAGATCAAACTTTCTTGCAAGGACGCCATCGGCTAGTTTCACCTGCGGAATTCTCCATACCAAACGAGAATCAAAAACAGTATATTCCTGAAAGGTGGAAGTTCTTAAGTCCCTGTATGATGTGCTCGCAAGGAACACTTCAGCTCCTAGAGGAAATTTGGTTTTTTCGACTTTTTCACCATGTCCGACAACTATGCCACTTGACTCTCTTCCATTGATCCAAGGAAAAGAGTAGATATTGAATTTATATCTTTTTGATTTCCAGTCTACATGATTTAGTCCAACAAACTTGTTTTTAATTAGTATTTCATATTCCCCCAGATGCTGCGTTACTGCAATGTTGCTAGCTGAAGAGAGTTCACTTTCAAAATTTTCCACGACAAGGGCTTTTTGCCAACGTGGTACCAGAACATCCAAACTTAAATCTACAGATTTTTTGGCTGTTTTGTAAAGCTTTTCCTCTTGAAAGACATTGTCTGAATTTCCAAATTCATCGTATCTTCTTTTCAGCATCGTTAGAACTCCTACAGGCCAGGATCGTTGCAGTATTGAGCTGCTAATGGGAAAAATTCAGCAGTGCGAACAAACTATATAATTTGTGCAGAAGATCGACTCGAAAAATACAAGTGGGGTAAAAACTTTCAGTTAGTATCCTTTATTATATTGCTCTTCAAGTACTCAGTGGGACATCCTTATCTTTGACGTCACAGTTGAGACTTCGTCTGAGTCTCGCGTTGTGTGGCATCGAGACAATGATAAAGTGTGGAGCAAGGACGGTGTAAGCCAAATTGAAAAAATATCGAACGAGGCAACGAACAAACAGGTATCTAGAAGACAGACGCATATATAGAAGTAGCTGTGGTTGCTTTGGAAAAACTTGATGAATCCATGCTCAATGGTTGAAGGGAGAAAAAAACAACTGTAATTCATCCAAACTGAAGACCTAATGACCATTGCTAACAAAAGAGGCTTGTCTCAAGATCTTAGTGGGACTAAGAAGCCGAAAGTAGAGCATAAAAAAAAAATCTTATCATTAATGCATTTTTGATGGGATCCGCTGGCAATCAGACTGTTAACAACTGGAGACATCCCCTTGACAAGTCGACAGAACTGTTTTCAAGCCCACAGTATTGGATGGACCTAGCTAGACTATTCGAAAAAGGTAAATTTAATACCGTGTTTTTGGCAGATGTTCTTGGGCCTTATGATGTTTACAAGGGTCCCGGCAATGTGGGTCCCGTGGCTAAAGTGGGTTCGCAGTTCCCTACAGCAGATCCCAGTTATTTTATTCCTTTGATGGCTGCCGTCACTACTAAGCTTGCATTCGGTATTACCATTTCCACTATCAGTGAGGCACCGTATCATTTGGCTAGAAGGTTGGGAACTCTCGATCTTATCAGTAACGGAAGAGTTGGTTGGAATATTGTGACTTCCTACCTCGACAGTGCAGCCAGAAATCTGCTCAATGGAGAAAATCTTCCTGGAAATAATGAACGCTACGAGAGAGCAGAAGAGTACGTGGATGTAGTTTACAAACTCTTCTTAAGCTCGTGGCAAGAGGATGCATGGAAACGGGATAAAGAGAACGGAATCTTCACCGACCCTAGCGGTATCAGACACATTAATCATTGTGGAAAGCATTTCACTGTGCCTGGTCCAGCGTTTACGCAACAGAGCCCTCAAAAAATGCCTGTTATTATCCAAGCTGGTCAATCAGCGAAGGGCAAGGAGCTGGCGGCAAGGAATGGGGAAATTGTTTTCCTGTCGGCTTTGACACCGGAGGATTTGGCAAGGCAAAAACAATCAGTTCTGCAAATTGCGCAAGACAAATTTTCTCGAGACCCATCTAAAATTAAGTTCATTGGTTTGGTTACAGTGATATTAGGAAAGACTCGTGAAGAAGCCGAAAAAAAATACGAGAGTTACAAGGAATATTCAGACGAGGACGGCGCTCGTGCTATGTTTTCCGGTTGGACGGGCGTTGATCTTGATAAGTTCGGTGATGATGAACCTCTAACTAACGTGGACCACATTGCAACTGCGTCAGCAGTTAAAAAATGGCAGAATGCGTATCCTCGAGTGGAGAAGTGGACTAAAAAATCTATTGCTAATGAGATCAAAGTGGGAGGCAGTGGACCCCTTATTATAGGTACTCCAGAAGAGGTTGCTGACACTTTACAACAATGGGTTGATATATCCGACATTGATGGCTTTAATTTTGCTTATGCAGTTCTACCCCAAACTTACGAAGAAATTGTAGAGTACTTGTTACCCGAGTTAAGGAAACGCAATTTAGCAGCTGAGGATTACCCACCTACCGAAAGCAAGTTCTTAACCTTCAGAGAGCAACTTTTTGGGCAAAAGACACTTGACACAACTCATCCTGCGGAAGGATTGACTTGGAGGGCTGACGAAACACGTGAGGAGCACGAGAAACGTCTACCTAAAGCTCTGGAGCGTCTCAAAGGGGAAACTGACAGTTAATATAAATACGATGTTGTCAAGTGTGTAATATGTTAAACCGGTGATTGGCTGCCTGTCCTCAAGCCGACCTGTTAAGAAGCTTTTCTATCTATTTCTTTCCCTCGTTAGAATTTTTAGCCGTGCGAGATTCTAGAAATGGGAAGATATATTTTCTTTTTCTAGAAGACATTGCGAGTCAAGGAAAGCCACGAGAAAGAAAGCGTCATTCTGTCTAACCCTCAAGTATTAGAGGTACCCACACTTGGTGACTTGTGAATGCTTTACTTCCCGAACAGTTTTACTATTTAAAAGAACTTGCTTGAAGTAAGTGCGCTCATATGCTGTAAGCGAGAGCCCAAGGGTATAATGACTAACGATGAAGGTTTAAATATCCAATCTGTTGCCATTGTAGGTGCCGGGGCCGCAGGTTTGACCGCTTTGTTTGAATTGATTCACACAAAAAAGGACGGCTCAACTACTATAGTTTACGATCAGCAAGGAAATGTAAAAAGATCTAACCTCGTCAATAAGGACCCTGCTTTCAAAAAAATAGTTTGCTTCGAGCAAGCCTCCACGGTTGGTGGCATATGGGCCCCTAGTTTTGAGGATCCTGAAGAAGTGCCTCAAGAACTGTTGAATACCGAGTGTTACAACGATCCTTGGGTCCTACGGCCCAAAACACCACTTCCTAAAGATATCAAGAGCAACGAATTTTCTCTTAACGCTCCCTTAGTCACAACGGAGAAAAGTCTTGACCTTACCTGGAGTAAAAGTGGAATCTATAGACATTTATTTTCCAATGTTCCAGGTAGGTATTTGAGAAATTCTTTCATTCCTTACTATCGAAATCGGACTATCAATAAAAGGTTACACCCGCTCATCAAAAATGTTGAAATAACAAATAATCTTTTGACATTTACATCCGAATATGGTCTCACAGATTATATTAAGTTGAATTCTGAAATAGCAGATATACGGAAGACAAATGACGGTTCCAAATGGAAACTGACAGTGAAACAATATTGCTTTACTAGCAAAACTGCCAAATGGTATACAGAAGATTTTGATGCTGTCATTATCAGCACGGGTCACTATTCTATCCCTTACTTACCCAAAATAAAAGGATTGTCGACATGGAACGCTGAACGGAGATCAAGTATAGTTCATTCTAAGTCTTTTAGGGATCCGGCTTTGTTCAAGAATAAAAATGTTCTATTAGTGGGAACTGGTCTCAGCGGAGTGGATATTCTCCAATATGTATTTCCTGTTGCCAAAAGCGTAACTGTTTCAAGATCACCTAATAAGGAAGAGATTTATCCTTGGTTGACCAGAGCCGCCATGTCAGAGGGTATTGAGGTTAAGCCAAGAATTAAGGAAGTGAATTGTTCTGAACATAGAAAAGTAATTTTTGATGACGGGACATCTATCGAGTCGGTAGATTATATTATATTTGCCACTGGCTATCATTGGCATTACCCATTTTTCAATAATGACTCATACGTTTCCGTACTACCTGCGGGCAATAAATCCGCGCCTGACGGCTCTTCTATGGTCGATGGACTTTTTTTGAATACTTTCGCTGTTAATGATCCCACTCTGGCTTTTGTCGGTGTTACTGTCACGCCGCTGAAGTGGCCATCTTTTGAGATTACGGCCGCTGCTATTGCTGGTGTTTGGTCCAATAAGGCAAAATTACCACATAAATTGGAGCAGATTGAAAATAATAGAAGGCTGTTGGGGAAGACAGGTAAAAATTTATTCTTTCATTATTATCCTGTTGACCGTTTTTCCGACTATGTAAAGGAGCTCGCCCCCTACTTGCCCAAAGGAAGAAATTCTGCAAATATTTATGACAAGGATCATCTTGATGATGTTAGAGAGTCCATGGTGGTTGCTGAAAAGCTGTTTTACCAATATAAAAATGGTATAATAAAAATTGATGATGACGTTTGGAGCATTGATGAGAAGAATCTAAACTGCAATAACTAGGTTTGCTACTATATCTTTCTAGGATTGATCTAAACTTTGAATCTAACATTTCAAGAATAAATCGGTTTTGAAAAATTGTAAAAGAATATATAAGCATGAAGAATATAAATTTAACTTGCATTTTACTTTTCCGATTTTAACTAACCTGTTTGCTTTTTATTGGTCTTCCAATTCTCTGCGTTCACGTCCTACACGTTTGAATAGTAGATACACGAATTTTCTCGCTTCGAAAAGTGGCCATACAACACACGCAAAAAACGTTAGAAATAACCATATGATGTTTGCAACAACGACAAAAGTAAAAAAGCCTTTAGAATACACGTAGGGTGCAGCAATTTGGGGAATAGGAATCAAAATAGCCAATGCGATTGCGAATCCTAAAGAGAGTGCAGTAAATAGTCTGAACTGTTTTCTTAGCTTTTCATGTGGGATATCCTCTACCTGAGGAACATCATTATTATCATTTTCTTTGATTGATTCAGCTTTTTCTAAATCTTGTACTTGCACAGGTTCTTTAATTTCTAATATTTCCTCATTTGTTACATCTTTAAAGCTACCGCTTTCGAATTGTCTTCTACCTAATCCAGTTTTATTTGAAGTTCTCCCGTCATCGATAGATATATGTTCCTCAATTCTCGTCTCATATACGTTTTTATTGTCTTCAAAGGATTGCTGGTCGAAACCGGCTTGAGATTGGTTTAACTGCTCCCCTTTTTCGTTTTCGTTCGTCAAGATGCTTTTATTTCTAATGTCATTCCAATCAAAATTTTGGGGTTTAATCAAAGAAATCCCTATTGAAATGATTCCTCCAGAAAACAAAGCTGTAGCATTACCTGCAAATGAAACCCATCTATCTGACAAATTTGTAACATTTATCTCTCCCATAATTGCCTTACAAGCAATCAGCCAAACGGCGATGGCAATTACCATGCCCGAGAGAGAGCCACAGACAGCTCCCCATTTATTTAGTTTGTTCCAAGTGAAAGTCAAGGAGACAGGGAAAACGCCGCTCGCAGTCGCACACCCAAGAAAGTTGAAGAGCCAACCCATAGAAATGCCTACTCTTTGGAAGACGCAGGCAATCCCTGCTGCAAAAAAAGCCCAGAGAAAAACGCAAATTTTTGAGACCATCAGTACCTGTTTAGGAGTAGAATTTTTTTTCAAGTACTTTTTGTACACGTCGTAAGACAGTAAAGTCGACGTTGCAATCAACTCGCCAGAGAAAGAAGAAGTGACGGAGAAAAAAATCATGAGTAACATCATAGTTGATCCTGCTTTTCCCACAAGAAATGAAGCAGCTGCTACGGCAGACAGTCCGGCGGAAACTTCCTCTGCTGTTAGCGAGGGAAAGTTCGGCAATAGAGAGCAAGCTCTAGCTCCTGTACCAAGAACTAATCCCATTGTCCAAGGAATAACAAACCAACAAGTGGCACCAATAAAATATGCTTTAGAAGTTTTGAGTGACTGAGCAGCAATGGCTCTAGACCAATAAGCTTGATCTAGTACTACGAGTCCAAAACCTGTAATAATCGAAATGAATAGAAAGATGCCTCCATCCTTAGATCTGAAAGTCAGATACGAACCATGGTAGTTATCGTCTACTGGGCTATGGTGTGCGACTTCTGTTAAAAGTTCCCACATTTTTCCCGGAGAGCCTACGTGGCTGGATCCCCCACCATAGATCACAAAAATGAAAACTAGTAGAAAAACTATCAGTGGGAAAGTGTGTCCTGCATCTGAAATGAAGGTTGCCCTTAAACCACCAAAATAAACATAAACGGCACATACAAGTGGCAACAGCCATAGGGCGGCATAAATATTCATACCAGTTACAGCATTTATGACCGAAGCGGCACCTAACAGGATGCATGCGCTGACAATAGTATTACAGGCTAGCCCACACCACAAAAAGGCCAGATGACCTGCAGTCCCAAATCTTAAGAAGCCTGCTTCGGGGAAAGTTGTCACCAGATTGGCATTGGCTTTCACCTTTGAAGCCACAATACTAAACACTGACACTTGGACAAATCCACCAATTGCATAAAGATACCCACCTGAAATACCGTAAGTATAAGATTCGGTGGCAGACTGTAGAAGAGTCAGCGGCCAGCACCAAGTGCTCACAATTGACACTACCATTAACCCTAAAGGCACATTTCTTGAAGCGGTAGTAAATTCGTCAGCTGCACTGGACTTTATTTTAGTAAACTTATTTTGCAGTATAGTAACTATATTCATTAAAATTGCAAAAAAAGCTCCCAATCCTAATACGACTCCATAGCCCACACCTTGAGAAAGGGTTGGCTCCATCTTTAATCTCCAATTTTTTGGTTTTATCGTAGAACGTTCAAAAAGCAGAACTTACTTGCCTGTGAAGGAGATTATATATCTACTGTAGTATGTCACAGCAAATAGCTTTGAAATACTCTTGAACTTGTCACTAAATAGATCTACATTCTTTGTCTCAGTAAAAATTAAAATCTTGCTCTAGATATCATCTAATTGTCTTGTTTTCTTACTGGTAGGTAGGCTTTGTATGTTATTTTTTCATTTTTCTGCGATATTGATTAGCCTCATAGGCCACACCGGCGTTGTCTCAGAAAGACTTCGTAATGATTTACATTTTTTCGTCAAAGCCGCATAGCGCAGAAGCTGGAATGGGTGCGATAATGTAAAGCGATTGATTCTAGCCAGATACGGGGACACGAACAAAGTTTGTAGTGGCCTGAATAAGAAGAATCGAATCTAATGACTGCATGAAGCATTATTAGATACATTTGCCAAAGTATTACCAATTACAGCGTACGTGAAAGAATAAATCACTGCTATGCTTTGCTAAGATTGAATACAACTGAATTATATATAAAATATAGCTCTCATAAGGTGAGGGTTGTTAAAATATTGAATTTTACTCAATAAAGAAAATTGGTGACAAAAAAACAGAATTTCTACTCGTAATGTGAAATGGTATACTCTTCCAGTTGTGGGGAAACCAGCAAAATTTAACCGTTTGGCAGCAAGGTTGACCCATCAGGTAAATAATGAAAGATTTTTTAATTACGCTTATATTATGAACAAAACATTTGGCCGACTTCTGAACGACTGAAATTCAGGTTAACTAAATGCGTCTTTTTCACAAGAAGCAATCCTATGTCAGAATCTTTTTAGGATATTATTTATGGTGTGTTGCTTGTGCAGTTTTCAAGGTTGGCATTAAAAAAATACCTTTCAATTTCGACGTTCAGCTTTCTTCTCAAGAATAGTTGGTGTTGGTAAATGTCTACTTAAAAAGTAGTTAACTTGTTTTCTTTTTATTTTATCTGCGTCCAAACCTCAGAAAAAGACCTGATATGAAAGGGACCCAACGAATGATGCAGAACAAAAATGTCTTGAATAGTGTTATTGTCGGAACAGTAGCCTAATGTAGTTTTTCTCACGTCAAATAAACTGCAGTATTTAAAATCAAATTTTAATGGCATGTAACTGATGATAAAACCTTGAATGTGACTGAGAAAGTTGAAGTAACGAAGGAAGGAGAAAAACCCCAACAAACGAAAAGAAAAGAATTTGTTTGAGTCCCATTCCAGAACAATCGTTTGACAAAAAACGAGATGGTTATTTCAAATTAATTCTTTTAAGCGCCAACAAATTTTGTTTGAGTAAGCACGCCCAGAAGCCCTTCGAACCATGCATGAGACGCAGGAAAGCTCGACTCGGCTATTTTCCATACGAACAAGCTTAAGCAAATATTCCTCTTGGAAACAAGAATTCTAACTCATTGTTTGCGTATCACGAAGATGAGTTTGAGAAGAGTAATAAAAAATAGATTCTTCGAGAGTTTACGTTGTTATAGCAACTGCAAATAAGTAGGGCATCTTTAGCGGTTGTTTGTACAAAATATTAATAAAAGTTCATATATATTCTTTTTTCAGCACAGTGATTGAAGCACCCTTCAAGTAAGTGCAAGATTGAAAAGGAAAATAGCAGGTGTGGTTTCTAGTCCTTTAAAAAGAAGCTTGATATCAATAAACGAATTGCAATATTGTTATCAAGGAAGGAATTAAGTTGCACAGTCTCTTTATTAATACTTAACTTTAGCACAGCATATGAAACGCCACCAAACTAATGTTCTTGAAAGTTAAGCAATATTAAGCGACAAAATACTGAATTGACATGCTTTGTTGCGAGGCCGCATATTTTTGCAGCATAAATCAGAAACGATTAGGATAATACGAACAATTCACCTTACACTTGCAAAATTAATAGCGCGCTTCGCCACACGTCTATCTAATATTGAGATTCCATGTTGAAGTCCTGGAAGTGAGTGAAATGTATATCATACCTACCTATATGAACATATTTGTATATATATCTTTTATGACAGATATCCAAAAATTAGTAGATTTTTGGTTGATCGAAATCAACATTAGAAACACATAAATTATTGATAGATGCTTTTACCTTTGAGCTTGCAGCCGCTTTTTAAGAAGGGTTTTCGATAAGCCTGCAGACTTCGCTCCTCGAAGGTAAAAAAGAATTGTTGATCGCGTGACACTTTTTTGTCTTTTTTTTTTTTGAAGCCAAATGAGAATGTAATGACGTTGTTACTTCCTGTTACTGATGGAATGCAGCTTTTATTGGACAATAGAAATTGTAACAAGCCACGAGATGGTACATCTTACTATGGGATAATCAAAGGATGGGATATAGGACCTTTACAAAATATGATTTAGACACAGTGCAGTATCAATTCTGTACGTAGAAAATTGGCTCCCGATCGAAGTTGATCAAGATCGTTATTGTTCTATTGATTTACATCCTTTTAATAATGGTCACGAGCCACTTGCAGGCTATTTTTTTGTGGAGACGGGTTATGAAATGTTACTCTTTTTTATTTTGCTTTGTTTGCATATATATTTTGCGACCTTTATTCAGTTAGTTATGTCAAGCATCCTGTATATTTCAATGAACAGTTGAACTTGTGCCGAGCATATCGCTAATGCTTTGCTTAGTTGTTTCAAATATTGTATACTTGACATTGACAAAAAATTCGGTCTTCTTCCTCCTTAGCAGGTACTGCAGAATGGATGGGCACATTGTACTCATTAGACCAAAAATGTTGCGCATGAGACATTGCATACAGGAAGAGAAGAGCTACGGGTATAATCTGGGTGATAATATGAGAATAATGGACGTGCTAAGGAGTTCTGCGCTCCTGAGTGTGCAAATATCGCCTTCAAGCATTTTAATCACTATTCTAGAAAATGACTAGTGGCTTCCTAACAAGGTTTCGGCCTTAACTAGGACTAAGTTTAAGGCAGCTTCTTGCAGATTTCGGGTTCTGGCATGTTGCAAGCATGTTGGCATTTTAGAATGTAAGACAGTGGGTGGTCCATGCTTACCGTCTGCACCAATGGCAACCTACTAAAAATGAAATGGTAAGAATTCAAAGGAGTGAAAGATTTTGAGATCTTAAAACCTTCCAATATCTATCCAGATGCGATTCTACATGACCCGACGTTATTGTCGCTTACATTACACGAAAACGAATTATTATTATATGCTAAGGAAAGTCGGTATTATGACAAGTTTTGTATTTATGAAGGTTAAAAGTCAATTTTCATAGATGAATTTATCAGTGAGCATGAGTTTTATTAGTCAAAAATACCGCGTATCTCTAGAAATAGCTGCTTACAAAAGTGTCCTCTAAAGATTTCGCGAATCCAATGATCAAAAATCTCTGACAATAAAAGAATCCAGTCGAATTTGAAAATTTGAAAATTTGATATCCTCCCAAGGATGTAACACATCTTACGTTCAATACCTAAAATATGAAATGTTATTACTATTGCAAATTTCTATTCTCCTTCTGCATTGCAAGCAGAGATGGTCAGCATGGCTCTTGACATAATCTCAGGTGGCTACTTGTGTGTAACTGACGGAATTTGATGTTCACAACAAGAAGTAATAGTGCTGCTCCCCTGGGAGAAAGAGGTTTCTGAAGTACTGCGTGCCTTTGAATTTTCCGGTTATCTTCTCTTCGCTATAATCTCATTATTATATGCAATCCGTCTACTATCAGTGTTTAAATGGCAGCTCTTTTCACACATTAGATTGAGGGGAGGGGACGTGGAGCTGATATTGACTTAAATGGTTTAATTAGCAGATTCACTGGGTACATATTGTGCTTGTGCTTCATTGCAAAAAAGTAAGCGATCAAATTAACAAGATCGCTCATCTTCAAAGGTGTAAATTGGTGTGACGAAATAGGTATTGCAGATCCAGGTTTACTCGAAGCAGCGGGCAATGATGTCATGAATACGATCGCCAAGGGAAAAAGCAAGATTTGTTGTCAAATGAGCAAATACGCAAAAATCACAAGAGCGACAACTCGTAGATGGGCTTTACGCGGAGCGTTTCGAAAAAGACTGAAGTGCCTTCTGGGCTACAAATGATTCGCGTTGTAAGTTTGTCCATGTTTAAAGGCTACTTGGTCTTACAGATACCGTTTCAGAATGCAGTAAAGCTTTTGTGATAATAAACGGACTGTCATTAGAACCAAAGTATATCAGACTTATACAGTCAGTGGGTTATGAGCGAAAATAACACTAATGTTAGAGGGTGACCTCAGAGGGCCAATATTTCGTCTTCCGTAATATTCTCGACGACAAATTTATGGAAGTTCATTGGAAGTGAAAAAACAAAGCTGGCCTTTGATATCTTTGCTTTTCTGTCGTGCTCAGATCAAGCCGGTTGGTGCAAATTTTCCCCTCTTCTGAAGCGTTCAATCGCTCACCTGTTTCGTAATCTACACCGCAGAAGGTTATGTCTAGCGAATTGTAAGACCTACGAAGATAAACACCAAGCGAGGCTGATCCTTCGACTCTGCCAATGATATAATCAGGAATGAACCTGGTTAGTTACAAAAATTTGTAAAATTTTTTAGAGAAAAAGGTCACTTCAAGGTGTTGTTGGTGAATTTTGCCTCTGATATCTGTATATCCGCTATGTTCGAACTGTCTGTGTTCGAACTATCTCTGTGTTTGAACGTTCCTGGATGTTAAGAAGCATTGCCCCATTGCAAGTTAAAGGTTGTGCCTCCAGGAAATCAGACTCTCATTAAAATTGGAAGTAATCGAGTCTCCTTGGTTGTCTAGATCGCAGTCACCCCCCTCACTCTCCATCACCTTTGAAAATACGCCATGTATGGCTGCGAAGTCCGTAGCGAAGGTGACGCATACGAGATATACATCCTGCTTATCAAAATATTGTCGTGTGAATTGGACCAGTATCTAGACGAGACTTCAAGACAACATTCATTTTCGTTTCGACTTGAACGCATTACGTATTTTTCAGAAAGTGGCTGTTTAGTATAGGTAGTAAAGTGTTTTTATTGTAATATTCTGAATTAAACCGTACTTAGCAGGTTGGGTGGCCAAGTTGTGATTTTTAGGGTGAGTCCACTTCTTTTTAAATTTTTTTTTTTCCACATTCACATGTAGCAGTTGCATCGCTCGTATTTGAGCTAGAAGTGCCATTGAAGTTTTGCATTTCTCGTGATTTGGAAACCCAAGAGAGTTGACAGAATCCGTCGGGAGAGAAATACGCTACAAAACTTGAGCAGCCATGTCCTTGCAGCAAAACCCTATTTCATCATTAATGAAGTTTGCAAATATGGTTATACTTCCCTGACCAGTTGGATCATCGACTGTGCTCAAATAAATTCCGGAATGGGCTATAAAAAATGATATCAGTAAAACAACGAAAAGAAGAAAAGTTCATTTCACTTCAAGCACAACTTCGCCAACATCAGTCGAGTGAATTGTATGTTATTCGTATTGCATCGTCCCTGGTTAGAGAGAGCTGGGACCAATATAGGGGGCTTCCTCAAAATCTGCCTCTTTAACCTATTCAACAGCTTTGACGATAATTTAGGCGGGGAGGCTAAAAGGGATGAACCAGAAATAATGACGACAGAGAAAAAAAATCTCCCCCTTGGTCGACCATACACCCTTCCTTACATCAGATGTGCAACTCTCATTCTTCTCGATCGTTTAGTGTCCACAGTTTAAGCAATTTGAATTCTCGAACTATTTCCGTGGGGGGAAACATCCCCTAGCAAATTGCTCTCTGCTTGCCCTTCATGCACGTAAGATGGTCAGGACTAGAATAGTACCTCATATTGCAATCCGTTCATGGTTAGAATTTATCAGGTCGATCAGTTCTTGATAGCCGGTCTTGTTTCAGGAGGGAGCAATGTTATTTCCTTAAGTAAGTACTTGCAGAAATTCGCGTCTGGGGAGTAAGTCTCGAGAGTTCGTTTGTAACATTCCCAGAAAACATGCTGCGCGTAAGCTATGCCTCGGCAAGCGTTGAAAACTAAAACGAAGCTTACACAGAATACCGTGAGAAAACCATTGGGAGAGGAACAATAATTTTTGGGAAGATGATCGGTTTCGTAGATTTTCTGGGATGCGAGAAAGGCATTCCTTCTTTAGACTTTTGTTGGATATATCAGTCGGTCGCATGAAGACAGATAGTAGGAAAAATCTCGGTCCTTCAATATAAATATGCTGGATTTGGGAGGTAGATCAAAATACTGTTGTCTATAGTAACCGTTTGCCCGTCAGTGACCACTGTTTATCGCCACATATCATGAAGGTATTTTCGATTGCGTTAACACTTAGTTCTGTCGTTTTTGCAGGGAGTTTCTATAGCTCTAATGAGACAGATACTAGCACCTACGAGGCTAATAGGCCACACCTCCATTACACTGCTCCAAGTGGATGGATAAATGACCCCAATGGATTGTGGTACGATGCGAAAGACCAAATATGGCATCTATACTTTCAATATTATCCTTATTCTGAATACTGGGGTGAACCATTGTATTGGGGACATAGTGTGTCGGAGGACCTGACACATTGGAATTATTCTGGTATTGCTTTTTCCCCTCCGAAAAACAATACCGGTGCCTTTTCAGGTTCTATCGTAGTTGACCATAACAATACTTCGGGATTTTTCAATGATTCGATTGATCCAAGACAAAGAGCAGTTGCCTTTTGGACATATAATACCCCAGAAGATCAAACGCAGTTTGTAAGTTATTCATTGGATGGTGGATATAACTTCACTCCATATTCTGGAAATCCAATTCTGAACATAAGCTCCACACAGTACAGAGATCCCAAAGTTGTTTGGCATGAGGAATCTCAAAAGTGGATCTTAACATTGGCTCACTCACAGAAGTATGAAGTATTGATCTACTCTTCAAAAAATTTGACTTCTTGGCAATTGGAATCATCATTTTCTCATCACGGAATTATGGGGTATCAATATGAATGCCCCGGCTTAGCAAGAGTCCCGATTGTCAAAACCTTCCATTCGGATGAATTACCTTCTAATTTGACGGACAGTGACGAAGTTTGGTCGAACTCATTCTTTGATAATGGTACAAATTCGTCGCTGCCAGACACAGCCTGGGTTTTGTTTCTATCTGTTAATCCCGGAGCTCCTCTAGGTGGCTCGGTTAATCAGTACTTCATTGGCGATTTTAATGGTACACATTTTGTTCCATATACTTCGCAAACGAGGTTTTTGGACGTGGGTAAGGATTTCTACGCCTTCCAAGCATTTTTCAATTCTGCAGGCGGTACGGACGTGTTGGGCATTGCATGGGCGTCAAACTGGGAATACGGCCAATATGTTCCAACTACTCCGTGGAAATCCTCTATGAGTTTGGTTAGAAACTTTACTATTCGACAGTATGCTCCAAACCCGGAATCTGTGGAATTGAATTTGAACAGCGAGCCAATTCTGAATTTAGATGGACAGTTGAAGAATGAGACTTCATTCAAAATTTACAATCAGACGCTATTGCCTTCAAAACCGCTATCATACAATGTATCGAAGCCAACAGGTGTATTCGAATTCGATCTAACATTTACCGTCGATGATTCGTACTATAATAATACAATATTTGCAGATTTCTCCATTTTATTCCGAGGTTCGAGGGATAGGGAGGAATATTTGAAAATAGGCTATGAGGCAAATGCTGCTTCTTTTTATATTGATAGGGGCCATTCTAAAGTTTCGTTTGTCAAGGAAAATCCATATTTTACTGATAGATTGTCCGTCCTGAATGAACCATACGAAATGATATCCTCTAATCTTTCGTCATATAAAGTTTATGGGGTGTTTGATAAAAACATTTTGGAACTATACTTCAACGATGGTTCGGAGGTTTCCACAAACTTGTTTTTTTTTAGTGACAGGAACTTCGTGGGCGAGATCGACATATCCACCAAACATGACAAAATATTTATAATTCGAAATTTTGAATTTCGGCAACTAAGGTAAAAGGGTAAGCATATTGATAGTTCATGATATTTAAAAAATGTTCTCAAACATTGTTTTTTGTGCTCTCCTACTCATTAGAACAGAGAAAAATGCCAGTAACAGCGCGTACTCTTGGAGCAGTGTTCACAATATGTGGCAGCGATCGTAATAAGTGTTTGGTTTGCATAAGCCATTTTCTAAGGTTAGATTCTAACATTTCAACTACATTTCCGTTTAAAAAATACAAAAAAAGTTATAAGTGTGACCCGGGCAATCTTCTTCTATATTCAGGTATGTGTCATTGTCAAGACTCTTCGATGACACTTTACAACGTTTTATAAACATACCTACTTCTTAATTTTCAGTTGAGATTTTTCACTTACATTTCTAAAGGGAAAGTTGAAATGAATGCTCCATTATTTTTCTATGCAGATCCATTGTTGGTTGCCGGTCATTTTGCAATGAAGCATGAAATATACTAACTACGATAATTGAATCATTTCTTTACTAGTGCTGGTGATGATCCGATGATATAAATGGGACTCCGTAACTTCAGACTTCAGTAAAGTCGAATACTTGTATTATGGACTATACAAGCCTCCTGCAAAAAAAAAAAGAAAAAAGAGCCAAGTGAGCAAAGATGGAACAAATTCCGAACACTTTACTTGGTACCATTGAACTTCCATCCTTTATAGACTATCCCCTTAAGTACGATACGCGAAAGAAATAAATCTTAAGAATTGTTGAGTATCCTGATATTATTTTTTATTAAGTTGTGTTCAAGAAACTTAGAAGTTGCTGAATGATTCAGGCCGCTATTTTAAGCTCCGAGAATACATTATCTTCAATTTTAATTGCAACTACCTAATAATACTCCATTTTGGATTGCTGAACACACTTTTTTGTTTTTTTTTAGCATTGAACTATGGTAAGTCAGATTACAGGAGAAATCTATTTGAGGTCTATGCTATATCCTGTTATATAACATGTATGTATAGCAACGTTACTTGCACCAAACGCTGACAAAGATAACGAATTGAATGCAATAATCATGGTAAGCCCATACCTCACGTGTATGGATATTGCTGACTTAAATGCAATAACTTTCAGTTTGGTATGTATGAAAAATGTACAATCAGCTGTTGTTTGTGAGGGCTACGTATTCGATTTAAAAAGAGAAATAACAACTATAGAATTTCGGTTATCTCATATACTCATTGTTCTTTTTTTCTAATGTCGAGCGATGATGTGGGGTTCTATTTCTAAGCTATAATCTCCATAGTTTAGTTGGAAACTGCTCGTCATTTTCTTCTCACAGTATATGCTAAAGTTTAGGGCATATTTGAACTTCCATTCACCAGAAAGGAGAATGCATTGTATCTGAGATATATAAAATATGTAGAATATATGCTATTGCCTTTTCAATAATAAATATCAATCCTCAAAATTGTATGATTAATTCACTGCTATTGTATTTTTCTTGAATGAACCTGTGACACAACAGTGTATTATTCAAAAATAATTTCTGTGGTTGAGTGATTGATAAATGGCCGGAAAGGAAGTTCTTGTACACTACGGTGTTGGTATCAAAAGATCTGCCGCGATAATATAGAAAAGAGATATGATCAGATTAATAAAAAAAATTGAAAAGCTAGCAAAGCTTAATTAGATGCAGCATTGCAGAGTTATAACCAAGAATAAAGATAGAGAAGCACATTATAAGGAGATCCTTTGTGATGAAGTAACAGGCTGAATCACGGGACACGGAGCAAAAACGTTACTGTCTGGTTTCTGACTACTCCAGCAACTATATCCACACAATTGCTATTTTAGCAGGTTGTTGAACTGATTGGGTTTCTGCCCTCAAGGAAGATGAAAGGCAGTCTAGGTTATCTTGCATATTGCTCCAGGAAGTGAATGTAGTAAAGCCCATTCTAACAAAACCGTTGTAAACAACCTGTTGTTTATGATACCTGTGAGTATTTAAGGTCCTTAGGTAATGATGCCTTGTGTTACGCCTAAAATTAAGATCAATGAAATGGAGTAGAGTATGCTTAAGCGATAATTCAATAATGCTTATAATCCTTTGTTATATTATTATGCTTGTTCTCCATTATGTCGCTCCTTCATCCGGTCGCACACCTTAGTGCTTCAGAGGGACTTTTTCTTTTACGTTCCGTGATTGATTTTTGACAATCTTAGCTATAATGACGTGTCATCATATAACGTCATCTATAGTGTATTTTTCATTTTATGATAGTATAGTTGAAGCATTTGTCGCGGGTCTATATTGAACTACAGTTCGCCTACATAATAAAGTATAATGGTTACTATACTGGGTTCCTTGGATCGATAATACTATCTGCTATATTATGCTGTTTTCAACTTTTTTCTAGATTAGATCCAAGTGAGCTAAGAACTTGGATCTAAAAAGAGGTCCAGAGAGAGAGAGAGAGATAACACAATATAAATCTATATCGATCCAAGGAACCCAGTATGTTAAGCTACAATACTTCAAAACGTAACTGAACCGTAGTTCATTACACAGTCAGTCGTAAACTAAGACAACTAATCATGTAATCCGTTGTTGTGTCAATTAATGGTTAGTTTTGGGGTTTGCCGCCGAAGTATCAATAGAATTACTATATAAAGGGACCACAGATCCAAGTGAGTTAAGGATTTGAATCTAAGAAAGGCCCGAGAGAGAGAGAAGATAAGAAAATCTATAGCGATCCAAGGAATCTAATATATTAAGTCGTTATACTTTAATACGTATTTGACCGTAGTTCATTACATCATTACAGTCTCATGGTCATATGTTGCGATATTATGTCGTTCTTTGCATGACTTCACATATCAAGCTTGGTTTTGTGGTCTAGTTGGTTATGGCATCTGCTTAACACGCAGAACGTCCCCAGTTCGATCCTGGGCAAAATAAGTTTTTTAGTGCTACTGCCAATTAGCAAGGTGTTCGGGTGTTTTATTATGTTTCTTTTGGTATTAGTTTTATAATTAATCTTTTTTAATTATAATAATACCGTAATGGGCGAGAAGTAAAGCTCCCATTCGAATCGTGAAGGGTCACCCATTAAAAATTGCGATATCAACAAAACTGCGAAGAAGGAACGGTTCATGACATCGCCAATACAGTAAAGGCTCTTACGAAGTACTCTTATTCCTGCGATCACCGTTTGTACGCGTTCTCGAATGTTTGCAGAATAATTTTGAACATTCCAAAGAATAAAAGAAAAGGCATTCTTTCTCTTGGTTTAATAGACCTTTGTACTGCAGAGTTGTTACCCCTTCTTCTTTCATAAGTATTTAACAATTAAAGTTAGCTGCTTTCCAAGGTATATATAGCGTTACATTGAAGGTGAAAACATCTGATTATATAATTGTAAAAAAAAGACGAGAACGCAATCCACTTTATAATGAACTCGAGTATTTTGCACATGTTTTTTCATAGAACTACCATATATTCAAGAACTTATTCTTGAAATAAATGGCACCCTAAAATTATATCCTTGCGAGCTTGACCAGCTATAGTAATAACTCAAATACATGGGATTTTCACGAGGAAAAACCAGTGAAAATAGGTGCCAGAGTTCAATCAATCAAATGGACAAAGACGTATCATGAGAGACCGTCGAATTATCAGCAAACCTTCATAAGATTACACTTTGACAGCTGCTTCTTTGGTTGATGGCACAGCAGATCGCGAGATCGGTAACTTCCACAGTGCTGCCAACCTCAAGGTACAGAGCACCTTTGAAACAGTATTTCAATGTTCAATTATCCAAAGTCATATAACCATCGTACTCTATCTACATTTTACCTTCTTTCTTCAAGATTTGGGCAACTGTGTCATAGACAGCTTGCTCCAAACTGATGAAAGGAAACCCTAAAATCTTCTTCGAATGACTATTGTCAAATGAGCAACCTGGGGTTGGGTCAGGCTGACCAGGGTGAGGGCCCACGGCGATCTTGCCCTTCAATTGGGGAAACTTGGAGTTCAATATATCGACCACAGCTTGAGAGCTGAAAGGACCGTTGTTAAGACCCAACCTCTGTCCCGCGGTCTCCTCCTTCTGGAAGGCCACAAGATGTGCCTTGGCTACGTCACGAACATCAACATATTCAGCATGGTAATCAGGCTCCAGCTTAGTGCTCCCAGGCTGCGAATGCAGAAGAGCATTGATAATCTCATTAGAAGTGTTAAGATGACCTTTTACGTCCTCCTCGAATTTTTGGGGTCCGAAAACGAACGTCGGATTGACAGTGCTCAACTTGAATTTAACAAGGTCCTTGTTTTCCTCCAAAAACTTCCACGCGTATTCTTCAGCGAACTTTTTAGAAGCACAGTAGGCATTCATGCCATCTGTTTGACAGCCTTCCCATGTGGCAGGGTTCCAGTCCTTCTCGGTATAGACGGCTTTGCCATCTGAAAATCTGGAAACGTCTAAAATGGCTGCAAACGAAGAAGTAATCACAACACGCTCCACGGTGTGAGCACCATATTTCTTGATTGAGTTCAATATACCTTGAGTCCCGTGAAGAGCAGGGATCAATAGGTCCTTCTCGTATTCCTTAGTGTCAAAATGAAATGGCGAAGCGGTATGTAGTACTATCTGAATCTCGTTAGCCCTCTTCTCGAACAGCTGATCAAATGCATTCAACGAAGAAATATCTTCAACAATTTCGAATGACAATCTGGGGTCATTTCCAAACTGTCTGTGTAACTTTTCAGCTTTTTCTTGAGACCTGACAGTGCCGATAATTTGGTACTTTTCTTTAAGCAAATAGTCGACCACATATTGTGCGATAAAACCAGTAGCACCGGTAACCAAGACAGCCATGATATATTTTAATTTTCAGCTTACCTGAGACCACGTTTAATGGTAGTGAAATTTCTTGTAGGTTCACTATTAGACCTCAGGTACCCTTATATATGCAAGCTGAACACGCAGTTCGAATCGCGCGATCAGCGTTTTTGCTTAAGTTCGAAAGTTCGATTGCGCCCGTGAAAAAAAAGTAAAAAATTTTGTTTTTCGAGCGGACAATTGCCAATGACGCAGCGGCCAGAACCGGACTTTGTAACGTGCTTCACCATGTAGAACAGCAAATTATTAAGCTTTACGAGCTGATAGTTGCGCTCATCAATGCTACTGTTTTGAATAGACTTGATACTTTAAGTGTAAAGTATTGCACTCGATGTGGCTTTTTCCCGAAAGCGAGGGCTCCTTTAGGCTGCTCTGCTCTAGATGAGGCATAATATATCATACCTGGATTTTTTCTGTGCCCATCTCTATTATTCGGGGGCTGACTCTGTCAAGTACAATGATCTTTGACGAATATGTTGCTTCAAACACTTGATTGCACAAACGTTGGACTCGAGTGAAACAGAGCATGTGCCACATGATGCTTCCTTGTAGCCTTTCACTAATCTATGTGATATAATGAGCTCGAATAGGACACTCCAAAGAATGGTTTAAAATCCGGTCATTCTAGAAGTGTTGAATAGAGTACCAGAAATAAGTTGTGAATATTAAGAGTACTACAATATCTGGTCAAAAGGGAATTCACATGCAGAGCTTATCCATCCATCTTGAAGATGATAATAATCAAAACTGTGGCAGGGATTTCGGTCGAAAGAAATTGGTGAAGAAAATCATGGCATTTATGCAGGAATTAAACGAAAAATTCCGTGAGAATGTTTTCTGGACGATACAATCAGGCACATTTTTAAGCGTACTAAGGGATGGGTTGCCCTTTGACTTCTAGTGATACGTGCAAGACAGAAAAGAAAGCAGCATGGTAAGAAGCTTGGTTTCGCGGTATAGCAAAGTCCCTGAGTAGTGACGTTTTTAATCTCACTGTTTTGGAAAGCTTGCTTCTTCTTTAACCATCTGATTGATATTTTAAAACCCGTCTTGTGGTGACCAAGTTAACAATAAAAGCATATTTCCAAACTAACAGCGCTCAAACTTAACGTAGAGGACCATGTATGTAATATTTTCACATAAGTTGCAGCCGTGAACATTATTTGCAAGGCATAAAGTTTTCGCTCATCTTTCGCGGCCCGCGTCATCACGATTATCAATCAGAATACGGTTCTACTTATTTCTCTTATATGCCCCACAGAAGACTAAAAGTTTTAAATATCATTTTTGTTGGGCGGTCGCGAAGATCTATAGGATTTGAGCTTATATAATTAAATTAGTATTTTTTAATATTTTACCATTAAATTGAGGATATAAATAATTTTCCCCTCCATCAATCTAAAATGCTTCAACTTGCTGCAAAATATAAAATCATTCTGCTTCAATGATATCATCAATCGTCGTCTAGCAACTTGGAAAACATAGCATAAAGCTGGTATCGCTGTCAAATTTCGGATCCATGACTTCTTCGAAATGGTTGAGTCTATTCACGAAAAGGAATACGCGTATATGTAGCTACATAGACTATTCATCTAAGAGAGCGTATTTTTTTCGGAAAACTAGTGTACTTCAAGTATTTTACGATCCTTCAACCTTCCCATTAAACATAATCAAGGTTAAGACTGGTCATTTCGATGCCACAAAAATAGAATACACAGATAGCCCGGACAAAAATCATACGGAAAGATTGCATGTTAATCACCCGAGGCATACATTTTTCACAAACATGCCAAATGATTTGCAACATAAGATACTCCATTCTAATTGCAAATAGATTGCAGTGAAATTATTTGCCTTGAATGAATTTAATGTTCTCACATGTGGCAAGGCAACGTCACTGGATTTACGAAATTTCTTATTCAAATGGTATGAGGATACTTGATTTCCAGAGCCACTTATAAGCCATACCAAACAATTAGAACAGGTGACAACCAAGCTGAAAGAGCTATGAGAATTAGGGAGTCTGATGCCACTAGCAAAGCATTGGAAGTTTTTCTAGCACCGTATTATTAAAGGAGAGACAGTTGAACATGTTCGGTGTGAACATTACCTAGAATGCATGCTATGTCTATCTCTCTTGCCGGCGCCCCACCTTTATACTGAAGACTAAAGTTCACCATGTCCCAGTTTAATTTAACGGCCCAAGATTATGCATGGGATAGATGCGCAAGATTCTCACTGGTGATGTAACATCAGATTAAGCTATTCTGGAATCTGCCTAGCAGAAAATTGGAAGTACGAGATGGCAGTGTTTACTACTATTCGAAAAAAAAAAAGACTAAACCGCGAACATACCTCAAAATATTGTGCTACCAGTGTGGCTTACAGCGGCTCTCCTTTTGTGTCCGGTGAAGTTTAATTTCATACCAGTCAAGGAAGATGTATCGAAAAACATATGGACTTGTAGCTTCGGCCATTATTGCAAATAAAGGGTAATTTTGCAAGCTACTACCTTGCTTGCATCACAAGACGTTGATTCAGTTTTCCGTGGGTATTGCTACGTATCGCCAATGATACAAGCCGTTATGTGGCGAGAAAAGAAAAGAATTGTGATTGTCGTCTGATATTGTGATCAGGATTGCATAATACAGGTCGGCCTGAGTTCGGAAGTCAACCTAACAGTTGATATTCTACAAGGAGAGTTAACGAACTCAGCGTTGAAAATCCAAAGACGCTCCCTGCGTAACACAGGGGCTAAGTACTGCCCAGTCCCTCAGCGTATGCGAATAGAATTGAAAAGTTATGACCAAGAGCTTGTTACCTTGCAAGTGAATTCTCACCTTAAGAGGCTCCGCAAGCTGTCCACATAATCTCTAAGTGGCGCTATGCCAACTAGGACCTCGTATTCATCCCGCAACGACCAAGCCAGCATAGCATCCACATACCAATGGAGCTCCGGGTTAATTAACTTAGAACCTTGATCGCCCAAAGTCTCACATTCTTTTAAGAAAAACGCAGTGCGCGACTCGTCGCTTCTTCCATCATACTCACTGAGTCCAAACAGTCAGCAATACAGCAAAGTACTAAGGAGCAGTAAAAAATGCTTCAGACATCGGGATAAGAATTGGGAAATCAACCAAAATTCGAATAGGGAAAAAGGGACTTTTGTTGTTTGTAGCCTGCACGCGCCCAGAACTATCACATTCAAAGAGGTTGTCACTGTCCTTCTCTCTTTCATTTTACAGTGAGAATCAAACAATAAATGGGCATGAGTGGCATAGGTAGTATAATGCTATTCAACCTCGTGTCAAGAGTTTGATTTGCACCGAAGCCTCGAAGTGCTTGCCTCAATAACAAGAGTGCTAACATCTCATGTGAGGTTGTGAATAAGTTTGAAATACCCTAGGACGAAGGTGTCGGATTAAAGTCACGAGTGAGCTATCGTTAATCACTAGTGCTACAAGCAAGTGCATCTATTTTGCCTCCTGAACTTTGGCGGAAAAGAAACATAATCTTCATCCACTATTTCTTAAATCTGTATTCTCTTATTAATCAATGTATTCGACTCTATACTACGAGCATGAAAATCTTCGCACGACGGGGTTACGCTGACATGGAGACCGAGAAACCGTCACCAAGTCAAAATGCGACGTGATGATTTACGGCAAACAATCCCTTTGATACAGCTTCCGCAGCTTGGCAAGCACACCCGGTGGTGGTTGCTGGTACAGCTGGCAAAATCGTAGCGGGTTTTCTCGCTTCGCCTTCCTTCTACGGCGAGACCCTGAAGGTGCTACTAAAGAGGTACTCAAAATGTACTCGTAAGGTACTGTAAAGGTTTTCAATAGAGCACGGGACGGCGCGGCACAGACAACACTGTGAGATATGGGAGAGTCTGGACGATGAGCTTGCAGGAGAATTTTGACAGCGATGACAACTTTGTCTTCGCTGATACAATTTCTTTGATTGTTGTGTGCTGTTAATTTCCTAAGTAGTTGAGACGTACGAGGAACAATGGCTCAAGTGAAACCGTGGTGGGAGAAATGGGACCCGAACAAAGTAACGCTAGCGGACCAATCAGTGGACGACAGCTGGAAGTACTGCGTTTTGCAGGGAGTATTCTGGGGGGAGCCGGAAAATAACAAAGTAACTGGAGCACGTATCTCGTCTATCTTTGTCATTTTCGGAGTAAGTACCCTGTGTACGCTTTTCCCCGTGGTTGCTCAGCGTGTATCTTGGCTGCGAGTGAACAAATATGTGTACCAGTTTGCGCGTAGTTTTGGTACGGGGGTGATCATCAGCACCGCATATATCCATCTACTGGACCCTGCATATCAAGAGATTGGCGGATTCAGCTGCATAGCACAGACGGGCAACTGGGCAATATACTCATGGTGTCCTGCGATTATGCTCACTACGGTGTTCGCTACTTTCCTCGTGGACCTTTTCAGTGCGTTCTATGTGGAACGTAAATACGGCGTGGTTCACGAAGAACATGGTGATGAGATCGCTGACGCTATAATTGGCAATGCAGCAGCACACGACCATGGGCACGGGAAAAGCTCTACAGTAGAGCATGCACAGGACGCAGACGAAGAGGAAGCACTGGAAATGGGTTCGATGGTGCGAGTAGGTCCTGACGACAAAACTGACAAAAACTCGCTAACTCACACGGAAAGTTATACTGTCTCAGAGACCGACTCAGTGGAGGTAGAAATGAGTTTCCGGGCGGATTTTGGTGCGTTTCTGGTGCTGGAAGCAGGCCTTTTGTTTCATTCTGTCATGATAGGACTCAATTTGGGGACGGTCGGTAAGGAATTTTCCACCCTGTATCCAGTGTTGGTGTTCCATCAGTCATTTGAAGGTCTTGGTATTGGCGCACGGCTCTGTGCGATAGAATTTCCTCGGAAAAAGCGTTGGTGGCCTTATGCGCTTTGCGTGGCTTACGGTATTACTACGCCAATTTGCGTTGCAATAGGACTTGGTGTTCGCTCGACATACTCGAGCAACTCATACTCGGTGAATATCGTCTCTGGTGTGCTGGATTCTATCTCTGCCGGTGTGCTAATGTACACCGGTATGGTAGAACTACTCGCGCGAGACTATTTATTTAACCCCAACAGGACCAAGGATCTGCGAGAGTTGCTCTTCAATCTTTTCTCAATGCTTGTGGGGGCTGGCCTCATGGCACTCCTGGGCAAATGGGCATAGCGATGGCGTACCTTTTAACAGTGCGCATGCACTAAGACGTCGTATGATTAAATACAAAAATGATTTACAGATGAGCTTGATGATTTAGGAAAACTTTAAAAAATATCAGTCATTAATACAACTCGCTTAATGAGAAAGAAGTCTTGCGGGGAATGTCAACCTCCAATTGTAGCGGTACTCTCATACATCTGAAATGGAGTAACTGGTGTCATTGCTGTACGGTTGAAGCGTAATGTTGCAAGCTCTGCTAGGCTAAGTCTCGAGTAAGGTCAGCACAACCTTGTATTTTCTCACGTTTACGATAAAATCTAGTATATATGCTTTATATACAACAACATAGCGATTCTTTGACTCAAATATATGCATGCAATTGTACGCAAATCATTACATGCTAATCCTCTGGAAGGAGCGAAAACGAACGATTCAAGATCCTTTGAGCATCGTCACATCACACAAACAACAACATGATCAATGATGCTACATTGTGCTTGATATCAGATGGTTACGTCAGGTTGAATCTGCAATTTGGCTGATGTGGTGGTTTTCTCCGAATCCAGGAGGCCGTCTGATTTTCTGTTTTATATCGAGTAAGATATAACTCTCAGTAAAGCCAATGGATAGATTTTTTAGGAAGCGCAAACTCCCTTGGTCCTCCTGCAAGTCAAGAAAAAAAGGTAGCTATTGAGGACAGCCACATTAAAGTGACCGCAATCAGAATCCCTACCGCGATTGCAAAGCTCGGCAACGCTTTTCAGAGCCGCAATTCGCAGTGCAATGCTTGAATGCAAGCTTACCCCTTAACTAACTATACACTCCCCCCATTTTTGCAATGCTCTTTGAGTAGTCTCAATTTCTACTCAATCATTTACAGTAGCATTTGCAAACGAGGTACTTTTTCAAATCAAGTCTACACGAATCTTATGTTTTCAATTGAGTTCACTATATTGAACCTCAGAGTTATCCCTGCAGCGATCATATTAATTCATCTGTTTATCACCCCAACAAACAATCAAGAGTAAACAGGTGGATATTTAGCTCGATTTTACTTGTGCGCCTGCATTATGCAAGGGAGCAAAGAAGGAGCGGCTAAGAGGGATATCTAGTGGGGGCCTGAGAAAATGCCCTGCCCCACTTAACTCCCTTTCTTTTCCTCCGCGGAACTGCGAACTCCGCCATTAAAAAGAAAAGACTATGAAGCAAGGTACGCGAGTTCCCACGGAAGGATTTGTATTTCCGTGGATAGGAGGCTGTTGGTGTCAGATCGCACCTAAGAATATCAACGTACTCGTATACTTATATACTACGGGCCACCGTTAAGGGACGACAACAGTGCGGCAGGACCTAGTTAGGCTGCTTTCTTTCTTTTTTATCTCTTTTTTTAGGCCAAGAGACCCGAGTGCAGATAAAACCTAGTTCCACGGAAGGGAAGTTAGTTGTTTTTTCCACGGCTATCGTGGCACTCGACGCGTTTTTGACGGAGAATAGACGGCATATTAGTCAAAGGCTCCTCTGTTTGGCACAGGCACCAATAACAACTGTCAACACAGATCTTGAGTTTAAACGGGATATAAAAGAGAAGAAGCTCATCTCAATGGAAAGGCAAGTCTTGACGTATTGGTTAATTATTGATTAGTCTAGTAAGAGACTAATGTCAGAAGTTGGGTCTGATGCACCGGTTTATAAAGGATTCGAGGAGGATGCTCAGGAGCAGATAAAAGAGCTAGCGAAAACTTTTACTAGGCAAACGATCGGACAGGAGACGGGTGAAAGCTCCTCAGAGGCCGTCAATCCTGTTTTCAAAGATGGGGACAAAGATTATGATGAGAGGCTAGATCCCAACTCAGACCAGTTCCAGTCCAAGGAATGGGTAAGGAACATGTCAAGATTGATGAGTGCGGACCCAGACTACTACAAACCTTACTCTCTTGGATGTTGCTGGAGAAATCTCTCAGCGTATGGGGCTTCGGCCGACGTGGCGTACCAACAGAATGCAGCCAACATGCCATTCCAGCTACTGCAGATGGCGTATAGGTACATAAGACCCTCGAGAGATGGGGACACTTTCCAAATACTGAAACCAATGGATGGTCTCATTAACCCCGGTGAATTGCTGGTAGTTTTGGGTAGACCGGGATCTGGTTGCACCACCCTGCTTAAGTCCATCTGTTCTAACACTCATGGCTTCCATTTATCCAAAGACACACAAGTATCATACGGTGGCCTTACTCCTATGGATATAAAGAAACACTTTCGCGGTGAAGTGGTCTATAACGCAGAAGCTGACATACACCTGCCCCACTTGACCGTGTGGCAGACACTAATCACGGTTGCCAGGCTCAAGACGCCTTCGAATCGTGTCCCAGGTGTCGATAGGGAGACCTGGGCCAACCACATGGCGGATGTTGCCATGGCTACCTACGGTCTTTCCCACACAAGAAACACTAGGGTTGGTAGCGAACTGGTCAGGGGTGTTTCCGGTGGTGAGAGGAAACGTGTTTCCATTGCAGAGGTCATGATCTGCGGGTCAAAATTTCAGTGCTGGGATAATGCCACCAGAGGCTTGGACTCTGCCACTGCACTAGAGTTCGTGCGTGCTTTGAAGACGCAAGCCAGCCTTTTGGATTGCGCTTCAGCAGTAGCAATATACCAATGTTCTCAAGAAGCTTTCGATCTATTCGATAAGGTATGTGTTCTTTATGACGGATATCAAATCTATTTCGGCCCCGCTGAGCAGGGCAAGAAGTATTTTGAGGATATGGGGTACCATTGTCCTGCAAGGCAGACTACTGCAGATTTCCTTACAGCAGTGACTAGTCCTGCTGAGAGAATCATCAGAGATGACTATAAGGAGAATGGGGTATATGTGCCTCAAACTGCACAGGAAATGTCCGAATACTGGACTAAATCCACCAACTACAACGAGCTCATAAACAAAATTGAAAATGAGATCTCGGGGGACAAACAGGCCAATGTCTCCAGTATCAAGGCTGCTCATATTGCTAAGCAGGCAAAAAGGGCCAGATCATCCTCTCCTTACACAGCAAGCTATTTCCAACAGGTGAAATATTTGTTAATACGAGATTGGTGGAGACTTGTAAACAGTTTCAACATTACCTTTTTCCAGATCTTCGGTAATGCTACAATGGCATTCATTCTTGGTTCTATGTTCTACAAAATTATGAAGAAGGATTCCACCGCTACCTTTTACTCACGAGGTGCCGCTATGTTTTTCGCAGTCCTTTTCAACTCGTTTACTTCGATGTTAGAGATTTTTTCGTTATTTGAGGCCAGACCAATTACCGAGAAGCATAGAACCTATTCACTTTACCATCCAAGTGCGGATGCCTTTGCATCCGCTTTGTCAGAAATTCCACCCAGAATTCTAATTTCTGTGGTTTTCAACATTGTGTTCTATTTTTTGGTTCATTTTCGCAGGGATGGTGGCAGATTCTTCTTTTACTACATGATGAGTTTAGTAGGGTCATTCACAATGTCGCATTTATTCAGAACGGTTGGGTCGCTCGTCAATACTTTGTCTGAGGCAATGATACCAGCAGCCATCATTCTTCTGGCTCTTTCCATGTATACTGGATTTGCAATTCCAGAGACAAAAATGCTGGGGTGGTCTAAATGGATTTGGTATATCAACCCACTGTCTTACATTTTTGAATCACTCATGCTTAATGAATTCCACGACCGTAAGTTCCCGTGTGCTCAATTCATACCGAGTGGCCCAGGATATGCCAATGTGCAGGGAACTGAAAAGGTTTGTGCAGCTGTTGGTGCTATTTCCGGAAAAGATTACGTTCTGGGGGACGATTTCTTAAAGTTGAGTTACAACTATGAAAACGTCCATAAATGGCGTGGGTTTGGTGTTGGTATGGCATATGTGATATTCTTCTTCTTCGTTTATTTGTTTTTGGTAGAATTTAATGAAGGTGCCAAACAAAAAGGTGAGATTTTAGTTTTCCCCCATTCAGCAATAAGAAAAATGAAGAAACAGAATAAACTGAATACCGGTAGGAATGACGATGAAGAAAAATACGCATCTGAGGAAAATGTAAAAATATCAGATAAAAAAATGTTGGAAGACTCCGAAGAATCAAGTTCCAACGGTACAGGTGAAGTGGGATTGAGTAAATCTCAAGCTATTTTCCACTGGAGAAATTTATGTTACGATGTTCAAGTTAAGAAAGAAACAAGACGAATTTTGAATGGTGTCGATGGGTGGGTCAAACCAGGCACTTTAACCGCTCTAATGGGGGCTTCAGGTGCCGGTAAAACGACACTTTTGGATTGTTTAGCTGAGAGAGTAACCATGGGTGTGATCACCGGTGATGTCTTTGTTAATGGCGAGCCTCGTGACACCTCATTTCCGAGGTCCATTGGCTATTGCCAACAACAAGATCTACATCTGACTACGGCTACAGTTAGAGAATCGCTGAGATTCTCGGCCTATTTGCGTCAACCATCCAGTGTTTCAAAGGAGGAGAAGGACGACTATGTTGAGCAAGTTATTGACATTTTGGAGATGAGCGCTTACGCAGACGCAGTTGTCGGAGTGGCAGGCGAAGGGTTGAATGTAGAACAGAGAAAAAGACTAACCATTGGCGTAGAATTGGTAGCGAGACCAAAGCTCCTTTTATTTTTGGACGAACCCACCTCTGGTCTTGATTCCCAAACCGCCTGGTCTGTGTGCCAATTGATGAAAAAATTAGCAAAACATGGGCAGGCCATTTTGTGCACTATTCATCAGCCGTCGGCCATTTTAATGCAGGAATTTGATCGATTACTGTTTATGCAGCGTGGAGGTAAAACCGTCTATTTTGGTGAACTAGGTGAGGGCTGTAAAACCATGATAGACTATTTTGAAAAATATGGGGCACACAAATGTCCAAGTGATGCCAATCCTGCAGAATGGATGTTGGAAGTAGTAGGTGCGGCACCGGGGTCGCATGCCAACCAGGACTACTATGAAGTATGGAAAAACTCGACAGAGTATGTCGCAGTACAGGAGGAGCTAGACAGGATGGAAAGAGAACTTCCTAGCCTCAATGTTGATCAGCCTGAAGGGGAACGGCAGATGGCATATGCAACTGATGTATCTTATCAATGCTATCTTGTTTCAAAAAGGTTGTTTGAGCAGTATTGGAGAACTCCAAGTTACTTGTGGGCTAAAATGTTTCTGACCATTGTGAATCAACTGTTTATCGGTTTTACCTTTTTCAAAGCAGACAGATCAATGCAGGGATTACAAAATCAAATGTTGTCAGTTTTCATGTTCTGCGTTATCTTCAACCCAATTCTTCAGCAATACTTACCTTCTTTCGTGAAGCAGAGAGATTTGTACGAGGCAAGAGAGCGACCTTCCAGAACCTATTCTTGGAAGGCCTTCATTTTCGCCCAGATCGTTGTGGAAGTACCGTGGAACATATTTGCAGGTACTATGGCATTTTTCATATATTATTATCCAGTGGGATTTTACTCAAATGCTTCCATGGCAGGACAATTGCATGAAAGAGGGGCTCTTTTCTGGCTTTACTCCATTGCGTTTTACGTTTATATTGGTTCAATGGCTATCTTTGCAATATCCTTTAACGAGTTGGAAGCAAATGCAGCCAATCTGGCTTCTCTCCTGTTCACTATGACTCTTTCTTTTTGTGGTGTTATGGCTACCCCAAGCGCTATGCCTCATTTTTGGATTTTCATGTACAGGGTGTCACCCTTGACCTACTTCATCAGTGGTGTATTAGCTACTGGCCTAGCTAACGTTCCAATCACGTGTTCAAGTTATGAATACGTCGTCTTTGCACCACCGAGAGGTCAAACTTGCGGACAGTACATGTCTAGTTATATCAAGAGTAAGGGAACGGGTTACCTAGCAGATTCTTCCGCCACAGAAAAATGCGAGTTCTGCCAATTCTCAAAAACCAATGACTATCTGAAAGAACTTAGCTCATCATACAGCGACAGATGGAGAAATTATGGTATTTTCATCTGCTACATAGCTTTCAACTACATTGCTGCTGTGCTGCTGTATTGGCTAGCTAGGGTTCCCAAAAAAAATAAGAAAAGTAAGAACTGAGCTATCTCATAAACCTCTACTGTTTAGGTACGAATAATTTTTATAGATAGCAAGCGTTGATGTGATTTAAACCAATCAAATATCAGTAAATTCTGCTTAGCACCTGTGGTGAATTTTCAATATCAGCAATTACATGTGGTGGCTTCTGAGCGTAGGCTAGTTATGCAAACCAGATATATCAATTGCCATTAAGGGGATCAATACTAACATAAGCTATTTTGAAGAACATGTACAACAAAGTAAATCAATAAACAAAAGAAATATATTAACAAGTCTGCTGCACCAGAACTAAGAGCAACATGTAGAATATAAGCTACATACTTTTACCATACATCTTTGGAACAGCGTACAGAAGAATATTGTCCTTAGTTCAACTTTTAAGCAGATCATCTTCAAAAACTTATCTCCCTCCCCTTCAGTAAATTTTTCATGATTCTCATCGCTATCACGGCTGACATTTTTTCACCACTGTTCCTAAATAACTAAAAATTTTAAACCTCGCGATGACCTAGAAAATCTGCAGTTGACTAATAGAGTCAATCACGTAAACTACCATGAAAGGTGATCATAATGATGCGGAAGACTTCTCAAGCGACGACGAAGATGTCGACTCGCTTTTAATTAGATCCGGGAAAAAATCTAATACCCCCAGTCGGCCTTTTGGTAAAGAAGATGACGATGAAGAGATAAGCGAACAAAGTGAGTCCGAACAAGAAACAATACCTCCTAGAGATCTGAAGGAAAATAAACAAAGTGGAACACAGGATTCACTCCACAAACATGAGGATGAATCGAATCCTCGCATAGAGTCTGAAGAAGCGAGAAAAAAGGCTGAAAAGTTGAACAGAGTTAATAAACTAAAATTAGCAAAAAAATCAAAGCACAAGACCGGAGTAGTTTACTTATCGACCATTCCACCATACATGAAGCCCACCAAGATGCGGCAGATTTTATCAAGGTTCGGAGAGGTTGACCGCCTCTTCTTGAAAAGAGAGGATGAGAAAGCACACAAGCAAAGAGTAAGGAGCAGAGGCAACAAAAAAGTCATGTACGTAGAGGGATGGGCGGAATTTATAAGGAAGCGTGATGCTAAGCTCTGCGCCGAGACGCTTAACGGCAATACAATTGGCGGTAAAAAGGGATCATTCTACCATGACGATATAATGAATCTCAAGTATTTACCGGGCTTCAAATGGGCTGACTTAACGGATCAAATAGCACGGGAGAATGACATCAGGCAATCTAAGTTGGATATGGAAATTTCTCAAGCTAACAAGCTCAACGCTGAATTTACTAGAAATGTGGAAAAAAGCAAGATGCTTCAAAATATGAAAAGCAGCAAGAAAAGGAAAAATAATGGAGATGACCCCGATCAAGTGGGCGAACTACATCGTCGGAATTTTAAGCAACACAGAGTAGGCAGTTCGAGAGCCAACGCACCATCAAATATAAAAAACTCAGAATCTTCCAAAGACCTAGGATCAGTGTTAAGTAACTTACTATAAACTTGTGTTGTGCTATTAATTACTTTAGTAAATCCCATTCATTGAAGCAGGATATAACATTTAATTTAACTATTGCCATTTACGCTTTCCTAATTTTTTTCTTTTTTTCATATTTTTTCATCTTTTATTTTTTTTTTTTTTTTTTTTTTTTTTTTTACATTTTCCAGGCGAAAATTTTTTCTGACTAGACCTCATCACATCTCATCTCATCGCATCGCTTCTAATCTTTGACTTGAAATTGTGCACTTAACGCATTTGCATTCAATCGAAGCAACAGCCTCACTAAGCCATTATTGGTTGTACAAGATTGGAACAACTCATATTCAATCAAGATGGGAACAGGTAAGAAGGAGAAGCAAAGGCGAATTCGCCAGGGTGATACCAGAGATGGTAACTTGCGTGTGAAAGGTGAAAACTTTTACAGAAATTCGAAAAGAGTACAATTTCTCAACATGTACAAGGGCAGCAATGATATTCGTAATAAAAAAGGCGAGATTGTCAGAGGTGCCGATTTGCAAGATAGGACCATCCCTACTGCTCGTGTGCAGCCTGATCGTCGATGGTTCAACAGTACTAGAGTCATTTCTCAAGATGCGTTGAAACATTTCAGGGAGGCTCTAGGGGAAACTCAAAAGGATTCCTATCAGGTTTTACTCAAAAGAAACAAGTTACCTATGTCTTTATTGGAGGAAAAGGATAGATCGGATTCTCCTAACGCCAACATTTTGGAAACTGAAAGTTATTCTCAAACTTTTGGACCTAATGCGCAAAGAAAAAAGCCACGAATTGCAGCATCTAACTTAGAAGAAGTGGCTCAAATAATACAGAAAGATAATGAGCAGTATGAAGAAAAGCAGGAGCTCAATGCAACATTAGGCTTGATGGGCAATCAGGAGGATGAGGATAATGGATGGTCTAATGTTGCAAAGGAAGCCATTTTTAGCAAGGGCCAATCGAAACGTATATGGAACGAGCTTTACAAGGTAATCGATTCTTCAGATGTGGTAATTCATGTACTCGATGCTCGAGATCCTCTTGGTACCAGTTGTAAGTCGGTGGAAGATTATATGACCAAGGAAACTCCACATAAGCACTTGATATATGTGTTAAACAAGTGTGATCTAGTTCCAACCTGGGTAGCAGTATGTCTTTTTTTTTTTTTTTTTTTTTTCTGATGATATGGGAGAGTATGGGAGTAGATGATATCAAAAACCAAAACTTTTTGTCAGGGTCCCTTCTCGTTTACATCGTGAAACAGTTCCACGAAGGGGCCTGTTACGGTTTTGGGAGAGCAACGTTGCCCGTGTGCTGCTCAACATCTCGTTCTGAGATTTGGACAGTATCAAGCATAACTTTCGTTTTGAAAGTATAGCTCTACGGGTGAAAAATGTTCTCAGCAATCGAGCTTTGCAAATGGGAGTATCACTCCTGATTCTTGTGCGAATTGCTCCGCTTAGAGAACATTTACATCAACAATCCTGAACAATAATTGATATCCATTCTCTTCACTTTTTTCCCTGGCATCAAATTTTACCAAGTTTGTCATACTAACACAATTCACAGGCAGCATGGGTTAAACATTTATCAAAACGTCGTCCTACACTGGCATTTCATGCATCGATTACTAATTCCTTTGGTAAAGGCTCATTAATTCAACTTCTACGTCAATTCTCCCAGTTACACAGCGATAGAAAGCAGATATCAGTAGGATTTATTGGGTACCCAAACACCGGTAAGTCCTCCATCATAAATACTCTGAGAAAGAAAAAGGTTTGCCAAGTGGCACCAATACCAGGTGAGACCAAAGTGTGGCAGTATATTACCTTGATGAAAAAGATTTTCCTGATAGATTGTCCTGGTATTGTGCCTCCTTCTACTAAGGATACGGAGGAAGATATCCTGCTTAGAGGCGTCGTGAGGGTCGAAAATGTTACCAATGCTGAACAGTACATTCCCAGTCTTCTGTCTCGCTGCCAGGTAAAGCACCTAGAGAGAACCTACGAAATATCGGGTTGGGATGATGCTACTGATTTTCTACAAATGTTAGCCAGGAAACAAGGAAGGCTGCTCAAAGGTGGAGAGCCTGATGAATCGGGTGTTGCGAAACAAGTCTTAACTGATTTCAACAGGGGTAAGATACCGTGGTTCATGTTGCCACCCGAAAAAGAAGAAGAAGAGAAAATTAAAGAAGAAAGTAAGAACAAGGAAAGGATAAAGAAACGGTCTAATGAAGCCGATGAAACTTCCCAGGAAAAAAAGACAAAAACGAGTTAGAACCTGCTCCCCTTGTGAAAAGGCATTTAACTACTTGTAACATAGAGCAAAAGATGAAAAGGATTGTGTAATGACTTGCGGAGACAGAATGATATACTAGTTTCGTATTTGCACCTCCAAAATATATCGAGTTACTATTTAATCATGTTTGCTCAATATTTTCAATATTTGGAATTTACACTTGCAGTACAGGAGCTTATAGAACAGACAGAGCATAACTAGGTGTCATTTTTATCTAAATATCTTTTTTTTTATCAATTTTTTTTTATTGCTGAACAATACAATCATCCATTTTTCACTTACTTAATAATGTTATCTATAGTATTAGATGAGGGCAAGAACATTTGAAAAATTTGCCAAGCTTAGGGAAAAACATAGCCGGTACAGTTCCTTCTTTATCCCCGGAATTTGTAGCTACAAGTCATACCTCATTGTAGATAGACTTTTGCCATGCTGATCATATGACACGAGGATCTTCACTAAAGAAGTTCTCTGAGAGCCTTAACCATATAACTGATATAGCATCACAAGAATCCTCCCTAGCAGAATAGCTATTGTGTACTATCTTATCTCATTTAGCAATGCAGTCGATGAACATGCAGCCGCATGTTTTTCCCATGGGTGAGCATTCTTTTTTCCAACAAGGTGACCAACAACCTGCTATGGGTATTGCCGGAAACCAAATATATTCTCCCCAAGTAGTTCAGGCAAGGCTTTTACAGCAGCAGCAGCCTACAATGATGCAAGGCATACCGGCACTCACAAAATCTCAAGTAATTTCGAACTCATATATCTTGAAGCAAAAGTTAGAAGCAGAACAGCATCAACAGCAACAACAACAGCAATTTAATATTGGAAACCCCGTCGGAGTAGCCGCAAATGGCCCCCCAGGGTTAAATGGGTTTCGCCAGGCTATGCCCACGTTAAATCGCCTAGGTAAGGGCCAGTTGCCGAAGCATATTGCAGGTGCCGCAAGCGCAACAGGACCGCCAGTGCTATTACCACCACCGGGTCACTTTTTTATTCGAGAGGTGTGGAAAAATAATTTGCATTCTGAGTTTTCTGCCATCAGAAAGATGGCATGCCAATACAATTACATTTCTGTATCCACTGAATTCGTGGGCACCATTGCTAGACCTATCGGCAATTTCAGATCAAAGACTGACTATCATTACCAGACTATGAGGTCAAATGTCGATTTTCTCAATCCCATACAAATCGGTATATCCTTGTGTGATGCTAATGGTGCCAAACCAGACAACGGGCCCTCCACATGGCAATTCAATTTCAACTTTGATCAATCCAGAGAAATGATGTCTGCCGAATCCTTTGAGCTATTGCAAAGATCCGGTATCAATTTTGAAAGCCATAGTGAACAAGGCGTAGATTCATTTGAATTCGCTCAACTAATGATAGATTCCGGTCTACTTATGGAACCTAACACAACTTGGATTACATACCATGCGGCGTACGATTTTGGTTTCTTGGTGCATATTCTTATGAATGATTCAATGCCTAATAATAGAGAGGAATTTGAATGGTGGGTACACAAGTTTTTACCCAACTTTTTTGATTTGAACCTAATTTGTAAAGTGATCCAAGACTACAAACAACAGCAACATCCAGGCTCTCAACAACAGCAGCAGTTCTCTCTGGCATCTTTAGCTGAAGAACTTGGCATACCCAAATTTCCGTTGTTTACTACAACTGGTGGGCAAAGTCTGCTGACCCTTATGGGATTTTTTCAATTGAGCAAGTTATCAATGAACAAGCTGCCCAATGGCCTGAGCTTTTCCAACTATAAGAATCTGATTTATGGAATAAATGGAGAGTAATAAGCAATGTTTTTAAGAAGTTCAAGGGCGGATGGAACGAGGTTTGTGTAATTATCTTATAAATTATTATCACTATTATTTCTATTACTTGCCCTCATTCACGTGATGGCGAAAAATTTTCAGTTCCGAAGGGTGGCCGCTGTTTGAAAATGAAAGAATCAAGATTGAATCGAGAGGCCTTAAGAATAGCACAGCGAGTTCAAAAGGCAAAAAGCCATCATTAACCAACGTTCTTAAGAGTGGGTGGAGTCCCTCCAATAGCGAGTGAGCTGCATTGAAATTACGGCTACCCTTTTCATTTCCGGACATTCTGGTGTATTTTATTTTCCGTTGTATTTGTGCTATCAGTTGAGAAGTACTCGGAACTGAAAATATAAGAAAGGTTATCAGGTCCATTCTTTGTGGATTTATTCCAGTTGCATATTGTACTTTAAAATTGCATTATAATATTTAATTGTTGACGAGATAACATGGGCGCCACAGTTCAGGAGATTGGATATGCTTTTTTGCAGACCTACTACCATAGGATGAGTAAAGATCCTTCCAAAGTGTCCTGCCTTTACTCTGCTACTGCGGAGCTAACGCATACGAACTACCAGATGGATTTCCTTGAAGATTCGGACATTTTACCTACAGTAAAGCTGACGGGTAAAGAAAACATAAGCAAATTCTTTACGAGAAATAACAAGAAGGTGAGTGATTTGAAAGTTCGAGTAGAGACGTGTGACTTTCAAACCACTGGCTTATCCCATGCTAGTATTTTGATTTTGACTACTGGAGAAATGTTTTGGACAGGTACACCAACTTATAAGTTTTGCCAAACAATTATCTTAACTCCTAGCGGCTCAAAAGATACTTTCGATGTCACCAACGACGTGATTCGTTTCATTAGTGATAATATTGTGCCTGAAAAGTTTCAAGATCTTTCGAAGGAGAAGTTAGATATAGAGGATCACGCTGAGTTACAACAAGAACCCCAACAGGAGTCATCTAAGCCAGAACCTGAGACGGAGCAGAACAACTCAGAAAGTAAGGAGAGCGCTCAACCAAAATTGCAAGATCCGCGCGGAAGCATTGACGTTAAGGAAGAACAATCAAAGAAAGAAAGCCATGAATCATTCAAACCGGAACTCAAGGAATATAATAAAGAAGAAACTAAGGCAGAAATTAAAGAGGAATCCAAACAAAACTCGAAGGAGCCATCTCAAGATGGCGCTCCTACGCAACAGCCTGTTAGGATAAGTTGGGCCTCTAAACTTGCGGCTAACGGTGACTCTTCCAAAGCGAATAGTGAACCCCAATATAATGGCACAAGAAGAGCAGTCGACACGAAGTCAGAAATTCCAAACAGGAGAGATATCAATAATAGAACAGCTAAAAAGAAAACCATTTTCAGTACAGTCAATAAAGATGGCTACTATCCTATATATATCAAGGGAACAGCTGGTGTCAAAGAAGATCGCTTGAAAAGTGCCTTGGAAGCAGAATTCGGCACAGTGATGAAAATAACAAATGCTGACAGTTTTGCCGTCGTTGATTTCGAAACACAAAAGAGTCAGATGGACGCTTTAGAAAGACGGCAGTTAACCATAGACGACATAGAGATCATTATGGGACGAAAAACGGTTAAGAAGAGCCCATCACCACCGGTAGGGGGCACTCAAACCCCATTTCGTTCGCATAAAAAGCATTCTGGTAAAAAGAGAGATTGAATCTATGTCATAATTTAATAATGATCATTCAGAATTTCTAAAAGGTTTATAGAAAGAAAAAGACAAAAAAAATACAAAAAAACGAATAAAAACATTAGAGAAATAACTTGTAAAATAGATTAGTAAATATTTACATACATCGAGCCTTAATCTCTGTATTTTTATTTTGATCTTCTTTTTGTTTTCATTTTCTATACAATTTCTCTGCTGTGATGCGGGCGATCAGAATGCCAAGGCAAACGCTACCACAGAAAAACCCTTGAATTAAGCAATAGAACGAAATAAAACACCTCCCATCAGGTTGCACAACTCCTATGCTAGTTCCACCAGTTAACTTCGGCATCGCTGAAGAAGGAATCTATCGCTGCTCGAAAGTCGAAACTCTTAACCTTTCCTTCATAGAGACTTTGAACCTTAGGACGGTCATTTTCATTGGTGGGCAAGAACCATCGAAGTTCTTCAAGGAATCGTTCAACGAGCAATCTATAGAGTGGTTTTTGATTGGAATGTCTGATTTTTCATCAGCTGGAAAGCCTGTTATCAGTAGCAACAAAAGCCCCAGCCTCGAGAGCCGAAAGGATAATCTAACCAGAAGCCGAAGCTATTCTAAGGCGTCATCGATAGAGACCACCAGGAGTGATGAAACTTACCATTTAACTGACGGAGACGATTTAATGCTCATAAAGGAATCCTGCATAAAAAAAGCTTTCCAACTGCTACTCAACAAAGAAAAACATAACATTTTATTAGTGGACAGAACCTCTATCATTGTAGGTGTCCTACGAAAGATTCAAAAGTGGAATATTTCTTCAATTATCAACGAGTACAGATTATTTTCAGGTAAGAATCGTAGCTACTTTGCAGAGACTTTTTTAGAGATTCTACAAGTCATTATCGAACAAGAGAAGGATGACAACATCACCGCAGAAGAAATGCATGAGTTGAATATGGGGGCAAGCTCCTCAAGATATACTATTAACCCCAGGAGAAGGTTGTCTCATGCAATTGTTGTAGATGAGGGAGATCTGCAAAAACCTGTGGAAGTACCTCGCAGACTGCTTGCTATAGTTGACGAGGCCCAGAAAAGAAGCCAAAGATCAACACAAGAAAACGCCCCCGAGATGGCTAGGGCTCAATCAAATCTAGGCATATTTGGGAATCGCTATCGCCTGGCATTTAACAAACGAGAGCGCGGTGCATACAAATATTATAACAATTTTGGACAGGAAGGCGTTGACGACACTTTCACTCTGCAAATTCCTCAAGATCAGTTGCTTCCCGAGTGGCTCAAATTTCAAAGAGACTTGTGGGAAAGAGAAAACTACCCTGAGGAGCACAATTTTTACAAAGAGCACATCTTCGTATGACAGCTGTAGCACGGTTTCAAAATGGAAAAAAAGTGGATATCATATTTTATTTTCAGTTTTCCCACTCTGCACTGGGAACCATAGGCACCCAGCATCCGTGCCATAATTTATTTACGGGATTCGTTTACCACGGCTACCTAGCAAACGTCATAGACATGGAGATAAAGTCCCGATATAGATATGCGAAAGAATACCTTTAAACTATGATCTAAAATGAAATTTTAGCCTGACCTTTATATGTGAAATTTTTTGAAAAAATTTTCCGTCATTGCGGGAGACACACGGCTACAATACTAAAAGGGAGCAGAGAAGAACAATGACGAGCAACTATGCGATAGTTATTGATTACGTCGCCTTGCAGATTATGGAAGATCCGCAACATTTTCTGAGCAGGGTGTTGGTTTGTGCGAGAAGGTTGTAAACAGTAACCTAATCGCTTAATCAAAATGGTCTGCCAGCGTGATCTCAATAATTGCAGCAAATGAAAAGCCGCTGCAATAAGTACGACGGAATTTAGCAGTATTGTCAACAATTATGGGAAAGCTACTTTTGCCGCGGCATGTGAGTCTCCACTACGGCATTGAAATCCCATCGGATTTTCAAAGGCGTGTTGAAAGCTAAAGTACTTTTTCACACTGGAATTTCAGAATAAAATGCTACACTGTTCAAATAATATTTAAAGCAGACAAAGTGTAACACTAACCATGATCTATGGCTGCCTTCCAATAACAACAAGTACTGTAAAGACAAAATGGTGAAGAGTGTTTTGCTGTTAGGTTCCGGTTTTGTTGCACAGCCTGTTGTGGACTCCCTTGCAGCCAGTGGTGACATCAATGTCACAGTTGCTTGTAGAACCTTGGAAAATGCCCAAGCTTTGGCCAAACCTTCCAAATCTGCTGCTGTGTCAGTCGATGTAACCGACGATGCTCAGTTGGACTCCATTTTAGCAAAACACGACTTGGTGATTTCTCTGATCCCATACATTTACCACCCTAATGTAGTGAAAAGTGCTATTCGGACGAAGAAAGATGTTGTCACTACCTCTTACATCTCACCTGCCCTGAAGGAGCTAGAGCCAGAAATCAAAAAAGCTGGTATTACTGTCATGAATGAAATCGGTTTGGATCCCGGTATTGATCATTTGTATGCCGTCAAGACGATTGACGAAGTTCATAAGGCCGGTGGTAAGATCAAATCCTTTTTATCTTACTGTGGTGGGTTACCGGCCCCTGAGGATTCTGACAATCCGTTAGGTTACAAATTTTCGTGGTCGTCCAGAGGTGTGTTACTTGCGTTGAGAAACTCAGCGAAGTACTGGAAAGATGGCAAAATTGAGACAGTGTCTTCGGAAGATCTAATGGCCACTGCCAAGCCTTATTTCATTTATCCTGGATTTGCTTTTGTTGCCTACCCTAACAGAGACTCGACCGTTTTCAAAGAATTGTATGATATTCCAGAGGCTGAGACTGTAATTAGAGGCACCTTGAGATATCAGGGTTTCCCTGAATTTGTCAAAGTTCTGGTCGATGTGGGATTTCTAAGTGAAGAGGAAACGCCTGTTTTCAGCAAAGCAGTCCAATGGAAAGAAGCTATGAAAGAGTTTTTAGGTGCTGCCTCTTCTTCGAAGGCTGATTTGATCAAGGCCATTGATTCTAAAACAAAATGGCAGAGTCCGGAGGACAGAGAAAGAATTCTAGGTGGCTTTGCTTGGTTGGGCTTCTTCTCTGACATTCCAATCGACCCTAAGGGCAACCCTCTAGATACTCTGTGTGGTCGGCTAGAAGAGCTGATGCAGTACGAGGAAGGCGAGCGTGATATGGTAGTCTTGCAGCATAAGTTTGGCATTGAGTGGGCCGACGGTTCAACTGAAACTAGAACTTCCACCTTGGTCGATTATGGTACAGTAGGTGGCTACAGCTCGATGGCTGTTACAGTCGGTTATCCTGCTTCTATCGCCACCAAATTGGTTTTGGAAGGTGTCATCAAGGGACCGGGTTTGATGGCTCCATACTCCCCAAAGATTAACAATCCAATCATGAAAGAGCTGAAGGAGAAATACGGTATTTGGTTGAAGGAAAAAACCATTGCCTGAACCTTATTTATGTTAACACATATATACGTGTATGTAATCGCCCAAAATGTGCGTAAAAATTGGATGGGAGCGATGGTCTGTATTGCGGTTTTTGCTGTGTTGTATCATACATTATTCTCACGCTAATTATAATATGACCCATTGAAAAACTATTTCCTGTGAAGAACGAAGTACATCATACATGAATAATCCTCTCATCTTCTAAGGAACAGCTCCCTCTAAAGATAACGTAAGTAACTTCCAATGAGTGCGTCAACTGAGAATTCACAAAATATTTGGCACAAGTTTAGATCATCAACCAAAAATCTTTCATCATCCTTCTCAGGATTGTCTATGAAAAGCGAGTCGGACGGAGACACGCCTAATTCAACCCTCGTACACAAATCGCTTGTCAAGTTTTACAAGAATCAAGAACCATTTACAGGATTCCCCGGGTGGTTAGGGGAGAAGGAGGACTTGCCCAACGAGCAAAAGATTTTGAAGAGACAATCCGAAGGGAAGCCTTCCAACTCCTTCAGTAGCTGGGGTTCAGTGAAAAGATCCTCCAGGGACCGTAGTATGATGTCGAGCAAAGAAAATTCTGCCGCCAAAGAATCACCTAAAGAGCTTTCCTCTGACGAGAAAGAGAGAAGACCGACTGCGGGCATGTCATTTCAAACAATATACAATAAACAATCACAGCCGTCAGCTGCTGTACCAGTGAATACCGCAGAAGGTGCACAGCCCTTAAAGGGGGCAAAAGCGATGCCACCAACACACGGTCATAGTGTTTCTGAAGGAGTAAACGAGCAAAAGCCTGGTGCTCCAGCGAGGTCAAATACTTCCTCTTCCTCAATGATGATGCGCGATAGGTTAAAAAGGACAAACACTAAGACTTCATTGAATTTTTGAATAGAGGAACGGTTTCAGATTATACCATTGAACCAACCAGGTCACCATTCGCAGTATTTCATCAATGGGAATCCGACAACATATTGCATTTCATTAAACACGAGTTCGAATAGCTATTTCTACAGGATTTCTCTCAAAGCAGAAGTTCGAGATTCTTGATTCTCTGAAGGCTCTTGGGGATCTTCAAAATGTAGATACGTGTGATCTCCCATGGTCCTTGGCCGTACGACAACTTTAACTAGGAACACAATTGCAAATAGTGCGGACACTCCTGCCACAATGCAGTAGACTACCCCAAAAGACATGTTACGGGCGCCTATTACACTATTTGTGGTTAAAACAAACGATTTGGTACCGCCAAACATGGTTACCGGATAGTTTAAACCTATGTTTATAGTATAAGTACCTTGGGGCAATTCTGTTGTTTCATTCTTTAACGCTAACTTGTAAAAATTAGGCAAAGATGCAGTCCTCATCCACACTTGCAGTTCTTCCCATTCTTCAATATTCGGAATGTTATCGTCTACATAACCTTTAGGAAATTTCTTCCTCCAATTTGGAGGAGGTACTATTTGAGACGCATTGTAGGCAGTTTTCTTGAATCTATGGCGATCTGTTTTCCAAGATATCCCTTTGTTAGTCAATGAATAATTGTCCGTCCCATTGCTGCCTACCAATATTCTTGAAAAAGTGTCATTGAAAAAAGAATTGGCTATAAGCCCACAGGGGTACACAGCCTTTTGGTCTATTTCTCTCAATGGATCACAATTATTATTCAAATCCTTTGGTTCAATAGCTTTACCTCTAATTTGGCCTGTATCGTGAGATTCCACGTACTTACGATGATTCTGATAAAAGTTAGTCAGTTTGTAGTAGATGTATATTGAGCGTCTCAAACTGTTCGGAATCTCAAAGTGCAACTGGCAACTCACTTCTCCATCGTCGGTATCATGAAGTTTCCAGCTGGGCTTGACAGAAACATTTTTTTTGAAATGGTACTTGACATATTTATGAGGTACTGTCTGAAATGAATCTCTAGATGCCAATTCATGGCACTTGCCATAATCTATGACTAGATCTTGAACGTTGGAGGCGCTAACAATAAGTCCAACACCGATTGGAGCAAATACACAGGCAATAAAAATCAAAATCGGTAAAACGCTTTGCGGTGAGAGGATAGGTTGCCAAGCTTTAAGTCTCTGCTGCCTGAAAGCGGTATTTGGAGGTTTCCTCAGTTTTAGTGGTTGCTCCGAAGGAATCGTATCACCCAGTAGTATCTTTTTCTTCTTGAATAGTACCATATCACTTTCTTGAACTCACTAAAAGCTATCGCCTCATTCGTATCTTTGGGTTGATCCTGTAAGAAGACTAATTTTTTTCTCTGCGCGCGACGTAACATAAAAAGAAAGTAACGCTAACACTAAAACAATACTAACATCAAATATTTCAAATATTTACAATTAGACTCAATATGATACATAAAATTTAAAATGCGATCATTATAGTATTAAATCGATTAGCGAAGTTCGGTCGCACCATTCTCTTGTGAACCAACCGTTTCCATGGACAAATGCTTATGTAGTTGAGAAAGTATAACGTTGATCTCTGGAAATTTCTTGACAAAGGGCAACTCTAGTAATTGCACGTCCTTACCTCTCAACAGCTGGGAGAAAAGTACGGAAACACCCCAAGCATGAGGTCTGTTCACTATAATTCTTTCTAGCAAATTGCGAAGTATTAGCTCCTGTACCTCAGTTTGCTGCTCACCCCAGTCATCCGAAGAAAACATATTCTTTAAGGCGTAACTAAACCAATATGTGTGTGTGTTTGGATATCTTAGCTGCTCAATCATGACTTGAATTATTTGATATTTTAGTTCCGTGATACCTTCATGAATCAGTTGGAAGAGTAACATATAGTAAGAAGACTTTGTGTTGAATACAGCACTTGAAGACATTCTCTGGTTCTCTAAACCAGCTTCTAATCCCACATGCAGAACAATAGCACGTACAAGTTTCACATCTGTTGTAGAATAATCATACCCTACCCCATTTCTCATCTCATATTCAGTCTTGTACAGCCCAGAAACAATCGTTCTCAACAAAGAATTCGAAGGAATACGCAGATAGTTATCGACAGGTTTCTTTAAAAACTTCAAGTCATTGACGGGATCGTAATACACTTTGGGGGGATCTTGGCAAAGGTCTATGTTTGCCATCGACAAATTAGGATCATATGGGTTGGGTAAAATCATTTTTTTGGGAATTGCAGACAGTATAACATTCTTCAATTGGAAGTAAGTGGAAGGCAGATTATTTATAAGTTCGTGATGATTTTCGATCAAATATTCAGGAACATCATTAGAAATACCCAACAAGACGCGCAAAGCACCTTTGTAAACAACAGATACAGCGTTTGGAATTTCATTCTTGTGAGTGTATTGATTAAAGAAGTTCAGTAGATCAATAAGTAGTAAAGTCAAGTTCCTCCATCCGCTTTCATTCGGTAAACGTAGTATTGCGGGCAAAAACATCCTATGGGAAATTAGGGTGACCCACGCAAAAGAAAAACCAGGAAAGGCAATTGGCTGCAACGAATGCAAGTAGTTGGAGAAAATTTTGTAAAATTCCGCATCGAATGAAATAAAATCTGTCCTCGCTTTCTGGTCTTTGATTTTCACAAAATTGTGTCCACGGATCGTTTCCCATTCGAAAAGAAGATTGGACAACAACCGGAAATAGGGTCTCTCATTGAACGTTGTATCTTGCTCTTCGTGATCCTTTGAGAAGACTAAAGCCACCACAGATAAAATGATATCCAAATATTCCGCCCTCCTCATCGAAGACAAATCTTGAACTAACATCAATTTTATAACCAATTTGCTCAAAGCATCTATGGCAGTAAAAACCTCGCCGGTCGGATCACTCTCTTTGAAGGAAAACACGGATAACTCTAATGCCGCCCTCATGAATTCAATCAATCTATCGGTTGAGGAAATAACTCCTTTATCCATCAACTGCTGAATAAAAACATTGGTTACAACGTCGTCACAAGCAACCCTTTGCAGCAGTTTTACCCATTCTGTGAATACCAAATAGTATCTTTCACTGTCAGTGATAAGAGTCCCTTTCTTAACGGGAAGAATTTTACGACCCTCGTAATCTTTGAAAAATTCTTTGACTTGTGTATCATCCAAGGATCCTAAGTACTCCAGAGTGCAAATGAAGTCCATGCGCATAAGTATAGGAGAATTAGATAAAGCGGTATCCTGTATTAGCTTCATAGAGAATTCCACAGCATTCTCCATGCCATTTTTCATGGCAGAAACTAAAACCTTGTCGAGCTCAGTGGCGTCAATGAGTTTAACTTCGAGGAGGGACCTTATCACGGAAACATTAAATTTCCTACTATCCAAAGCGTAAACAAGCCACCAAACGACATCCTTTCTTGCAACAATTGACAGTGAGCATAATTTTTCCAATAGCAATGACAATACCTCTCTGCACAGGGAGCTCTCGCTCGTGGCAAATAAACTGTTAACAACGGCCTGTGAAACCTTCAAGGAAAGCTGATCCTTTTGAGAACTCCGTGCAATAAAAGTTAGAATTTGAAATATGATAGCTTTTATTGGATTTTGATTTCCCAAGCCCTCCAAACTTCGCTTTTCTGCATTTTCTTTTATTTGAACAACTAGCCCATCCATCAAGTGTACCAATACGCGGTGATTTTGCTCAAGCTCATTCGACATATTTACTGGTTGAGTTGGAGGTGGAAGCTGGCTCTGTGCATGCGACAAAACTTGCTGATTACCCTGGCCCATTTGTGCTTGCTGGGGCTGTCTCGGTTGCTGAGCCTGTAACAAAATCTGTTGATTGGTAGATTGCTGCAACGGCGTAACATTTGAAGCAGAAGCAGCCGGCATATTTGTGGCATCCACGCCGGGAGCGAAATTACCAGCATTTTCATAAATCCTAAATTGTTGACTAGTGACACCCGTCGACTTTAGTCCAAGGGGCTCAGGCAATGCCAGAGAATAAGGATTGGTGTTTTGACTCATGAAAGGTTGATCAGCTCTTCTTTCTTTATGATATCGACGAATAGCAATAGGCTGCAATAATTGTTCTCCAATATCCTGTACAGCTTTATCCATAGCAGCTTTTTCCACCAATCCGATAGCTAAGCCAATATTATCATTTATGGCAGTGTCCAATTCCTCCAAAGGTGACGTTGGTAAGTTCATTAAATTGGGGGCCAAAGATTGAGTGGTCGACCTGATGCCTTCCCTGAGTATCTCTACGGAGGTTGCACGTGCTAAACTTTGTGCTAAATGTTTAACCATTGTAAGTGCAGCAGTTTTCAATTTGACTTCATCAACTTCGGTTGCAAAATCTTTCAGAACAATCTTCAAGGTCGTAACCACAGCTATACTGGAGGACATTTCAACGGTAGGCAATAGATTTTCCCTGACAGATTTTGCAATAGCCATTTGAAGCACCCTTTTCAAGTCAGGGTGAGTGACAAAGATTGTGGAACCATATAAGTTACTGAATGGATTCTCATTCAGCGCAGCGTTATCTGCTGTTGCCGAAGCCATAGGGATCTGATCTATTGGAGGTGCCATTCCGGTATTGACGAGCCTTTGCTGTCTTTGATGAAATAATAGCATCTGCTGCTGATATTGTTGCATTAAAGCCATTTGCTTCTGCTGTTCAGACTGCTGCTGATCTATAGTCATCTTATTCAGGGACCCAGAAAGCTCATCTGTTATATCACTCACACTCAAAAATTCCGATGGTGTCACGCCCTCCGGGTTTAAACCAAATGCCTTCAATAAGACTTCGACTTCGAAAGTCAAGCTTAATTTCCAATCTGCCTTTTGGTTCAACTCAACCAACACTTTCAAAATACCCAATGTCCATGGGTTAGGTGGCCTAAATATCTTAGATTCAGCCGCACTTTGCAGAACCTTTGTGACAAATGGAACAACAATATCTAATCTCTTAGCATGATACGCTTCCAAAAGCATTTCTCGGAATGCTATGTTGTTGTGCTTAATAGGTCTATCAACGGCCAAGGTTATATTTCCCAACCATGCTGATAAATTCTTCAGGTGATTTTTATCAATTAACTGGGCCTCCTTTGTTGACAGGATGACAAATAATTGTTTGAAAGTGACAGATATCATATATTCATGTAGAAGTTCTGATCCGATAGAGGATAAAATCCTGCTGTATAATTTGTGGTAGTTCGGTTCGGTCTTGGCCCTCTGATTAACCAAATAGTTCGAAAACCATGCAAAATAATTGGGAATTAAAACAGGCTTTAAATCTGTTATTTTACTATCGAAGTTGTCCATAGTTATATTGTTAACAACGAACAATACCTTCTCCATGATTTCTTTCGGCGGTGTCTCCTGCTGAGCCTGCGATTCAGGCTCCTCGACATTGAAGAATTTCAATGGTAACGTCTCCGCAGTTGGACTCACCTCGTCCACAAAACTGCTAGCTCTCCTACCGGCCTGAACGGTAGCATCTATGACGGCCTGGTACACTTGAGGCTGGCTTTGGAGTCGAGGAACATGTTCTAGGAGATCCTTGCAATATTGTGGAAAATCTGCCAGGCGGATTTTGAAAGCATAAATTGCTTGAATTGCAAACTTGAACATTTTGGATTCAGGACCTTCTTTGGCAAATCCTAAGATTATCCTGAAAGCCACATCTAAAACGAAGCCGCGTAGCAATTGAAATAAAATCATCGAACCGAAGAGAACGGACGTCGTTGCTAGGGCATCCAAGGGATAATCCCTAAAAAAACTGGATTCTGAGATAACAGCGTGGGTCATACAGGCAAACACATCTTGGTCCCTTGCATTGTTGCTATCCCTTAGCTTTCTTAAAACGTCGATGATGTCTTTGATGGCAAGCTCACCGCTGTACATCTTCTGCAGATAATTTTGCATTTCCTTCTCAACTTCTGTAGTGAACGGCACTAAGCCACCGTCAGCTAAGATGGCCTGATCGTGTCCATATCCGAAATTAATCAAACGAGGAAATGCAATAATTAATGAGAATTGTACTGCTTCAAATCTGTCTCGATCAAATTTTTTCAAAGGGAAGTCGATCAATATATTTACGAGAAAACTCAGAGCGGCTAAATCAAAAACTTTTGATGACCTGAATGTTGTATTGGAATCCGTCATTTTAGTCTGAGCATCTAAGCAATCTAAAATCACAGGTGCAGTATTTGTATTTAGATTGCTCTTGACAAAATCCTCGAATCCTGTCCATCCCACCTTCCTTGCGCTGGGCAAAATTCGGAATACCTCATTGAAGGGTATACGAGCTATCACGTAATCCAACTTCCCTTCATCAGCCAATATTTTCACAAAATTGGCAATGGGCAAATTTTCTTTTGCGACTATGATCTTCCCTGCATCAACAATTTTTTCGTTATCTGGTATTGATTTTATTAATACACCCATCACCATGGGACTTTTCTCGAAAACCTGCACCAGCAGCGTCACGAGTATCTCATCGATCATATTACCATTCTCTATCAAAAGTGTAAAACGTTTGATATCTGCAACAAGCGCAAAGGCCAAGTACTCGGGTACCAAATTGAAATCTTCAAAAAAACACTCCTGATAGTACGGTAGCATGGGATGATTAACTAGTTCGTCTCTCAATAAAAAAAGCTCTAGATCAAGTGAGGCTACCGACATAAGGTAGAGTAATGACTGTTTGGAGTTGGGCACCATATCGGTCACTTTTTTTATGCCATCCGCTTTCAGCAAGTCAAAGCACATTTGTTGGAGCGGCCAATGATGCAAAAGGCATGCCAGCTGAAGCTTAAAAGAAGAATCCCAATCGCAATTAAAGAACTGATCAATCAGAGGCCCTGATTCCAAACATGCAAGGAAGGAGCTTAGAGATGCTGTTGTCGGTTTAATCGGAGTACCCAAAAAATATTTGGTGGACATTAAGTTGAAGATACGATTCCAATTGACGTTTTCTTTTGTGAAATTCTTGAAGACCTTGGCAATTTCGTGTCCTACCCTAGTAGCTTCAGGAATCGATTGCGGGGTGAACCAACTATTTGATGCATCTCGCTGAATCTTCTGTGATCCAGGTGATATGATCTCTGACATCATCAAAGCTATCATATCATTCCTAGTTTCGCCGCCAAGGGAAAAAAGTAAATCGGTCAAATCATTTTGCAGTGTTTCCACCGAGTAATCCGTGATGAAATTTTGTAAATACCTGCTGTTGTTCATCTTGATGCTTAGTAATGCTTCTAGTTCCTGTGTTCTGTCTTTACCCTCTCCGTGCAGGTAATGCTTCAATAATTGTTCTATATCACTAGTCTCAAGACCTGACTCGCTTAAAAACTCCACGTTCTGAAATGCTTCTCGATACAACAACTGCCAAACACTTGGAACTTTGCTCTCCAAATCTTCAATTAAATGCAGCAATAATCTATGCAGCAAATTCTGATCGGGTAAAAGTTTATGAGTGCTTCTTATATCGTGTGAACAGAGCACTAAAAGTCTTCTCCAATACTTCAAGTATACAGAGCTAGCGGATCTCTCGACCAAATAGTCTATCTCTTTCTCTACTGTGATATAATTGTCTGCCGTCAGTGACGTAATCAATAAACTTATTTGAGAACTGATTATCTGAAGAGATTCCTTTTCCTGCTTTTCGTTACTGTTAGCGAATGCAGATGATTGCATGTAATGAATCTAATTATTTCAACCGTTAGTAAAAGAAGGACGCGTTCTTGCCTTACAATCAAAACAACTCTGCAGAATATAGCTGCAATGGCACGTACCAGCTAGCAACGCTCTCTTTTAATGCTATCCGAAGGTTTTTTGTTTCCCTTCAATAGCCCCATGCCTGACGGTGTTCAATTCGGACTCTAGCTAAGTAAAGCCCCTGTGAACAAAAATTTTACCCATCGTTGAAAATTACATATCGAATTACAACCGGTCGAAGACTTCGACGACTTAAATTAGATCAGTGCTGTACTATCCAGCACTTAGATCGTATGTTTTGTAATTTTCACGAAATGCATTGGTGACCTTGCTGTTCTTAATGCTTTTTGCATGTTTTGGCATAATCATTGTCTTGAGAAGTAAAACAAGTACCTTTGGCTTTACCAAAATACACTTCAACTGTGAGCCCAATTTCAATAAAGTAGTACTAGAATCCTTGAGCCTTTTGCAGGAGCCTTAAGCGTGAGGCGTAGGTTTTGTCAAATCGTTTGTATCTTCATGTGACCCTGTTGAAACTTGAAAACTACAATAAGACATGAATTAAAGTAAATCAAACTAGAGGGAACTAGAGGGAACTAGAGGGAACTAGAGGGCTTTGGGCAATGGCTGTGCAGCCTACTATTAGTAAATTTTTCAAGTCTATTTCAAGAAATGAGTCTACAAGCAGTGATAATGCTAATGAGCAAACTATTCGTCATGGAACCGACTACCAATTTAGTGAAGAGGATAATGGTAAGGATGAGACAGGTGACATAAAGGTCTCGGACATGCATGGAAAAAGTCTTGGCTGTGCTAGGAAAAGGACATTTTCAGTGGGATGTAAAAATTTGGAAGAATACGATGTGCCTAGCAATGTGCCCCAGAGGAAGGAAGAGAGGAAAGATGAAGAAAGTCCTGAAAGCGCAGATATTAGACCCAAAAAAACGAAAGTTTCTTCCAGCAAATCTCCTAAGGCACGCTCTTCTCTAACTCCATTGGACCAACAAGTCAAAGAACTGAAACTACGCAATCTAGACAAGCTACTAGTGGTCAGAGTAGGATACAAATATAAATGTTTCGCCCAGGACGCTGTGATAGCCAGTCGCATCCTCCATATCAAGTTGGTTCCCGGTAAACTCACTCTTGATGATTCAAATCCTCAAGATCTGGAGCACAAACAGCTTGCATATTGTTCTTTTCCGGATGCACGACTTAATGTGCATCTAGTAAGACTGGTTCGCCAAAATTTAAAAGTTGGTGTCGTGGAGCAAGTTGAAACAAGTGCTTTGAAGAAATATTCAACAGAATCTGTGAAAAATTCAGTCTTTGAGCGTAAGGTGACGAGCACTCTTTCTAAGGCGACATATGGCATTAATAACACATTTGATTTGGACAAAAAGAGAGTTTTGGGGGATACCAGCAGCATTTGGGCTCTTCATGTCGAGCAAAAAAACCACTGTTACCAGTATTGGCTCGTGTCTGTCGATTTGAATAACGGTGAAGTGGTTTATGATCAATTTCATGAAAGCCTGCAAACGATGAGTCAATTAGAGCTCAGGATGAAACATTTAGAACCTGTTGAACTTATTGTTCATGAATCCTTGCCTGAACCAATTGTTAGATCGTTTCAAAAAGCGAATAGCCAATCAGTGAGGATCGAGAAGCGTAATGAAGAAATTATACCCCAACTGGAAAAAGTGAAAAATAATGTCGATCTTCCCACTGAATCTCTGAAACTACTTTCTATATTATATGGATATTTGAAAGACTATCAAAATGATCACTTGCTACTGATTTCATCAAATTATAAGCCTTTTATTTCTAAGTCTCACATGCTCCTTAATTACAATGCTTTAAAAAGCTTGGATATTTTTACCAATAATGGGGGGAAGGGGTCGTTATTTTGGGTTTTAGATCACACCAGAACTGCTTTCGGATTTAGACAATTACGAGAATGGATAGGAAAGCCTCTATTGAGCAGAGTTGACATAGAAAATAGACTCGATGCCATTGAGTGTGTAAAAGATGAAATTAGCAAGTTGTTCTTTGAATCCTTCAATCAATTGTTGAAGAATACGCCAGATCTCTTACGAACTTTGAACCGTATTTCATATGGCAGTACTTCTCGTAAAGAGATTTATTATTTTCTGAAGCAACTGTCCCTTTTTAGTAAGCACTTTGAAATGCATACAGAATATCTCCAATCGGAAGTCTACTCCAATAGTGGTACTATTTGTCAAAAATCTAACCTTCTAGCTTCACTTTTACGGGAAATGGCTGATTTCTTCCAAAATTCACAAGTACCGTATTTACTTTCCATGATAAATATATCAGCTGTCCTAGAAAGGGATAAAGAAAAATATGTGACAGAGTTTTTCAATCTGAATAACTACGATAATTCAGAAGTGATTGTTCAAAGGCAAAGGGAGATTGGAGCTGTACAAGACGAACTAAATGAAGAGCTTTATCGCATACAAAAAGTTCTTCAACGACCCTATCTGAAATACAAGGATGAAGTTGAATACTTGATAGAAGTAAGAAACTCGCAACTTAAGAGCTTACCTTCTGATTGGGTGAAAGTAAATAATACTAAAATGGTTAGTAGGTTTCACACCCCAAACACAATAAAGTTGGTAGAGAGATTGCAATATCATAAGGACATGTTATTTAATGAAGCAAACGATGAGTATAATCGTTTTTTGGAAAAGATTAAGCAGGAATATCAACCCCTAAAGAAGTTCATCTGTAATGTCGGTATTTATGATTGCATATTATCATTAGCTGCAACTTCGTGTAACACTAACTACGTGCGACCACTGTTCACTGAAAAAAAGTGCTTCATTAAAGCCACCAATGCGCGCAATCCTATTATCGAGTCACTGGATGTAAACTATGTTACTAACGATATAAACATGTCGGAAAAGGAGGGTAAAGTGTTGATAATCACAGGTCCAAATATGGGGGGGAAATCCTCGTATGTCAGACAAGTTGCACTTTTGGTGATGTTAGCTCAAATTGGCTCTTTTGTTCCTGCCGATCATTTAGAGCTTGGTATATTCGATAATATTTTTACCAGAATTGGAGCCTATGACAATTTGCTACGTGGGGAGTCGACATTTAAGGTGGAAATGCTAGAAGTTTTACAAATAATCAAAAATTGCACAAATGATTCCTTACTACTTCTAGACGAAGTAGGGAGAGGTACATCCACGGAAGATGGGAAAGCCATTGCGTTCACAATATTGCAGTACTTTCTGACTCAAGAAAAATGTCCACTTGTTCTCTTTACTACACATTACTCTATGTCTGGATTGCCAAACACGAGCATATTGCGGCACTATCACATGGATTTCGTAGAAGAAAAAAGGCCTGGCGAAAATTGGCCTAATGTAGTGTTCCTTTACAAGTTGAAGGAGGGCGTTGCCCACAATTCGTACGGTTTGAATGTAGCAAGATTAGCAAACCTTGATAGGAGGATCATAAACAGGGCCTATGAAATTTCAGAAAATATGAGAAAAGATTACGAGCGTATAGAGAGTTTTGAATTGGTTTGGGAAATTAAACGCATCTTATCTGATAGCGCTACCCCGCCAAATGAAAAAGTAGCTGAATTAACGGGATTAAATGCAATGGGGTTACTGTAGACGTATGTATAATGCTCTAACCTTTGAACTTTATATATTAACTTCTTTTTTCTTTAGTTCTTCATCTTTTTATATTTTTTTTTCTTTTGGTTTTCACAGTTACATGCGGCCTTCACCTAATTTCCTCGAATCTTATAAATAATGACTATGATAGTAAGGACAGTAATGAAAATGAAAAAAAAGCGAAAGTTCGCCTTTTGACCCGCACTTCCTTTACCTTTTGAAGAATCCCTTGTGACTGTTACTCCTTGATCTATTCGTATTAGGAGTATATGAGATTTTTCCATATGAATTACTGTCACCGTAGATCAAAGAGTTATTGTCCTGCTTCATTAGACTCATAGAGTTAAAATCGTGAAAAGGATCGTCCTCTGCAACTTCATCATCATACTCTACCGTTTCTTGAAACATATCTCGTTCCATTTTGTCGAAGGAATTTAAGGTGTGGGAAGAACCATGGCCCTTATTTTTATTCGCATACAACTTGGTCAAGTCATATCCGTCATCCGTTAACACTGGAATGAGTGGAGGCTCTTGGTTTCTTAAAAAGGACCACTGTACCTTTTTAAAGAATGGGTGTCTCTTGATATCTGCTGCACCAGTTTTAGATCCTAACCGTTTCAGCTCATTCTTTATAAGCAGTTTTTTAATCAGATCTTTACAGGATCTTCCAATATCATTATTGTTAGGGAAGCTGACTTCGTTCTTAAGGATGTTACAAAAAGTCTCATTTGTATTACTTCCTTTGAAAGGTGTATGGCCAAAAAGCATTTCAAATGTCAGAATTCCCAAAGTCCACCAGTCAACTGCCGCCGTGTGTCCATTGCCCCTGATGACCTCAGGCGCGATGTATTCTTCTGTACCGACAAACGAATTAGTCCGAAATCCATCAGAGCAAACCTTGGTATCTACGATGGTTGACTGTGCTGTCCCCTTGGCGACAGGATTCTTAGCATCCTTGGCTTGAATTGAAAGATCGAAATCTGACAGCATAATGTGGCCAGATTTATGCAAAAGTATATTTTCTGGTTTCAAATCCCTGTATATGAATCCCATAAGATGCAAATACTCAAGTGCAGCAATAACTTCACTTGCATAAAAGCGAGCATCGTCCTCGGAAATACACTTTGTCCGCCTTGTTTGCAGTGCTCTAAAGAACTCTCCCCCCATACAATATTCCATGCAGAGATACAAATAATCTTCAGATTGAAAGGAATGGTACAGGGTCACTATAAAAGGGTGGTTGCTTGAAGCCAAAATTTCTTGTTCAGCAAGTATACGTTTGATCTTTTTTCGTTTAATCATTTCAGCTTTGCAAAAAATTTTCAAAGCGTATAGCTTATTAGAACTCTTTTCTCTGACTAGATACACTTTACCCACGTCACCCTGTCCAAGTATTCTCACTTTTTCAAACGAAGACGGTTCTACTTTAATATCATGAAATTTATTGCTGAATGATTTTTTCCTCAACCTTAGTGATCTCTTTGGTTCCTCGTAATCACTAGAAGCCTGAGGCGAAACTTTGGCTGATGACGGCGCCTTGGGATCCTTCTCTGCTGTCGGGTGCAGTGCGTCCGGGACAGATGCGGTCCGTCTGAGTGTGGGTTTTGAAGCTTGAGCGCTCTTTGGCTGCCTGTGAGATCGATCCTTCTGGGCCTCTTGCATGCCTTCCCGCTGATCTCGTTCTTCTCGCAGTGGTTGTGATTGAAATGGCAGTGGTGGCGAGGAAACCTGAGAGCTCCTGATGGTGCTGGCTCTTGGAGATTTGGTAATATTTGCATTTATTTCGTCGCCATTGTCGTTTTCAAATCCAACGACAATGGAGGGAAAAGGTTGGGTATTTTGAGGTGACAGCATCGGAGGACTTTGTAGTCCCTGAGTAGATGAAACAACTGCTGTCCGCTTGACAGGTGAGATAGGTCGAATATCATCCCTAGCGTAGAACTCGTGAACTTCTTCATTTTCTTTGATTTCGTTTAGTGACTGATTGCTCAAGTTCCTGTGATCCTTATTGGAGGTTCCGGAGCCAGCAGTAGATGATGAAGAGGGAACTGTGGGATATTCTGAGAATCTCGTTGATTGAGAGTTGAAACTGCTATTTAATTCCTGCGATGAGAGAGCTTGTTGGGAAGAATCCTGGTATACCGAACCATCGTTCACATTTGAGTTCGCACTTTCAGCTCTAAAAGGATTATGACTGAGAGTCATCTGTCTGCTAGGATCGGTCTTGCTCTTACGGTTGCCATTCAACATTGGGCCATGCTGACTGCTTGGCGCGGAAGGAGTAGAAGGTGACCGACGTCGCGGCGAAGTAGGGTTTGTTGCCGGGGTCGTCACTGGAGGTGGCGATAACTTAGCATTTTGAGCTCCAGGCTCACTGATATTGCTGTTACTACTGCTGTTGCTACCGTTGTTCTGGAAGATGTGCTTCAGTTTTGCCAACTTCAAGTGACCACCAGCTCCATGCCCTTGATTTCGGGTCGAAGAATTATGCGATTCTACCGTTTGAGGGGAATCACACTTTCCATCACTATTCGGAGAGTTGCATTTGTCAGAGTTATCAGAGACTCCGGCTACCTCCACCTCCTGAGCAGTGCCTATGCTAGAAGCGCTGCTGTTACCATTACTTCCATTGCCATCTTTTCGTCTCAAGGAGCGCGGAAAAAGCTTAGCAAATGATTTAGTCTTCTCCTTATCCACCACAGGACCGGGGCGCACGTAAAGCTCTTCGTCCATCTTGAGAAAACGTCTATTTGTAGACGTTGAAACCCACCAATTGCCTGGAGACAAAGTATGTCTGGGACCAAAGACGCAATTGAAAGAAGCTTAACAACCTCCGAACCGCTTCAAAAATTGTTATGTATCCTATATTGTAGGCTTGGCACTCTTAGGTTTCTCATGTTGACCATATTCTCCTTTTAGTTCTCTGATGAAAATTCAGGTCCGTCGAGAGGGGCGGTCACACCAGACGAACAAGTGAACGTACGACTTTATAGCTATATTTTAAGTCGACTTAGCCTTCCCACGTTTCCAGCAAGATACACAGTGATAATCTATACATATGCTAGTTGATAGATACTAAGCTAAATGTGGTGGAAGCAGCAAGTTAGGTATGCTATTTTTGATGTAGTACACGTGACCGCAGTTGCGGCAGGACATTTGGCCTTCAATGATGGAAGTTTGAATGAGTAAAGTGTGCATGTCCCTTATAATGGCAAGGTCATCTTCTGTGAGATCATCACCGGGAGATAATTGGGGTTTCTCTTGGGGTAGGCCTGTGTTGCCTAGGTCAGACGCAACTTGTACCAGAGCGTTCCAATCGACGCGGTCTAGGATATTGATGAGAAATTCTGGGTTACAATCGATGCTTTCATCCTGCTGCAGTTGACACTGCGGGTCGTAACGCAGTGGGAAGTTATCATTACTATTGTCGCATGCCTTCACCGAACATTTAAGGAAATTCGTGGTTAGGAGCTTCATGTTGCGTTAAATCGTTAGAGAGAGAGGCTGGCGTAGTGTAGCGGCTTTTGTCGGTACAAGAGGATGAAATGCTCATCTTATCTCATCTCATCGATTTTTTTCACGCTGAAAAAAAAAAAAAATGCTTCAACCGTCTTGTATGATTATGTGCAGGATAATACGGTTTTATTGGTAGAACGTAAGTTCTTACTTTGTTTTTTGGCTCCATTTTGATATGGAGTCCAGTAATCTGATGGCCTCTTGGTTACGGGCCACTAATGCAAAGCTTTTTTTACGCTGTTCGCTCGTCGTATGTAGTTCAACGAACTCTCTTTGCTCGTCAGTTGGTAACATTACTCTTACGGATGCATGGTTGGCCGTAGATTTGCATTTTACCACAATGCAATCCTTCTTGAGCATGGATATAAGGCGAATAATGGCTCCGTAGTGTCTCTTACCTTGAGTTTCACGCAGGTGGATATACCCGCGAAGCACCTCGAGTACTGTGTCAATAGACGCACTTTGCACTGGGGAGGAGCCGTACTTGGGGAAAAAGGTGTTTCTACGTGGGTTCAGTGGGTTGAGAAGAATGGAAGAATATTTGACAAAGGCTACGTCGTCGTCCTGGCATTGCCTTAGCAGTTCTCTGTAGAAACGCTCGGCACTGAAATGATCTATGGGAGAAAAGAAATGAGTGTAATCGAAGAGCCATAACCGAAGAAGTTTCCGGACTTCTTTGCTCTTCACTTTATTATAGAACTGCTCGAAATCGTGAATGTTTTCCATTTGGTTGTTGTATAGCTTTTTGCACACGTCTCCCAAGGGACCTGGATAATTTTGCCAGCTAGGAAAGTGAAACTGCTGAGACTTGTTCAGATCTGTGAAAACATCGAGAAAGTGCTCTTTCCATTCGCTGTAAAATCTACCCATCTCGCTATAGTTGTGCTTTGACCCTACAAAGTCTCCACCAAGCAACTTGACTTCCTCTCTCCAGGCCTCTGGGGCATTCGATGAGCTGTCATCAACTAATACATGTTTGCAGAGATAGAAAGCATATACCATGTGGAAAATAGACATTTTTGCCATTTGCGAGTTGTAAGTGGCAAGCTGAGGTGACGCCTTAGGTTGGGAGGCCATTTTATTGGCAGGAATTTCATCTAATGGTGAGCCTGGCTCTTTCGGCAGCTCCCAATCATCTTGTACATCTAAACTGTTCTCTGCTTCCAGCAGTTTGGTTTCCGCTAAATGCTCACGATTAAACGTTACCAGCGAATTCATCGTGACAAAACCAGCGAATGTTACTAAATTACATGTCACAAACATTATGTTTCCAGGTGCATTAAAGTATCTCCAAAGAGTTCTTGCGACATTATCATGCCTTGAGCTCAACAGTAGACCTCCGGCGCGAGTTCTAGTATGGCCAAAAAATCCACCGCGTACGCTGGTGTTGTACCATCTCTTCCAGATGGTGCCCAGTTTGCCACAATGCATGGGGCCTCGGGCGGCGTTCTTTTTCTTAAATCTCGACACTTCTTTATGTTCATCTCTTCAATGACTTTTTTCCAGTTTTTCATTTCTCACAGTGCAGAAAAACATGGATACTCTTTTGACTTCAAGTTGATGAACTCCATATGATGGTGTAGAGAGTTTTCGAATACCAGTAATCAACATAGGATACTATGCTATACCTCGTCATAAACGCTACATTATCAGAAAATATTAAGCGCATTTTTCCTCGAGACGTGGAGGAATCAGCAGCGGAGTACACATTTGATCTTTTATGCACGTCATGCAGAGAGAAGCACGAATCACCTGTGGTCATTAATAGATTTGAAAAGCATCAGATACCTGGAAGCAAAGGAGAAGCTTCATTTCTCATGAAATGCCGATTTTGCGGCAAAGAAATATCAGTGGGTTTGGCCGAATTTGAAGATTCTTTATACAACGGAGATGAAAGAAAGGAAGTCCTTGACAAAAGAAAAATCCAAAGAAAGAAACATGATTTGAAGAATTTAGTGGGAAAGTGTGTCCTTCTGGCTATGGATTGTAGGGGTTGTGAAATAACGGGCTTTTATTCAGACAATTTGACGTTTGTGGCAGAATTAATCTCAGGGAAAAATATTGAGTTCCAATTTGAAGAGGACGAATGGTACGACTACGACGACGATGCTGGCGAAGAAGTTTCTGTCACTGAATTTAGCTACGAGATCATCAAGGGGAAGTAAATCCTGCCGTTATCTATATATATGCGATTTAATTGTGCTGTTCAACTAAATAAGACACACCAGAATCCCAAAGATTGTTAGGGCCTTGCTCTGTACTAATTTACTCACACCGGCACTAAAGACCTGCAAAGAATTTGAGGAGGTGTCGTGCCCAGTAGCAGAGGAAGTAGCAGAGGGACTTGCAACTTTATTGATAGACGGATATTTAGTCGAAGAAGGATAATCTTCGATTGGACTCGTAGTCAAGGCGGCAGAAGTGATTGACGAACGAGAAGTCGTACAATTTTCTTCACTGCAAGATTGAACGGAAATGGTAGTAGTACCCAATGAGCTCATCGTGCGAGTGACCTCAGACCCGAATACCGTTTCAGCAGTTCTGCTCGAAGCGTCAATGGACGTACTGCTTGAGCTCACAATTGAACTATCATCAGTTGAGCCATTCGCGCTAGGCGCAGGGGTCTTAGTGCTAGGTACTGTCCTGCTGGTATTGCTATTTCCTGCGCGGCAACTGGGACAGATGACAGAAGTGGTCGTCGATGTTAAAGAATAAGTGGATAGGGAGCCAGAAACTTCAGCAGGAGTTTTATTAATTGAGCTAAAAGGGCACCAAGTCGTATAGGTCGTAATGGTTCCATTCACGGTACTTTCAATTGTTGAAACATTAGCTGTAGCCCGGGTAGTTCCTACTGTCAAAGAACTCACATTCAACGACGCACTTGGGCGCGTTGCTACAGAGATATAACTGCTTGAGTTTCTCGCATACTGACTTGATGAATTTCCCCATCCATTTGTTGATACGATAGTGCTATACAGTGTAATGGCATGAGGAGTAGTCGTCACATAAGCTGATTGACTGCAAGCATTATCAACGCATACTTCAGTTGATATAGTGACTGTCTTCCAAGAGGTAATAATGGAAGTAGAAGCTGCGCTTGAGGAAATATATGATAGCGTGGCGGTTGGCGGGGTAGTGTGAGAAGATCCTGCCACAGAAGCTGAAGAAGTACTTCCCACTTCAGAGAGTGTGACACTTTGTCCTGTTTCGGAAATAACAGAAGGTTTAGTAGTTTTTGATGAGATGGAAGAAACAGTCTCACCTGAGGACTGAGTTGTATGAGTTTTTACCACAGTTTCCATGGTGCGGCTACTATTTGGGGTCGAAAAAGAATGTAAACTACTTTCATCAGATAGTGGGCACCAAGTTGTGTAGGAAGTCGTTATGCCGCTGATAGTAGTAATGATGGTGGAGATAGTACGCATCTCTTGAGTTTTTAATGGAGTGGTCGTGGTACTCCCCACTGTAGATGCAGTGAAAGAGTTAGAATTGTGTGGTTGAGGAGAAGTATCAGGTGATGAAATGCTTTCACTATGAGTAGGCGATGATTGTTGTTTGGCCTTAGAGAATGATGTCGAATAGGAGGAAATAGTACCCTCCGACTTGGAATTTTCTCTAGTACTTGAAGGACTGACTGTATTCAAATCACTAGTTCCAGAGGTATAATAGGCAGTACTCAACCGTGTGATGGTGATCGGATTTGAAGTAGTGACTAAAAACTTAGAACACTCACGGTTTGAGCAAACTTCGGTCGATAGAGTTTTAGTTTCCCATGAGTGAACGATACTGGTTACGACCTCCACTTGAGGTGTGAAGCTAGTGAAAGATTCTACATTTCCAGAATCACTGATTCTGGTAGCTGAGCTTTCGCTTTCAAGGGATGGGTAATAGACGTTCGATGTGGAAGACAACGGGCACCACGTAGTGTAAGATGTTGACGTTCCACTGATGAGTGTGACAACAGTGGAAATAATACCGGTATGCCCAGGTACGTTCTTGGACGTGATTGTGGAAATAACAGAAGGAAGAGTTTTAGAGGTGCTTTCAATGCGAGAAGAGATCGTACTCGGACCCGGGCTAGTACTAGGACTCGTGCTTTCAATGTTAGACGAGATCGTACTCGGACCCGGGTTAGTATTGATACTCGTGCTTCCGCTTTTAACATACGAAGAAGCTTTTATTTCAGAACTCAATGGGCACCATGTGGTATAAACTGTTGAAGTGCCGTTGATGGTGGTAACAACAGTAGAGATGACACTAGATGGATTGAACACTGGTTGAGAAATAGTTTCGGAACTAATTGAGGAAGCAATTTCTGATGTCCCCTCAGTATGAGACGATATTTCATCAGAATTCGAACTTGTACCAGTAACGGACGGAGAAGGTGTCGCTGATTCATAAGTCAATGGGCACCACGTGGTATAAACTGTTGAAGTACCGTTGATGGTGGTGACAACAGTAGAAACGATACTTGATGGAACAGACACTGGCCGAGAAATTGTTGTGGAACTGGCTGAGGAAACGGTTGGTGGTATGTCCCCGGTATGAGACGATATTTCAATAGGGCTCGAACTTGCACCTGTGATGGACTGAGAAGGTGTCTCGAAGTCAGAAGTTAATGGGCACCACGTAGTATAAACCGTTGAAGTTCCGTTTATTGTAGTGACGACAGTAGAAATGGTACTGGATAATTTAGAATCTGATGATACGGTACCTGCCTTATGTGCCGATTCTGTAACATAGCTCAATGTTTGTTCTGTAGATTGCTGTGAAGTAGAAATATATTCAATAGCATCAGAAGACACGGTGGACAGAGTTGAAATAAGGGAACGTGGATTATCTTCTGTTTGAGATGTGGCCTTAGAAGTTGTCTTAGTCGAAGATCCCGTAGTATGGGTGCTTGATGCTTCCGTGGTGCTGGAGCTTGTACTGAAAATGCTTGACGAAGTAATAATCGATGGGGTCAAAGAATTAAAGATGGTGCTGCTAGAGCTTGGTTGATGGATGGCCTTATGTGAGGAAGAAGTGGCGGGACCAGCTGATTCAACAGAAGCTTCTGAAATTGTCGCAGCTGAAGAGGACGATATTGCAGATCCAGGATTGCCTTTGTTCTTTGTTGTGGTTAATATTGACCTAGTGCAACTTGTATGGGAGCAAACTTCTGTTGTCAATGTAATTACTTGCCAGGATTCAGTTAATGCGGTTGTAATATCATTGATGGTACTAAAGGTGCCAGTACTTTCTGAGTTCTGCTGTGTGGTGTTTCCGATGACCGAGGAGTGTGCAGCATGAGACGAAGAAACTGAGTTCACGCTTTGAGAGGGACCAAATGTAGAGACGGTTTGCTTCGGAGATGTGCTTGATGTTGAATAGCTTTCTGTCAGCGGGCACCAAGTGGTGTAGGCGGTAGAAGTACCATTTATTGTGGTGGTAACTGTCGTAATACGAGATAACAAGCGCGTAGTCTCCGGTGAATATGCGGAAGATGGAATAGGTGTAGCTGAAGTGACGTCGACGGGCATGCTTGAGCTTGAGTTGAGCACATCAGTTGTAGTTGAAACAGGACTACTACTATACCCGTACTTGCTTGACAATGGAGGAGATTGCACCTCTAAACTAGTACCTGAGAAATACTCTTCATCAGTGAGAGAAATGGAGTTTTCAGTTGAAGTAGGGGATTTTGTTGATAACTCGCTAGAAGCAAGGGAGGTAAGCGTCAATGGGCACCAAGTTGTGTAAACAGTGGATGTTCCATCGATCGTAGTCGTAACTGTCGAAACATGAGAAACAGTGCGTGTTATTTTAAAATAAATTGAAGATGCGGACAAAGAGGCGGAGAAATTGGCCTCGAAACTTGAAGATAGGCTTGCAGTGAGGCTAGAGCTTGGATTGCTCGTACTAGAATCGTGAGAGGGCGATGGGCTAATCGTTGAAGGATATTTTGTGAGTGCCAAGGTCGATGTCTGAGATGTCGAAGCGACACCATGAGATACCTCGCTATGAGATACCTCGGAGGTTTCAACTGAATTTTCTGGAGTTGTAGAACTAGCATTTCGCTTAGTAGTTGTAGTCACAAATGATTTTGTGCAAACATCGTGGGAACAAACTTCCGTTGATAAAGTAATGGTCTGCCAGGACTCTGCGAAAGAGAAAGAAGTCGCATTGATGGTGCTATAAATGTCTCGAGGGCCATTCGAGGATCCTGTAACTCTCGGATTTTCAGTGAGAGAAGTGTTTACTGCCTGAATATAATCAGATGTACTGGATAACTGACTCTTGGGCGCTATTGAAGTCAAAGTGCTATTCATAGGAAATGAATTTTTCGACGATAAAACGGTATCTCCAGTATCTGATGCCCTGGACGAGAGCGAACCTCCAGTTGCTGAAATATTAACATGATCAGAAAGCGTACTTGTGCTTGGATAAGAGGATCCGCCTCTAACGGAGGCAATCGAAGTACTTGAAGCTAAAGTAATAGGCCAAGTAGACAGGAACGAAGCTGAAGAACCTGAAATAGTCGAATTCAACAGGGTGATTTCTGAAGATGACGAGGAACCACTTATCGTACTTGAAATTTTTGAAGAAGCTTCTGACAGTACGCTTAATGTGGTCGAGCTTGTCGAAGTAGTGGACGAGAAGCTAGTAGAACTTAAAGTATCTCTGAAACTTTGCGTAGTTCCCGAAGTATTGGAAACTTCTGACGTGCTGCCGGGGATGACAGTAGATTCCACTTCGAGGCTTGAAACATATGATGAGGAAAGAATGAGAGTTGGAGTGCTGTTGTTAGAATCTTCTGACGAGACAGAGCTAGAAGACAAATCCGTACTATTGTTGAGCTTTGTAGGTGATGTCTGAGCATTAATAGTTGAACTTCGGTAGGGGCTACTCGTTGACTCCGTTGACCATATTTGTGAACTCGAATGTGATCCAATGTCACTCACATAACTTGTTGTAGTGGAAATTGACCGAGTACAGCTGTCATGAGAGCAAACTTCAGTTGACAGAGTGATAGTGCGCCATGATTCAGTGGCATCGGTCAATGTTCCATCAACCGTGCTGTACGCAATCGACGTGGTAACATTCTTGCTCAGGTCTGCACTAGAACTGACAGTAGCGGAAATAGACCTTTCTGCGAAGCTGTCACTAGACACTCGGGTCGAAATATGGGAGGAATTGTCTGATACGGTAGCGGAAGAGCCACTTAGGTGTTCGAAACGGAGAGAGGAAGAAGCTGGGACATTTGAAATATCACTAGATGACAAAGTTGGTTCTAAAGAGGAAGCGCTAGAGCTGGTGGTTTTTTGAATGGTGTTGGGCACCTGAAGAAGCCCTGAGCTGGCTGACACTCTTCCTGATTCTCTATAAATGACAGAAGATGAAGCCGCCGCATTAGAAGTACCTGTAAATATGAATGAGTTGGAGTAATCTGATTCTGAAATATATGCACCGGAACCTGCTATTTTAGCGCTAGAGGAATGGCTTGGCGAAGTATACGCCGCGGACGTATTTGAGAAATAGGAAGATTGAGCTATTGCAGGATCCAAAACAACGGTTAGAAGTAATAGTAAACGAGGGAATTTCATTGTAGTAGCTGCCACCACTTAAGCGGTAGCTCTCTAAGTTAGAGGAAGCTCCCAACAGATATCACTGACCATTCATTTTATATGACAAACTAGTAGAGATCTATTTAGTTTCAAATCAAACGTACCAGGTAACAAAATGCTCCACGTTCCTGATGTATTGACCGAATGATCTGCTGTGGATAAAGTGTTCTAGAACTTGTTGCATGGTGGATGCATCATTGCCTTGCAGTTGTATTTTTGTGAACTATCTTCTTTTGATGTTTGTTTCAGTGGAGCGCGGCGCAAACGCTCAGCTTGGTAGTTTAATGTGACATATCTGAGACGCAAGAAAAGCGCCAAATGCTTGAGACTGCACTGATACTTGTAATGGAATTTTTTTTTCATTATATTGTATGAAGTCTATTGCTATACACTTTTTAGGCTAGTTGTGGCATCTCACTGCTGCAATGTAACGTAATTACTAGGGAATAAGCCTTTTTGGCCTGAGGATTCAAGCTCTCCAAGCCACCAGTCCTCATCGACAAACTCAATGTTGATGATTCTGTCGTGCTCTTTGAAAGTTAGTTCGTTATCCTCAGCAGCTTCGTAGTCATATTCAGCGATCGCAGCTGGTCCTGAAGCAGATTCTTCTGGGGCTGCTGGCGCTGCCACAGGTGCTGTTGCTGGCGCTGGAACAGGAGCTGCTGCTGGCGCTGGAACAGGAGCTGCTGCTGGCGCTGGAACAGGAGCTGCTGCTGGCGCTGGAACAGGAGCTGCTGCTGGCGCAGGAGCCGGTGCAGCATCCATCCTGGAAGGCAAACTAGGAGGTTGCTCTTCCTGGTACGTTCTGCCCGGTAATGGAGGAGCCGGCGCTTCTTGTTCATACGTTCTTCCCGGTAAGGGAGGAGCGGGGGCTTCAGCTTCAGCTTCCTGTGGTGCCGCTGTTGTTACCACGGCAGCATTTCTTTCGGGTAACTTCGGAGCAGCAGGCTCTTCGTCATCCCACCCTTCGTCGTCCTCTTCTTGTTTCTCGTTATTGTCGTCCTCTGTATGCATGCCAGGTAGTGGTGTGCCAAACTGCTTAGAATTTGGGGGCGGAACAGGTGCAGGTGTAGCTGCCGGCTGAGTGTTAAATGGCTTATTTGCTGGTGCTTGGGGCTGGATAATGGGTGGTTCATTACTGGCGGCCATTTGTTCGAATCTTGATTTTAAGTCCTTAACCTCAGGTTCTCTTTCGTGATCGACGCCAGAGTCGCCTTCAGATCTTTCTGGAGCAGGGGCTGGAGTTGGTTCTGGCGCAGCCGTGGGTTCTGGTGCTGGAACCGGCGCTGGTGCTGGAACTGGTGCTGGCGCAGGAACTGGTGCTGGTGCTGGAACCGGTGCTGGTGCTGGAACCGGTGCTGGTGCTGGAACCGGTGCTGGTGCTGGAACCGGTGCTGGTGCTGGAACCGGTGCTGGTGCTGGTGCCGGTTCTGGAGCCGGCATTGGCGCTGGTGCGGAAGAAGTCGCAGTCGGAGCCGTACTTCCAGCAGGTGTAGGGGAACCACCGCCATTCGCAGCAGCTTTTCTCTCAGCCCATAATTGAGCGGGGCTTTTCTCATTTTTGAAACCTTTGATGACCTTGTCGTCATCCCTAGGTCCAACACCAAAGTTTATTGGTGGTTTCGTGCCTAAAAATCCACCAGCGCCACTGCTCTTAGGCTTGCTCTCCGAGTTCCAACTTGGAACTGAGCCGCCGCCCAAGCCTGCGTCAGGAGCCGTCTTTCCGGCAATTGGGACATTATTCACCAGGCGAGGATCTTCTTTGCCACTTTCCTCGGCAATAACCTTCTGCAAGTCCACTTTGCCAATAGGCCTATAAGAGGATTGGTTAGATTTCACGGGATCTTTCTCCAAATCACGCTCCTTAACCTCAGGTTCCCCACCCCATTCGTCTTCTTCATTACCGCTTGACGCAGCTGCTGGAGCACCAGTAGCTGGCTTGAAGGTAGCAGAGGGGCCTGACGGAGTACCGAAGGAAGGTTTAGGGGCCGAAGCAGGTGCAGGAGATGGTGTTGCCAACCTAGACGATCCGGAACTCTTCGGCGCGGACGAAGTTCCACTAATACTTTGAATTGAGTAGCGTGCTCCGGCTGCGTTGCTTACACGTTGCAAAAGTTGGTTCTCGTCTAAATCATCAGAATCTCTTGCTGTGACTTGAATATGATAACCCCTGAGAACTTGATTGGAAACAGTGCCAAAGTTAGACGCAAACGAAGCTCTCGATTTCATAGGAGCGGAATCAGGGCACCATCCCACTAGCACAAGCTTCTGCACATCAGATCCTGGGGGTGACACTCGTGCTAATCCATACTGTACCTTCACGTCATCAAAGGAATTTAAAAATTCGCTGAAGCCAGATCCTACATACTGAGGAGCATATTCTTTCTTCTCATTGGGTGAAATGATCAACCACGTCGTGTCAGGATCATTTCCCTTGACGACCTTTAGGTATTCTTGTTCGATTTCCCTCGAATGGGTAACACAATCGATCGGTTCCAATGCCATGGAGCAGCTATGCACTAGATATCGGTATGATTACGTCTGAAAAAAGAAAGGAAACACCGGTAAGATCCTTAGCTACTTGGAATACTTGGTCCAAATGTTGAAAAGGTTCAATTACTATTTCATATTGATGTTATAGTTTCTTGAGATTTTGGCGTGCCCCTATACACGTTTCAGGGAAGTTACCCGAACTTGAAGGAGTATTTCAAAATCCAATAAATTTCGTAGCTCCAATTATGATTCTCAGTCCCCTTTACCTTTTCAAGAGTCCGTTTTTATAATTACTTCTCAGCTCTATAACGAAATTGACTGCGGAGAATTGAGTAGCCGCGCGCCAAGCGAATTTTAAATAACCTACATGGGTACTTTCTACTTGAGCTCCAAGCCATTTTAATCTTCGTGAATTCGTTATCCAGCTAATAGGAAAAAGGTTTCGACCGAGTATCTATTATTCGCCATGCCACCAACGTCAACTCCATCCAGTCGTATTGTATTTTATGATATTGCGATGCGGCCTCCAACGGAAAAAAACTGCTGCTCGCCAAATCCTTGGAAAACGCGGCAGGCACTCAACTTTAAAGGTCTACCATATTCGACCTCGTGGGTAGCACTACCTGACATCGCAAAAATCCGCAAGGACCTCAAAGTACCACCCTGCCGAAAATTTGCCGATGGAACCGACTTTTTTACTCTGCCTATCATCGAGGATCCTGTTACGGGTTCATTGGTCGGCGACTCCTTCGATATCGCGGTTTATCTACAGAAAACTTATCCGAATGCCGGTGCAGGCGACTTGTTCCCTCCTCAGACGCTTGATTACGTCTTCAAGCACGATCTACCATTATTCGTGCCATTATCCGAGTGTAGCGACAGTGATTATCCTGAATACGCCAAGTTTAACGTGAACGTCGATGCAGCCTTTACCGCACATGTACAGCTTTCCATTCAAGGTTTACCTTTTGATCCAGCTACCGCCGAGGTCAGTAAGGCAGAATTTGTCCGGCGCGCAGGTGCTACGTGCTGGGAAGATTTTGCGTTGGTTGGTGAGCAGCGAGAGAAGGTTAAGGATTCCTTTCGGAATATGCTGGGTGATCTGGCTAAGTTATTCTTGAGGGAGACTAACGGACCTTTTCTATTAGGTGCCAGACCTAGCTATGCGGACTTCATCGTCGGTGCATGGTTACGGATGGTGAGAGTGACATTACCTGAGAGCGAGTGGAAGGAAGTGAGAAGTTGGCATCATGGTATTTTTGGGCAGTTGTACGATGCGTTACAGGTATATGCGGAAGTGTAATAAGATGCTGCCTCGAATTGAGTTGAAAAGTGCATGAAAAGCATTCCTTTTCCTGTAGAAGCTTATCTTTAGCCGATTAATGCAAGCATACGACTTTTTTCTGCAAATAGTCGCAATGAGTGCCGCAGAGCTGAGCTGGTTTAACTCAACATCCTCATTATCATGGTATTTGATATTTTATTTGGTTGACGATATGTTTTGAAGTAGTCTGGGCTTCAATTGCTTGCCAATAGGTTTGGCCGGGTGCATTCTAAAATTGAGCCAGTCACCTTATTTTGCGGCGAAAAATCTGCAAGAAAAGTAATACATGAAAATTATTTGGACATGCAACATTGGATGTAACGCGATTGAGTTATGATTTAGCAGTCATATTGTGTTTCCAATTGATTTCTTTCATATGATCGTGTTCTGTGAGGACTCTCTTACATTGTACAATGAAAGCCCGGATCTTTAAAAGATCGGAATGGAAAGTAAGTGCATTAGAGCCCGAAAACTTCCTAATATATCGGATCTGAGTGCACGTTACTCCCCCAAGAGAATTTTAAAGGGCAAACAATAAAACTTATAGATAGCTAGGAAAGTTTACATACCATTAATCACAATCTGGCTCTTAACATCCATCCATTCACATAATAACTGAATGACACTTGATTTCTTCGGGTAACTTTGTTTCTTTTTTACATTGAAAAATCTGCCTCGATCCGCGATGAGCTCGAGAGAATCACTAGATCTGTAAAATTTATTTATTATCACAACAACGTTTGAGCATCTTTTGAGAGGGGTTTACTGTTCTAATAAATGGTTACCTTTAATTGTGAAGTTTGTAATGCAACTGTACCCAAAAAGAATAGTGAAAAGCACTATTACAAGTGTCCAGATGCCTACTATACCTGCATAGACTGTTCAAAAACTTTTGAAGACGGCGTCAGTTATAAGCAACACACCCAATGTTTAACCGAAGATGAAAAGTATCAAGGAGCACTATATAAGGGTCCCAAGGCTGGCAAGCAGAGTGGCAAAAAGGGCGGCATGACTGAAAAGAAAAATGTCAGCGACCAACCTTTTAACGATCAAAATAGTAGCGATTCGAAGAATACAGAAACAACTAGCGCAAATAAGAATGCAAGTGAAAAAGAGTTGAAGAAAAAAAATACATTGAAAGCTGATAGAAAATCTAAGAGCGATAAAACTGATGCTATAAAGCATACTAAATCCAAGGTTGCAAAGAAAAGTGACAAAGGAACTGATGTGCTCTCGTCATTACGGGCTGAGTTGCGTTCTGGTGAGACACTTTACAATATTTGCCATTCCGTTGATAGAAGCCGCAAAAAAGAACTTCTGAAACATCTTATGGTCAAGGACGATGGAACTTTGGTCTTGAAATAGAGACTTTGAATATTTCATGGACTTTGCACTGTAATTATAAATGTTTTTCTGCCATCAACCTAGCACTTTGCTGCTGGTTAACCGATGGCGTATCTTCTTGAGTGACTTTGAAGGAGAAAAATAGGAATTGACTCGTTAGTGATCTCCCGGCCAAATATGTTTTCTTTTGCCGATACCAAAAACGTTCTACAAATCTCTTTCTTGGGTAGTATTCAAGAGGTGTCAATACGGTGTTTTGTTGTTCTTTTGGAATGCTCATTGTGAATTCCTACAAATTATTTCTTTATGATAAGTGTAAAATTAAATATAGTATAGTTTGAAAAGCCAAAAACTTGAACTTAAATATCATAAGTTTGGAAATTTTGATTTGTCACTGCAATCCTGTGTCCGTTTCGCATTGACCCGCATCAAGTAGTACTTTGACTCTTTCATTAAGCGTGCAGTGCAATTTTTTTACAGTGTCTTTGCAGCGGATCCAAAAATTCTAGCTGTGCTCATCATTTCAACTATTTATCTTAATATTCGGCGCTGGTACCCTCAACTGTTGCTTTACCACGTAATCCTCTTAAAATTTGAGGCAAACACTTGTGCAATACGTACTCGGTTCCTTTGACACTATTACTCTTTATCTAGCTCGTCCTCTCGAATTTCTTTTGCTAAGCACCTGGCCATCTTAGAATAAAACTGTGGTAAACTCTTCAAAGGAAAACTTAAGGTGTCAAACATGTATCCCGGAATCTGTTTCTGAAGAACTTTCAATTCGTCGGAAGTCCTTTGTTTTAATAATGGGACATAAACCACTTCCGTACCTTGCGTCTCGCTTCTTACAAAACCCAGTTTGTAATCCATTATTCCGTTTCTCGAACCCTGCGAAGTGTCAAACCACAGCCCACCATCGTCCTCGTAGGATTTATGCACCCTAATACCGCATAAATGCTCGAATAAGTCTTTAACAAGCTCCATAGATTCTTCCAGGTCCTTTATACGGTCTTTTAGCTCCTTGATCTGGCTTTCTGATGCTTCCAACGCCTGGTTTCGGAGCTCAATGGTCTGACCTAGTATCGTGTTTTCGTGCACCAACTTCGCCACTAATAGATCTGCATTGTCCAACCTTTGCTGAATGGAGTTTTTATATTGAGTTAGCGCATCCATGAGGAGTTTGAAGGCGAACAATTGATCTCCGATGTTCCCTTATAATGTTCTTCATGCCATAATAGCTAACTTGATCGATGAGACGTACAGAGTGAGCCTTTTTACTCTCGTCAGGAGGACGACGATGGTGAAAAAAAAGGCATGTTTAGAATCGCAGTCGAACCCTGTTAATTGTTTTAATACGCGGAAAGCACAAGGGTGAAGTGGAATAAGGAGGGCCCCCCAGGAAGTGGTACACATTACATGTCAATGTCACCAGTTGTTTCTACGTCGCAGACCAAGCTGAACGAGCTGTTAGAAGCCGTAAGGCAAGAGTTTGCGCAGGTATCGCAAGAGGCAAACACGTACCGTCTGCAAAATCAAAAGGACTATGATTTCAAGATCAACCAGCAATTGGCTGAGATGCAACAGATAAGAAACACGGTTTATGAGTTAGAGCTGACGCATCGCAAGATGAAAGATGCTTACGAAGAGGAGATCAACCGGCTGAAAATCGAACTGGAACAAAGGGACAGGCAAATTGCCTCGTTTACGGTGCATCACCAGCAACAGCAGCAACAGCAGGTTCAGCAGCTACAGCAGTTACAATTGCAGCAGCAACAGCAACATCAGCAACAGCAACAGCAACAGCAAATGCATCAGCCTCTAGTGGCACCCAACACGAATGTACAGTCTCCTGGTGCATTTGCCAATCATGCGCTCCCTCCGACTGCACTCGGTCCGATGTCTCATACTTTACCAGCTGTGGGAGGTCACCTTCATGCAAGTGCTCCTGTAGCGGGTCCGGAAGGTACTGAGGCAGAAAACAAGCCAAAGGAACCCACCACGGCTACTCAAGAACCTCCTGTCTCGGCGGCACCTCCTGCACAAACGGCTTTGCCGGCAGCTTCACCGCCAACCAATGGTACTCAACCATCGGTACCTGAAAAGGAACAAAAAGAGCCACAGCCACAGGAGCCCTCTCAACCGCAGCAGGAACAGCAGCAAGAATCTCAGCAGTCACAGCAAGATCACTACTTGGTTCCCTACAACCAAAGAGCTAGTCATTCTAAGCCAATCCCACCTTTTTTGCTGGATCTGGACGCCCAAAACGTGCCAGCTAGTTTAAAAAAGCAGACAGATGATTATTATGTTCTTTACAACCCCGCGTTGCCCCGCGACCTTGATGTAGAGTTGCATTGCTCTCTTGATCATACATCTGTCGTCTGCTGTGTTAGGTTCAGTAATGACGGGGAGTACTTGGCAACTGGCTGTAACAAAACAACCCAGGTATTCCGTGTTTCTGATGGTGCATTAGTCGCGAGACTATCTGATGATTCTGCAACCCAAGGACCACAGGCACCAGGAAGTACTGGTGGAGAAGATGAGTATAATAACGATGCTAATTCGTTTGCAACTGCCAAAACTGCTTCCAGTGATCTTTATATTCGTTCTGTCTGCTTCTCACCTGACGGCAAGTTTTTGGCTACGGGTGCAGAAGATAGATTGATTAGAATTTGGGACATAGCTCAGAAAAAGATTGTTATGGTGCTCCAAGGTCATGAGCAGGATATTTACTCGTTAGATTACTTCCCTTCGGGTGACAAGCTTGTGTCTGGTTCAGGTGACAGGACAGTTAGGATCTGGGATTTGCGTACCGGGCAGTGTTCCTTGACCTTATCTATTGAAGATGGTGTCACCACTGTTGCTGTTTCTCTTGGCGATGGTAAGTTCATTGCGGCTGGTTCATTGGATCGTGCAGTTCGTGTTTGGGATGCGGAGACGGGGTTCCTAGTAGAAAGATTGGATTCTGAGAACGAATTAGGTACAGGCCATAAGGACTCCGTGTACAGTGTTGTGTTCACAAGAGATGGGCATGGTGTGGTGTCTGGCTCTCTTGATAGATCTGTTAAACTTTGGAACTTGAGCAGCGGTCAGAGACAGGCAAGTGCAGAATCAAAACCCGCCCCTGGAACATGTGAAGTCACATATACTGGTCACAAAGATTTTGTCTTGTCCGTGGCTACAACACGAAACGATGAATTCATACTTTCCGGCTCCAAAGATCGTGGTGTACTGTTTTGGGACACTAAGTCAGGCAACCCACTATTGATGTTACAGGGTCACAGAAATTCTGTAATCTCCGTTGCAGTTGCTAATGGATTTCCATTGGGACCTCAATATGGTGTATTCGCTACAGGTAGCGGGGACTGTAAGGCTAGAATCTGGAAATACAGAAGAGTCGGGGCGGCTGCTGGAAATGAAGCAAACGATTCTAAAGTTAAAGAAGCAAGGGATTGAAATTTTTGGGTATTTCCTTTATTCTTATCTTCGTTTTTGTTTTTCTTTAGTATTTTCCAGACAGGTTTCCGCTACTTTAGCGTACTGCGCAAGTTGGTCTTAAATCATCAAAAGTGAGAAGTTGAAAAAATAGTAACTGCTGTTTTATGGATATTTTTGAGAAAAAGCAAAATTGATGTGGTTTCTCGGCTAATTAATTAAATGGTATTATTTTGTTTTTGTTTTTTATTTCCATGTTTCCTTAATCATTGCAAGTTGCATCGTTATTCTGCTTTGTTAAGAATGTGTATATATGAATATACATGCCTGGCTGCTTAGTTGTGTATTTAATAGTTATAAATCTAAGAATGTTCAAGAATATAGATTTGAACAAATTAACTTCCAAAGAGGAACAATAAGGTCTTCGAGTATATTAAATATTACTTATATTCAATTAGCATGGCTTGTGTGGCTCGTGTGATTTATCAGTTTATAGCTACAAAATACTCTAAGAAGTTTAGGCTGTTACAGTTGAGCTCTTAGAACTTTGGAAGTCCGGTGCTCTCATCGATTAGTGAATCCAATGTTGATTGAGGGCCAGATCCCACTTGAGTTAAAATAATTCTGGTGACACCGTTCTGCAACTCGTCGTCGAGGTCAAAAGATAACTTATGGGCAATTTCGTTGTCAAATACCTCCAAGCATTTTTTTAGATCGTCGTCCGAGAATTTTGTATTCCATCCTGGCACCTTCCCGAACACTTTGTACATGAAGGCAAGCATTCTCGCTTCATTTTCCTTCAAATAATACAGCACAGCATTAGGACCAGCATCAAAAGTGTAAGCTACAATTGGTGCATTGTAAAAGTCATTGATGGCGTGACACAATTTGATAATTCTCTTCGAAGTATCGTTCATGTAAAAGATTGGAGGATACGAGTCCAAACAGGTGGCATGAAAAGAATTTGAATCCTTCATTGTTAGCTCCGCGAAGACGGGCCAATCTCTGCTTCTGATAGCAGTCTTCATTTCTTCGAACCTCTTGGGGACCACATTCTTTACTCTTTCTTGAAATAAGTCGGAGGTTTTAACAGTGAGCTGCATACCACTCGTGGATGGTGTATCCTTTTTTGAGGCATTGACTACAAAGATAGCAGCTCTCATTTCTGGCCAATGTTCCAGTGAACTGACTTCCACAGCTTTAGAGTCTGATCCATCGGTTTTTTCTCCCATTTCCCAAGCCACGTAACCGCCAAAGAGAGATCTACAAGCAGATCCAGATCCCTTCCTTGCAATCTTGGAGAGATCAGACATCGATTGAGGCAATTCATATAGTTTGGCAATTGCCACCACCAGAGCGGCGAACCCAGCAGCGGACGAAGCCAGTCCTGCGGCCGTTGGAAAGTTGTTTTCGGAAACAATGTGCAAGTGCCACTCTGAGAATTTGGGTAGGCTACTATCCTGTGCCTCCAAGTCCCTTCTCAAATGTCTGAGGTCCTGCAAGCATTGTTGAGTACGCTCAGACTGCAAAGATTCTTCCTTTTGGTTCAGCCACAGCTTGTCCTCTTTCAGTTCAGGGCCAGTTGCCACGGATGTAAGCGTTCTCAAGTCATTCTGAGATAGTGTCACCGAAATGGAGGAATTAGTGGGTAAGTTCAGCGCTTTGTCTCGTTTACCCCAGTACTTCAAGGTCTTTTAAATAGCGAAAGTTAGTAAAGTGCTCGAGGACTAATTGTGGTTTGGTGTCACATACAGCAATGTTAACTGGCGCAGTTGCCGAAGCAGTATAATAAACCATCTTGCCCTGTATCGTTGAACTCTAGCGCTATTCAATGGGAGATCATGTGTTAACGAGATGTGTAAGTGACAAGTTGAAGGTCCGTCGTTTGTCGCGTAACGACAAACTGATGGAAGCGGGTCTCGAAGAAGAAAACGTGTGAGAAGTGCTGGTCGGAAGCTTGCTGCGATTCAAAAAGGGATTCTGCGAATTCATTAAAATTACAGATTTCGACTACAATTGTTTTGTTGCCAGCCCTTATCTTGACGTTTATACCAAGGACTTCACGACGTTGATCGAGTTCGAAAGAATCACACACATTCATATCACACACCTATCTCCAGTAAAACAAGAATTGTCACAGCAATGCTATTGCATGGATTGAAATTGGCAGGTGCTGCTACGCCTTTCCAATTCAGTCGCTCGATACCTTTGCGAGCTCTGGTCTTCAATCCAATTGTGAGATTGCATGGCACTAAAGTGGATCCCCCCCAGCATTTCACTCCTGAGCAATTGGCACAGGCACGTTTAGAAAGAAATCAAGGCTTAGGTCCCTTTGTATCTAAGTTACCAAAAAAATGGATACCATATGCTGAGTTGATGCGGCTCGAGAAACCTGTGGGCACTTGGCTACTCTATCTGCCCTGTACATGGGCCATCACAATGGCTGCAATGGAGGGTATGGCACCACTCGGCTCTACATTGTGGACTTTGGGATTGTTTGGGGTTGGTGCGCTGATCATGAGAGGCGCAGGATGTACCATCAATGACCTCCTAGACCGCGATTTGGATAGCAAAGTGATTAGATCTGTTGAGAGACCCATCGCCAGCGGCCGTGTGTCGAAAAATCAAGCAATTGGATTTTTGGCTGCCCAAACAGCTGTGGGCGTGGGTATTCTTGCCCAACTACCCGCCCAATGCTGGTGGCTTGGACTAGCCTCTCTGCCTCTTGTTTTCACTTACCCACTTTTCAAACGATTCACATACTATCCTCAGGTAGTTTTGAGTGCTTGCTTCAATTGGGGTGCGCTGCTCGGGTTTCCTGCCATGGGTATACTCGACTGGTCCACCATGTTGCCGCTGTACACGGGCAGTCTACTGTGGTGTATGACATACGACACCATCTATGCTCACCAGGACAAGAAATTCGATGTTAAGGCTGGTATCAAGTCTACGGCGCTGGCCTGGGGCTCGCGCTCCAAAACCATCTGCAATGTCATGACGGCGTGCCAGTTTTCACTCTACGTGCTTGCTGGTTTGAATAGTGGGCTCCTGTGGGGTCCCGGATTTATTGGCGGGTTGTCCATATTCGCTTACCGTGTATTTACAATGATCAAAAGAGTGGACCTGGACAACCCAGCTGCCTGCTGGAAGGCTTTCACAAGCAACATTAACAGCGGGCTCTACTTCTCTGGTGCTCTTTTGTTAGACTATCTACTTAGACTCTTTGGACTTTTGTAACTTTAATTCGGTCCCTCCCACAATCCGCTTGGAAATGTCTTTGAAGCCCGCATGAAACTTAGCCCTGTTACTACGGGCAATCATGTCGTCGAGGATCTGCGGGTCGTGCTTCACGCTCTTGTCTAGTTCTTTGCCCTGCGCAGCCTGCCTCCCCCTATACTCAAGATCCTTGATGGAGTCGCCGCCGAAGAGGGCATCAAAGACACGCCCATCACCACCCCAGAATTTGCCTGCACGGTGCAGAATATAATACTTGCTGAAGAAGCTCTTGCATAAGTGACTGCGGTCGTAGAGCAGGAATACCCACGAGGCCTTGTCGTCGACTCCCTGTGGCCCCACACCCGTGTAAACGCGCGCCTTTTCGTTCCTGGCTAGCTGTTCCAGCGGCCTGATGACTTCAATGCGTCTGCCCAGGATCGCAGACCTCCTCTCAAGCTGACACAGAGGTGGCATACGCTGTCTGGGGATGTATGTGACTTTCGTAACCACTCGGGATGGAATGTACAATGCCGTAGCTGCCACTGTAAATGGAATAAGCGACAGCGCCCAGGGTGAGAACGTCTTGACACGGAATTCCCAGCTGGCCCTGGTCTCATCATCCGCGTTGCGCCAGACGTCGAGCGAGGAATGGTACGACCAGTCGACAAAGGTGGCCCCGTAGGCGAAGAATACCAGCGAAAACCCGACGGTGCTTACTCTGAGCAGTCTTCCCGGCGTATACTGGAAGATTGGCTCCGGCGTAGTCTTGGAAACGAGTGCATTGATGCACTTAGCAAACGGAACATTCATCTGGCGCTTTTAGTGCACATTTGACCTCTGTGCACCGATGAGCATCGATTTTTTTTTTTTTTTTCACAGGTTCCCGGCGACAGGGGTGGCATTAGAAGAATATATTTATACACTTGTACATAGAGTGCTTTACTGATTCTCCTTGATGCCCTTCTCTAGGCCTCCTGGGTTGGCGCCGACCACCTTGCCCAAGATGGACCCGTCCTTGGCCAGCACAAACGTGGGCATTGCGGTCACACCGCAGTCCTTGGCAACATCTGGCGATTCGTCCACGTCGATCTTGTAGAAGCTAACCTTGGCGTAGTCCTCCTGCAGTTTGCCCAAGATAGGGGCCATGGCTTTGCAAGGACCACACCAGGTGGCGTAAAAGTCGAAAACCGAGAGCCCTGGCTTCTTGAGGGCCTGCTCAAAATGCTGCTTGCTGCTGAGCTTGGGAATCGAAGTGTACGACGAGTACCTAACGTTGTTGAGGGCTCTGACTGTGGTTCTCAACATCTTTCTCACTTTTCGACTCTTTTTTTCTTGACAGAGCTGTAAGTACGTGGTAACGGGCAAGTGTAGATAAATAATTTGTCAGTTATTCAGTATTCGAATGTTATATAGATGCCACACACACACACACATGCATATATAGACACGCATCTGCATGCACATGCGGCGGCATGCATGTATTTACAGCTATAACATCCCCGCGTTCTGCAGGGACATCAGTTGGTCGTTCTGGCGCAGGTACTCGCCAGCGTCCATCGAGAAGCGAGACCAATCCACCTCTACATCCCCACACTGAGTCCGCCTCGTCTGGCCCTCTAGCGTGAATACCTCCCTGAGCAGCGGTTTGCTGTTCATCAACACGTCTACAAACTCCTGGTAGTTACGCGTCTTGTCGAGCTGCTGGTAAAGCAGCTGCAGGCGCTTCACAAAGTACTTCTTTGTCACCAGCAGGGATTCTAGCCGTTGCTTCTCCACCTGCAAGGTGCCAAACTCCGTGTCGTCCTCTAGCGGTCTTTTTTGGAACTTTACAACGGACTCACGTACCGCCTCTGGTGTAAGCATTCTCTGGCTATCCTAAATACATGGGGGAGTGACCTACGAAGTCCTCTTAAGAGCCACTAAACAGTGTTAAACACTATCACACTGTCAGGTATGAAGGGAAAGAGTGGCAATTGCCTTTGTCCTTTTTTTTTCTCTCTTGAACCTTTCCCCCCATACGAGATCGTAATTTTTTCCTTTTTTTTCCTTTTGCCACCGATAAATACTCGTGTGCAGTGATGTATTGTGTCCGGCTTGCTAGGGTTTTAGGACAGTACGGTAACCATGGTTGCCGGATAGTACGGTATCCGGGGATGTTCGGACAGCTTTTTTCGTTTTTTAGTTTTTTGATATTTTTTTTTTCTTTTCCCTTTCTTTTCGTATTTTCTATTTTCCCTTTCTCTGTGCTCAGCAACCGAGATGGTGATAGCCCGATAGATCAACGGTGAGTATCGCCAAAATCTTTTCGCATCACGTTAGGTGCAGCCGTGGTCTGTGCCCTACCCTCGTAAATCAATTTAGCAAAACTGTAATCCACCATTTTTTTGCCTCATGCTACCATGTTTTCGGCACAGCGAGCCGACTTTGCCCACCTTGCAGTCTCTACGCGGCTCCGCTGGTACGCTACAAGTTGTGAAAAGCTGTGGAAATTTTATCAGCCTCACATGCAAGGAAGAGCTGTAATGAGCTCTTGGCAAATAATTACTCACCTTAAGCTTCGCGTCATCCATGGTTGACCTGGCTTAGTTGTGCCGTGTTTTCTCTGAAACTCGCCTCTTTTCCCTAACAGTTAATGGGCATCTTTTATTTTTGTTTTTTTACCGTTTTATCTCTTTTTTTCGTTTTTTCTTGTTCTTGTTGTTTTTTTTGGTTTTTTTTTTGGAATTGTATGTGCATCATCATCAAGAACATATCAGCTACTTTTTAAAAGCAGCCTTTGGCAATCGTGTCTACTGTTTCGAGGACTGCTCCCTGATCAAGCCCCCACACTCCTCTACATATTTATCCCCTCGCCACCTTGCCCTCCCATGCTTAAGGAAATCTCCCCCAGATTGAAACGCCTGTTTCTTTCTAGCAGGTTTTTCCTTCGCAAATACCCCATGATGGCGTTTTCAAGGCGGTATCTCTTCCTGGTGCTTATCTCGATTGCAAGTCTTGGGCTGTATCTGTCGCTGTCGCAGTCGTTTGACGTATTGACTCTGGACACCGGAGCTCCCTTCAGAAGAGAGTTCTACGCAACGCTGTTTGACGCGATGCAGAGCGCTGCGCCTGAAGGCCAGCTGAACATGGACACTGCGAGGGACAAGGAACGCTGCAAGAGCGGCGATGCCGGTGCGTTTAGTAAAGACTTTGAGAAGACGTCGTTCTAAAACCTTGAGGCTTGTCTCCACTTGAGCGATGAGCAGCTGTCGATGATGTCTGAAAAACACGAGCAATATTTGAACACGATGAACAGCTGGTCGTTGACGGATGATGAGAAGCACAAGCTCTTCCCCAACCAGCGCGGTGTGGTTACGATCGGTGGCGGCCGGTTCTCTGTGATCTCACTAACGATGCTCGAGACGCTGCGTGACAGAGGAACGACGCTGCCCGTAGAGGTCATGATACCGCCTGGGGACGAGGGCGACGACGATTACTGCAATGTGGTGCTGCCCAAGCTGAATGCCAAGTGTATCTACATGTCTAATGTGCTGCCGGCGGAAGTGCTTGAAAAAGTGGAGATCAAGAGGTTCCAGAACAAGGTAATCGGGCTGCTGCTCTCCAGCTTCAAGGAGGTCGTTTACGTCGATGCGGATTGCTTGTCTCTGCAGCCACTCGACGATGTGTTTGACAAGCCCGCATATGTCAAGAACGGGATGATTCTGTGGCCCGATATCTGGAAGAGAGTTACCGCGCCTGCGTTTTATAAGATCACGAATGTCAAGGTCGACACGAGCAAGCGTGTGAGGTTCGGTCCCGATGATGTGTCGCCAGTGTCGCGCTACGAGCCTTCGACCGAGTCAAACGCTGTCAGGATGCTGAAGAAAGTTCCGTACCATGACCTGGACGGCAGCATGCCCGACCCCACTACGGAGGCGGGCCAGATGGTCATCAACAAAATGCAACACTTACCATCGCTGCTCCTATCTGCATACTACAACATCTACGGCAAATGGTACTACAAGATGCTTTCTCAAGGCACTTCAGGTGAAGGTGACAAGGAAACGTTCATGGCTGCAGCCCATGTGCTGAAGCTGCCCTACTACCAGGTGAAAAGCGAAGTCAAATTTGACGGGTTCTCGGACAAGGACGGATTCCATGGCATCTCTCTTTACCAGCAGGATTTCCAACAGGACTACCGCGCCTACAAGAAGGCCAAACGCTGGGTCGGCCGCCACAAGTCGGAGGTGTCGGGCTACGAGCAAGATTACGACGTAAAGAGACAGTTTCTCGAAAAACTCATGAGGCCAGACGGCAAGGAACTTGACTCCATGTTCGGCCACATAGGTTACCATAAGTTCGAACCCATGGAACTCTCAAAGAAGCACATCTACGTGAGTGAAGATGGCAAGCATTTCAGGGGTTTCAGACGTAAGGAAGTTATCAAGAAATTCGACTTGGAACTATTTAATTTTGGAGTGCTTGAGAAATACCTCTGCCATGAGGATCCGATTAAATTTGTCTTTTACAAAAATGTGATGCAAACTCCTGAATGGGATAACATGTGTAAGTATCTGAAGAACCATACTAGCTTTTTGGAAGATACGCATGAGGACACTTGGTCGAGTTAGGAGCTAATGAGGCGTTCCCGCTCCTAGCCAAAGCTGGTCAACAAGTTGTACATTAAAGGATATGTATTTAAATAAAACTGCACCACTCACACTCCAAAGGATCAATTCCGCGGATTTTTTTAATGATTTCAAAAGGGCAGCTTCCCATTGTTTAAGAGTATGTGTGCATGCATGTTATTTAGACACGAAGATTACATTTCTCATCATTTCTCACCTACTGAAGCTCATAAGTTTTGATTTTTATCTCGCAAGAGGTATGGCTGCCTATTAGGTGCGGAGGCGAACAAAACATAAAAACAAACTCAAAAAAAAAAAAAATAAACTTCTACATCAACAACAGCTTGCCTGAAGATAGCATACACATGTATATTACTATATGCTCCCTCACCAGAAAGCAATTCAATATGTGATAATGGCACTTCAAAATTGAAGATGAAAAATCAGCAAAGGTTAAATTTTCTCCTATCATTTAATCATTCTATCAGAAGTTTCGGAACGATATGAAGCGTTCGAACATGCAAAATTTTTTCGTTATATTTGCTTAGCCTAATAGTCAGTACAACGTCTATTCCGATTTTTTTAATTCTGTCCAGCAAATTATCTTGTCTATGATTCCTTATCAAGTGGACACATTGCATAAAAAATAGCTCTTGTCAAACTAAATACGTATTCAAAACTACTAGTAAATATATGGGCTTCGAAAGGCTTGCGGCCCTCGAACAATGTCGTATTTAGATAATACTTATCATTCTCTCGGTTTGCCGATTTTTCGTATCATGTGAGCTACTCTCTACTCCTATTCAAGGGTCCGAAAAGGCAGGCCAAGAAGATTAGGTCTGCTCTTCGCTATTATCACGCCAATAACCTGGACTAGCAAAGGACAGTATTACCAAACGATGTCTCACGAACGGACCAAGTATGCAGATAGCATACTGACCACCAAGGGACCTTACGAAGCTAGTGAGACAGTAAGAATTCGGCTTTCGCAGGCAAAACTGATTAACAAAGACTTTTACCAGTTCTTCAAAGAAATCACTGATCTTAGGAAGTCTTACATCCAACAGCTGCGTAAGATTGTGGCCGAGAATGAGGATTTGAATAAACTTTTAAAGACTCAAATGTTGGATACTAAGGTCTTGACAGCTCAAGAGATGGCCGACTTTGGCTTTAACTCTCTTGGAGAATTGGAAGCCGTGTGGCAAGCCATTATCAACGAATTAAAAACAGACTTAAAGGCTAGCACAGAATTCCACAATAACTTGGAGAAGGAGGTGATCGCTGGCTTGGAGCGGGCTAATGAGAATGATCCCAGATGGTCTCAATCGAAAAAGATGCATGCGAAGCTGAGCCAACTGGCTGCCAATATCGACCATTTGTCTAAGTCAAGTGATCGGGATCCAAAGTTGGGAGATTTGAACAGACAATGGGATTCGGAAGCGCCATACCTGTTTGACATCTTTGAAACTGTTGATCATGATCGTTTGGGCACTTTGAAAAAATGCGCTCTCAGATACCAAACTGGCTACGGCGATTATATCTTGAGCACTTCTAAGCAAAGTGAGGACACTATGTCAAAATTATTAGAATTTGACCCCGAAGCTGAAGTTGATAGATTTGCACGCGACGCTAGTAGCTATTCCTTCCAATCCTCTCCTGTAGCACTTGACGGTTCCAGTCCCAGTCCAAGTCCAGGTTCTGGTACCCGCGAAAAAAGGAGAAGTATGTTTGGTGGTGTTAGTAATCTCGGCCACCGTTTCACTTCGCAGTCGACCAACTCGACCAATTCGACCGTTTTGCATCATGATTTGATGAACGACGAATTTTCTGATCCTCAAAATAATAAATCTTTGTCGCAGCCCAAGAAATCCCAGAGCAAATTGAGGTCTAAAGTAGGTTCGATCTTCGGTAAGGGCAAATTAAGAAGTAAAAGATTTTCGGAGAACAATACTCCTCCGGAGAAATCCAACATCATCCATGAATCTGATGACGACGCCTCTTCTATCAGGCGTTCTGAGACTGTTGATTCTGCTACTACGCAACAGCGTAGGGAAACCTTGCAAAACCTGCAGGAAAATGGTGATGCCAGGGCCGCTGAAACCAACAATAACCGGGCTTCCTACTTTGGTGGTGGCCCGCCTTCTTCTGCTAATTTTACTAATTATTACCAGCCTTCGAACTCCGCTGCTTCAGCATCCTATCCAGAACCCACGCCTGCTACAACAGCAGCGAGCAACTTGAATCCGGGATCTTTGAGCTCTGATCCAGTGATCCGCGCTTCCTCTATGAGCCCAATCAATATGACGCAAGTACCAGTGAGGCCACTAGATAAGCAGTTGCCTTTACAACAAAGTGCTGATGTAACGGAAAACAATAATGGAGGTCCTGGAGCCGCGCCATTGCACCACATCCGTGCTCCTGCCATGGCTCCTTCGCTACCACCATCGAGGAATAAGTCTATCAACAGCTATAATAGAAATCCTAACGGCTTCAATTTACAAAACAGAAACTCGATGGGAGCATTTGGTACTTCAGGTGCCAATGCACCTGGTATGAGTGGATCCACGCCTGGTTTCAGAAGTAACGCATCACCTGATATGATAAGTTCTGCCGCGGGTACGAGGGAGAGTGCCAACAATTTGTTGAAATCGCAGGTCACTGGTGATTTAACTGTGCTCAACCCTCAATCTACTGGTTCCTCTGCGTCGTTGAAGGGCCAAAACGTTTTTCAGCATTCTACTTTCGAAAATACGTCGGCATACGGCTTGAACGCTAGCATTGCAGAAGTGATTAGCTGTACTTTTAGAGAAGGTATTTTGGAGGAATCTCAATTAATTGGTGAATTAGCGCTAAACTACGTCTCGAACAGTGCTATGAGGGTCCCCTTACCTATTGAAATTAACTTGAAAATCGATAGGGCTAATACCTTTTCCAAAGTAATTTTAAATCAAGCCTTCATCCAACGCACCGAGGCAGAATTTTTTAAAGTCAATCCGCTTTTCATTGATGGCAGAACTTTGGGAGCAGTGAAATATTCAATGAAAAACCCTTCTGCTCCTGTCACCATCCATCCAGTTTGGAGATTCGAGCCTCACCAAGCCAGTGTTGTATTAACTATCAAAATGTCCCCTAGCGTGCCAGCAGAAGTAACTCGCTTGGTGTTGGAAGAAGTTAATGTCTTTGTCTCTGTTAGCGGTGCAGAGACCTCTAGTGCGTTATCTAAACCTCAGGGTTCCTTTAGTAAGGAGAAGAAACGTATTGCTTGGAGATTCAAGGAACCCTTGATTCTGCAGAGGAATGGAGAAGAGCGGTTGATTGCCAGATTTATGACAGACAGGATGGCACGTGAGTCTGACAATGGCGTATCCATCAAATTTATTGTACGTGGTCAAGGTCCACGTGATGGTGACGTTGGAAGCGGCATTTCATTGAGAAGTCAAGAACTCGACGAAAACAACCCCTTTGGAGGTCCTTGGAACCTTGTTCACTGTACCAGGACGTTAGCCGCTGGAAGCTACTACGGATTAGCCCAATGAAAACTTTTCTTGTTTTAATGACCTAGTTTTTTTGAGTGTAATATAACCACAGAACATTTAATGACGAGAGACGTCGATTAGTTCGTTGTACATACCTACCTATATTAAATGTAAAAGGAAAGAAAGATATAATCCTGTGAGCAGCCTGCTGTCAAATTAAAAATGACCGATATCTGAATCGGTCAGGCGGGCCACCATTGTCCAACCAAACCAAGAACTGTTTCCAAAGTCATCGTAGTCGCGCAATTCCTGAGAGCAACTGCGCAACTCGCTGGAAGTACCCATGTAAAACACTGAAGGAATATCCCTGTAGCGATGTGGAAACTGAGTCGAATTTCGGCGACTCTGGCGTAGCATAGGCAGCAGATCTCTGGAGAATCGCCTGACAGCAGAGATCTGGTCTTTGTTCAAACTCCCCAAAACTTTGGAGGTGTAGTTGTCAACTCCATCTTTCCTCCACTGGAAATCACCTTGGAAGAGCGTGTCCGTCGCATTTTCATTCCTCAAACACCATTCTTCGATCCTTTGTGAATTGTCAGAGCGCACAGCATACAAATCTGGGTGCGGTTGGTCTAGCGATACTCCAGACAATGAGGAAGTTGTTGTGGATAAGATGGCCAATTCATCGGATGTTATCTCTTCGTTTTCCTCGGACTCCTTTTTACTCTCATCACTTATTGTGCCGTTATCGAATCCCGGGTTGTTTAGGACCCTAATGTCACCAAACGAGTCTATGCTTTCGCAGTCTATCTCAACATCGCTGGGGTATGCATCCTGTGAACTTGTATACGCCATTGTCGCCTGCATAGCAGACCATGAGCCCCTCTGTCTCACAAAACCATTAAACATAGCCATAAAACGCTAGCTCAGTCTGAATCCTACTTCAAGATGTTCCCAATCAATTTTGCAGTCTCCACTAGTTTTATAAAACTTGTACCGCCTCTTGAAGCTCTCAGATAGTAAGTCTATGCCCGTATCACAATATTCTCTCAGATCCAATCAACAATCCAACGTTATCTTGTAGCTAGCGATGAGCAAATGGAGCCCATTTTTCCTCCCTGCAGTGCCCTAATGTTAATTATCAGGGCACATATCAGGGCATACGAATCGGCTTAGGGCAACATAATGCCCTATTTTCGAGCCCTACACATAGGGTTACACAGGGCAGTAGGTTAGGGTATGCGATATGACGTTAGGGCTTGTAGCGGGGTTGGGGAAATTACTTCGAATTAAAAGTATTATGATACTATTCTCCCAAACATTGACGTATCTATCTGAAAGCATCAGTTAGACTTCAATTGAGTTGTTTCAAAAGAACTTCATCGTTTCGCATCAACTTTTCAGTGTTCAAACTTTATAGGTTTCAGGACAACTTCAAATAACCTGGCTTGGCGAGAGAAGTAGGGAAGCGTCGTAATCCCAAACCAGAAATTTGGCATATGCTATTGCTTTTGTATTCGCGCATGCTTTTTTCTGCCGAATTCATTGCCCAATGTAATTCCAAACATTCGTAACTCATCTCGAGAATACTGCATTTTTTTATTTTTCAAATATTTAGAAAACATCCGAACAGCGAAATGAACCGACAAGACCGTTACAAAGGAGAACAGTTTTGAAGTGCCTAATAATGTTTCGTCCAATGTTCCAGCGTGGATTTCACGCCACTTCCAGAAAGCTTGATCTCTCTAAGATGACCATTGTTGGCCGTGTTGGTAGTGAGTTCACTGAATATACCTCCGCAAACAATAACAGGTACCTGAAATATAGCGTGGCATCCCAACCTAGGAGGGACGGCCAAACCAACTGGTTTAATGTTACAGTTTTCAGTGAGCCTCAGATCAACTTTCTGACCCAGTTTGTGAGGAAGGGCGCTTTAGTTTACTTGGAGGCGGATGCAAGCAACTATACTTTTGAGAGGGAGGATGGATCCAGAGGTACTACACTAAACCTTGTACAGAGAGAATTTAACCTTTTGAGAAACGGAAAGACGGAAGAGGCAGAATCTGAATCTAACTAAGTGTAAATGTGAAGTTGCCGGCGTCCAAACATGCCAGGCCATACTAATAAATCTGCTAGAGTACATATTATCATATCAGGCACCTAAGGTGCGTGCTTAAGTAATGCTACAAATGAGTGATACTAAATTTTTACGAGGTTACAAAGTTTCTGTAACATATAATAAGGCAATTACTTCACCTGACCATGTGGAGTTTTGATGAGTTTCCTGACAGACAGATCGAATGAAACAGACTAATCAGACGAGAAATACATCTTGATGCCAATTTAAAATCCACATCTCTCAGTAATCTTGATATTAATCTCTCTGATAAGGTCAACTGCTCCAGTTTAAGGGAAAGTATTCGGCACTGATTGTCATTTATCATCATCGAGTACGAAAACACGGCATGGTTTAGGAGCATCATCGAGAGTTTTTTCGAAAATGATGCTTACCTCTATTTTGATCTCTAACCGCTGAGAAGCAGAATAAAGGACACCTATCATGTCAAGTCTACCATTTGCAAGCTATAGTGCTCCAGATGTCCAAAAAAGCTTCACGGTAGATGCTGCAAATCCCAGATACCAATCAACAGATGGATCCACTACGGGACCTAGCCCTCATGTTTTAAACGCCGGCCAAATCGACCGTGACAAACCTGCACCCCCCAGAACAAATCCCGATGGTCAAATGACAGCCCTCGGTAGCTTGAGAGCTCACTTAACAGGCTTGCAAGACGACATCAATCATTTTTTGACCGACCGTATGGAGCAAGCCAAGAGGAAAAGGGCGAGGGTTCAGAGTGAAGAGCAGAACAACAGCGTTGACCACAATGAAGCAACAAAATACTAAGTGATGCAGATGGTGGAGTGACAGTTGGAGCCAAAGGCCTCGATGCTGAAGATGGTCGTTTCATGGCCTAATGACTCATAATCATAAATTACGGTAGCTTTTCTCAATAACGTTTTAACAATAACGTTTTGACAGATGCTAGTCATGGAAATTGGAGGGTGAACAATCCAACACTTGACAAGCACAATGGCCAACCTCATCGGGGATTCTTTTGAACAAGAGTCTGTCAGAAGCGTTCACTCCAGAGACACTGTGGGCAGCCATTGTGAGGACGTGGTCAAAGTTGACGGAAAACGCCTTCTGTTCAAAATCGACTTATTTGTGCTGTCTTTTGTGTGTCTGCAGTATTGGATCAATTATGTGGACCGTGTTGCATTCACCAATGCGTATATCTCTGGAATGCAGGAAGCATTACAATTGAAAGGCGACGATTTCAATGTTACTAATACATGCTTTACTGTCGGGTACATTTTGGGCATGTTGCCCAATAATCTAATTCTCCTTGTAGCACCTCCGCGGATTTGGCTCAGCTTCTGCGCTTTCAGTTGGGGGTTACTTACTTTGGGTATGTCTCGGGTGCACACTTTTCAGCAATGTTGTGTTATCCGATTCTTCCAAGCATTGTTTGAGAGTTGCACATTCTCAGGTACTCACTTGATATTAGGTTCATGGTATAAGGAGAATGAATTACCCATCAGAAGTGCGATTTTCACCAGTTCTGGTCTGATCGGCTCAATGTTTAGTGGGTTCATGCAGGTAAAGATACACAATGATCTTGATGGTCGCTATGGACTTGCCGGTTGGAGGTGGCTCTTTATAATTGACTGCTGCATAACAATGCCCATTGCACTTTATGGTTTGGTATTTTTCCCTGGTGTTCCTGAAAAAACTGGCCGTAAAAGCTGGCTGTCTGTCGCACAATTCATCTTTAGCGAGCAAGAATTACAGCTCGCCAGAAGAAGACTACCAGTACGTGACGAAAGTTTAAAGCTGGATTGGTCAGTAATTCCCCGTGTATTGAAGAGATGGCACTGGTGGTTGTTCTCTTTTGTGTGGGTTCTTGGAGGTGAGAACCTAAGCTTCGCTTCGAATTCTACGTTCGCCTTGTGGCTGCAGAAGGAAGGATACTCCCTTGCTCATAGAAATAACTACCCTTCTGGCATCTTTGCAGTTGGCGTTGTATCGACTGTTGCTGCTGCTGTTTACCTTTCGAAGTACTCTAGAGCTCGCCACTGGCATGTAGCTCTGGTGCTCGCTGTTTTTATGTGCATTGTGGCCATTCTGATTCGTGCCAAGCCTCTGGATCCGCGTGTCATGTTTACAGCGCAATACTTGGGCGGCATCGGCTATGCAGGGCAAGCAGTTTTCTTCGCATGGGCAAATGTTGTATGCCATGAAGATTTACAAGAAAGAGCCATTGTTTTGGCTTCTATGAATATGTTTTCTGGTGCAGTGAATGCTTGGTGGTCTCTTGTCTTCTATCCGGCCACTGCCACCCCATGCTTTGTGAATGGATGCTATGCCCTAATGGCAACTGCCGCCGCAAGCGGCATAGTCTCCATAGCTATTAGGAAATGCCAAGTTAGAGAATATGACAAGAAACAGCAACTACCATACATAGACGCGAATGACATGATTGATGACGATGACAATGATAGTGATGATGATGGTGAGATTAATGTCGAGGACGAAGAAAGAGGCATACAGCAGCTCACATTTTAATAGAGCTTGTCAAGTCCTGCATAGTATTTCCTTTTCACCAACTTGTACAGATTATTCGTTCTATGCAGTTATATTTACTAAACCAGGTTTGTTCGTCAGAAACGATGTATTTTATTTTATTTACCATAGTAAATTTTTCAATCAATCACAACAACACGTCTGATCATCAATCCACTGCTTAACAACCGACGTTTTCCCACAGCTTGTACAGAGGAGAATTGGAGTCTTGGAGCATTTCCTTGAACCAAATTGCTTCTCTTACTTATTATAACCTACGGTTTGAAGATGGTTCTAAAGCCCAAATCCAAACTGAAGCCCGGATCAAAAGGGACGTGGAAATGGCCTCTAAGTTTCTCAAGCTTAGGGTATCATCAAAGGTTTCTAAACCGTCTCACACCTCTACAGAAAAAGGCACTTTCTGTATTTGTGGGGTTTACTCTACTGTTGTACTTTTTGAGTAGTCTGTTCAACTTGGGCTCCGGCTCCAGAAAGGTTTACCCACCGGAACATGGTTATTACATTTATGAGATACCCGCATCAAGACAATACATTTTTCCATACATTGAGCATGGTGATGTTCTGAAGGAGATTGGAGTCAGGGGCCTTTACACAGTGAGGACGGAATTGGATGGTGTGTCGAGATATGTGTATCATCAATTGGACAAGCCATTCACGGATGAAGAGAAAAAAAAGACAAGCGATCAAATATTGCTAGTGAAACGTTCCTTTTTGGACCATGGGAAATTGGTATATCGTAAAGAATCGTCTCATCCAGAGATTGTCATTGTAACGTTGGTTGATTTTGAAAATTACCCGATGGACACGATAGTCAACATAGTACAGAACAGAGTGGACTATGCCCAAAGACATAATTATGGTGTTTATGTCCGTTGGTCTCAGGAGTTCATCCCCATGTTGAAAGTACAGGACGTGCAAGCAAGTTACGAATACATTAAGCCTCTTATAATGAGAGCTGCCATGCATGCATTCCCCCAAGCCAAATATTTGTTTTTTGTCGACCAGAATGCATTAATCATGAAATTGAATGTACCTTTACAACAACATGTCCTGAATCCTAAGATCTTAGATTTGGCTTTGTTAAAAAACACTCCCGTGATACCTGGATCCAACATCAAGACTTACACGCATTTTCAAACAGACAGGGCCAAAATATTTCTGGCACAAAACCCCGACGGGCTCCTTGATCTTTCTTCATTCCTAGTGTCTACTGACATTTACGGCAAGGCATTCTTAGAATTTTTGATAGATCCCTTGTTCATGGATTATGACTGGCCCAGTTTCGAAAGCAGTATTGGCCACCTGCTGCAATGGCACCCTCAATTGCTGAAGAAGACTGCAGTGGTCATGAACAAAATCATCGCGGCAACATATGATCCTACAAAAGACACATCACCGCAGCAGCAAGATTCGGCGAACGCCCTATATTACACGACAGGCGACCTGGTCGTTTCTTTCAAGGGATGTAAGCAGAGGGGTTCCTGTGCATCTGACATCAACACATTCTATTCCCAGACAAAGAAATGATCACGCTGTACTATACAAGAGAGTAGATATACGTATAATTTTTCTGGTAAGTACGAGGCACTATCTGCTAGCAAGAGCAGTGCTGAGAGAAAGCCAGCCATTTTCTTTGAAAAGGCCCTTACCATGGCGTGGTTACAGGTGAGTTCAGCTTTTTCTGTCTTAACTGAGTATTCTTAATATTCGCGATGTTCTGACGCGTAAGCGCGAAAAAAACCTTAACGTGTACCTCAAATTGAAGAATGGACCAGTCTAGAATTCGAACAGTAGGGATTTGGAGGAGATGCAGAGGGCAAAACTGAAATAAGTCGAGTGCATTTCTCTTAGTGATTTTCATCTCACTATTAGAAGGTTAAGAAGGCGCATAAGGAGAACTTCATCCTTTGCATGTCTTTGGTTTCCCCAAAGTTTTTACACAGAATGAATGCAACTGACAATATGACATTGAGGTTCAAACAGGTGCAGCAAGAGCATATAGCAGTTCTGAAAGAGTCGCTATCCCTATGTGAGGCATTGAGTCCAGGTTCTAAAGCTTCCCAAAGATCGCTGAAGGAAGTGAATCTTCTTTTGAGCTTTGTATCCAATTCATTGAGGATTCTAATTGCTAAACACACTCTGTTATCACCAAGTGACCTTCTTCCGAGGCAATTATTTGCCGATGTTGAATTGCTCAATACTTATAAAGATGTTCTCTTTGGAGCAATAAAGCTCATATTTACCAAAGAAACTTCCGCGTTTAGAATGAAAAGTGAACCCAATTTTACCATATGTATAGTGAGGGTTTACGTTGCATTGACCGAGTTTCATCGCATGTGGGCGTCAGAGACGTTGCAACTGAAATCCATGATCCATGCTTTCCAATATCAGTTCGGATCCAATTATAACATTGCTAACTGCAACATTTTGAATCTTAATCAGGTGCACGATCTTCTTTCGCAGACGTTTGATCTGATTTCCCCGCCTCTGGTAGACATTCACAGCGTTGTCAAGAGAGACTATTTTCATTTAACCATCGAGAGATTTGGTTATAAGGATCTTTTGGTCGAGATTTTTCAGTTGGCGAATGGGGAGTTGGCCATATTTAAAGTCAACTGTGGTGAACTACCGACTGCTACTAATATGTCCGGTGAGCTTTTGCAACGGATGGCACAAGGTGATAATAAACTGCTCGATCTGGGGAGAACGTTGCTATTCCCAGCTTTTAGGGAATACGATCTGGAGGTAGTCAACTTGCTTGTCTCAGGAACAGAGCTACGTACTCCGACTGGTAATAAAGTATCCTTGAAATTACAATGTGTTGATACTGTGCAGTGGGAAAGTCATTGGAAATTCTGTTTTCAAAAATTATTCGACAAGAATAACATCATTCCACCTGTATTACAAAGCAGCACATTGGCGCCTATGGCAAGGTGTTCTCATCCGTTCCAGAGCTTCAAGTTCAAACATCAGAAGCTGGAGGATTTGAGGCCTAACGACAATAGCGGCATTGCTATTGAATTGCCCCAGCATCCGGCTGCCGATGTGCAACAACGTACTGAGAAAATGGCTAAAGAGCCAAAGAAGAACTCTTTCAGGTTGCATAAATCTAAACCATTGCAAAGGCCATTGTCATCCTTGATGGATGACTTGGATATGGAAGATGTTTCTTTGAGAAGTAGTGCAGAAGGAAATATGTTCAAATCACCCTCTTTGAGGGATATTGAGAATCTAAGTTGTTCCAAGCTGTTAGAATTGGATCAAAGTATACATATGAATCTATCACAGACCAAGGTGGAGACGCCGACGATGAAAGAGTGCAAATCTACTTCGCAACATTCCTCTCTAGAAAGAATTGGATCCATTATTGAAGGTAATTATGAAGTCAGTGATCTTGAGAGTGATTCTGACGAGGAAGACAAACAAGCTGACGCAATTTTCAATCCAAGTGCAGAGGTCTACAAACCGACATTATATCGCCGTAAATCTTCCTTACTGAATTTATTCAGATCTAAAAACAAAAAGAAAGTGACAGCTGATGCCAAGGGAGCCAACGAAGGCAACCAGGAGTCTGCTGGGAGCTTGTTCGGCTCAAGCAAATCAATATCCTCCTCTATATCATCTAAAAGCAGTGCTCACTCATTGCTCAAGCTAAGCAACGGCGTCGAGGTTCCTCAAGGGGTTGATTTGGATGACGATATGACTGTTTTTGCAACTAAAATCACTAGGATATCCAGCTGGAATGGAAGACTTTGGGATCAAATTAAGGGCAAAAAGCTACAGTTGACAATCTTGAAGTCTGCAAAAAATGCCACTGTTTTAGTGATCCACGAAGAAAAAGAAGCGTACTATTGTAAGCTAGCCGCTCGTGTTACATCTCAATGGAAATGTTGTAGAGGGAGCGCACAGGATGTCCAAGTATGGATTCCCACTGGTAATTTTATGACGAGTTGTTTACCCGAGGACAGCAATTCATTAAACATTAGATGCACCGACGCGGAGAGATTACAAAACTTTCTCCAGCATTGCATGAAAGATGTTTTACCGACTGTCGTACTACCCAACTCCGCCACTGCTGCCACCCTCTCAAGCAATGGATCGTCACTTTTAAGTGACTTGCCCTTATCCAATATAAGCAGCTTGAAAGTGGGGTCCGAAGCAGCAAATTTAACACTTCTTATGCCGTCTGTGACAGTCAAAAGATACATGCACTTGGAGGGATCCGAATGGCAGCCACATATCGCTAGTACTGTTGATGTGTATTCCCGCGAATGCAAGGGCCTTATGTTGGGTGTGATTTTTAGGTTTTTAAAGCAGGAAAAGATAGCAGACACGCTCCTAGTTGGCTTGAATGACATCAGAAGGATTGGTGCAACGGGTATTCTTTTGACATGCAAAAATGAAGAGCAACTTCTGGAATTTGAGAACAAAGCTATCACGGATCAATTCCATCGTTTGATAAGACAATGAATGCAGGCGTAATTTAATGACTATGTGCAGATTCACGTTGACTATGTAACATATGTATATAAGAATGGAGAAAACTCAGAAATAAGTTCGATCAAGGTTTGTAAGCTGCAATCGCTGCTGCGTGCACATTTCTTCGAATGTCACGCTTGTCCACGTCGTGAGTATCTTCGACTTCACCCCATCGTTCCGTTTGGTAGATGGTTTCCAGAGTAGCCGCTCTAGCGATATCCTCCATAGTGTATTCTAATCCATGAGAGGGCTTCCTTAGAGTTTTAATCTGCAGAAGCAATAAGCCACAAATAAAAGATTTCGTAACTAGCACTGTTTTTTCAAAGACGGCAAGATCCCAGGCAGTCAAAGAATCCAGGTACTTCTTCGCGGCAGCAATGGCATTAGGATCTTGTGCATTTCCTCTCAAACCGTGCACATCAGCATCTAAGATGTTCAAAATGACGGGAGTTTCGCTGTAGTGATCTAAAAACTTCTCTACGGATGCAATGATGGGGAGATACATTTCGTCCTGCGCAATTCTCAACTTTCCTTCTAATTCATTGCTAGGCGAAAAAACCAAAAGAGTGTCAGTGTCCAAATAACGAAGTAGAGATTTTGAAAGTTCCTCACGATCGCCGCCAATCTTTACTTTCAGGTCAGCATTAGCGCCTTCTTCGTTTGCATGCTCCAAGTCGATGCATCTCGATACCAAAGATGTTAATGGCAAAGCATGTGGTCGCACAGTGCCATTTGGTACGTTAGACCATTCTTTTTGAAGCAGTGCAGCCAAGAGCCCTCTCTCCTTGTCAACCGCTAACGGGTATCCCAGAGGCGTTCTAATAGGTCTGGTATCCAACTGAACCACAAACTTACCTTGATCTTTGTCTTCAGCGACAGAAACCTTGTCCCAAAACTTCTTTGCTGTCTTGGAGAGCCTATTGGTTTCAGTCTTTAGTTTGTCCTCGACGGGATTATCGACAGCCTGCGAAGAAACAGGAGACGCATACCACCGTAGTTGAGGGCGCACGGTTCTCACTAAGACCGATGAATACTTGAGTGTTCTCAGCATATCTCAGACTTAGTCTTTTGGCGCTAGTTAAGGAGAATGAGCTTTCCGGTTAACGAGTGATAGTCATGATTTCTTTATTTTGGACAATTTTTTGTCGAATGTATGTAGAAAAACGATGAGGTTGCCCGCTTGACCACGAACAAGGCCACCACTGCGAACTGAGCACAACCAGAGATGTCAAATCAGTTGGCTCAAGAGTTGGCAACCAACTTGCGTGCTTCAAAAACGCAGTTGAATACCGTTAACCAGCAATTGGCCCATTTGGAACGACAGGAGCAATTAGCTAAGGTCACTACGCAGGAGTTAGAATCTTACCCTGCAGATAGAGTATGGAGAGGATGTGGTAAGGCCTTTGTGCTACAGGATAAATCTAAATACATCGATGACCTGAGCCACGACGTGGGTGTGGTGAAAGAGCAAACCAAGGCTCTTAGGATCAAGAAAAACTATCTTGAAACCACAATAGATAAGATAGTGCAAAACCTCAAGGCGATGATGGGGAACCATTGATATGTAGACATTTTTTATTAGTATTTTGTTTTTATTGTTTATTTTTATTTTATCGTAGCGATCTATTTGATTGACTGAATGCCTACACTGCGCTGTACCCTCCCCGGGGTGAGGAGCTGCTGCCAAAGAGCATGGACGCAATCTCTTTGACGAATTCAGGCAGTGAGGTAAGCAGCTGCTTGGACCGATCCAGAAACTCTTCCTTGAAGTCCTGGAACGATCCACCCCTTGTGTTAGCATAAGACGTAATGGCGAGGTAAATTATAGTGAACAGAATGGCATACAGCAAAAGCCAAGTAAACCACGAGCTGCCGCCTTTCTTTGGGGGTTTCTCGTCCTGGTTGTCACCACCGTGATCATCACTATCCTTCTTCACACACCCTGAGGGCCCAAGCACGGAGAGTTGCACTTCGGAGCTCTGCCAGCGGTCGAAAGTCATCTCATCAGTATTTTTATTCCTGTTACAGTGGAACTCGATACGGGCATCGTACTGACCGCTGCCCCATTTGGCCCCGCTCAGCTGAAGAGTGAACCCGTTCTCACCTTGCTGCACCTCGTATTTGATGTTTTTAGAATAGTTGATCACTTGTGTAAGCAAGGGATCCTTGCCTGAAAGCTTAACACGCGTAGTACCACAAAGGGCATCCCCAGAACCACAGTCAGGGCCGATCTTATCATCTGCTTCCTCCTCGCATATCTGTAAAAACCACTGCTCATCTGTGACGCTTGGCGGCGTGTCTCTTTGCAAGTTGCTAGAAAGAGGATTCTTGGAAATATCGTAGCGCTTAAGAATATCATCTGAGGAGCACTTGATGGCATGAGCGTGAGACGCAAGTAGCAGACCGGCTACACAGGCGGACACGACTCTCATTAGGCAAATGAACGGTTGGGTAGAAGTGCTTTAGCCTGTCCAATGATCATTCACTAACGAAAAGGTTCTACTTCAAAAACCTTAAACAAGGTCCTTTGAGCGAGAAACATCAAGACGGAAAGGAAAAAAAACGGAAAGTATCACGTGTTCATAATTGAGTACAGGGAATAAAGCAAGCCTTGACGTTCTGTGTACATATCCACGTAAAAGCCTGTGTGCCTTTTTTTGCAGCATGGATATACGTTTATTAGTGCTTCAGCTTTCCTCCGGGACTTCCCAGTCGGATGCTTCCTGCTACAAGGTAAACTCAAAGAAAAATGGAGGATTAAACTCCGGAAGAGTGCTACAAATGTCTTACTGTGAAATGTTAGCTGGATACAGCACATCAGCAGGCTGTACTGATTCCGACGCTTTACAATGCTATTCTCCCTATATGCTAGACATCTGCCCCAGGCTGGCGCGAACTCCTGTACACCACATATGCACGCACAGAGAATCTCAAATACCCACCTCCATCGAGGTCTGCGAAACAAGGGCATTGAGACTCGTGGCTTGCCCAATGATTAGCGGCGCCACACGACCATCGGTTACTTCACGCCCACGTACTCTTATTGCCAATGCGACTGCAGCCCGCCTATCTCACTCTTACAGTAACCGAGTGCGGAAGTACCGACAAAATACACTGTGAAGGAAACTACCCCAGATCCTACGACAAAGTGCAGTTTCGGTGTCCCCCTTCGCTTGTTTCATCAGGTACTCTGTCTCGGCAGAGGCATACTTCGTGAATAAGAACAAGAATGCAATAATGAATCACATTGCTAGAGTTTGCCTGAAAAAACCACTATCAATCGGATTATCAAAATTTCAATCCCTGCAGAAATAGCAATTGACGATTTTGTCCCTGTGTTGACCATGACGATCAGTTAAAACCAATAACATAAGTGAGGTTTTCATGCCGAAAGCCACTTTGTCTACTTGTTCGTCTTGCCACATTGGCAGCGTATTTACTTATCAAAACATTTCTTGCACGCACAATAGCAAATGCACTGCAGCAGTGCCGCATCAGCTCTTATTCGCCTGCTCTCACTCTTCTTGATACTTCAGCGCATTTTTCAGCGGATCTCTACCAAGGCATCTTTATCCTTCGCTATCGATCCCTACCAATCTCCACCCAATTAGACTTGGAACTGCAATCACCTATAGCACTGGCTTTGTGTCTTATTTTGTGACGCTCTTCGGATAGACCGGTCGGGCCTTCGAATGGACACCCACACCCTATACCATACATCAGTACATTCATGATAGTCACTTGAAAAAAAGTTCATCCCGTTTTTCCGCTTTTGTTCTTATTAGAAAAAACTGAAAGGAAAATACATCCAGGCGGCGTCGGGCCACCAGGGAGGCCAAACGGAGGTGGTGGTGTGCGCGATCTCGTTGACCCACGCAAAAAATTAAACTGGTCTGCCCGCGACGTTGGGGGCCTTTTGACAAAAGTGAAAAAATAACACACCCCCCCAATAATTCACATCTCATCGCATCGACTAAAGGAACCAAAGATGGCTCAGCGTGTCACCTACAGGAGAAGAAACCCATGTATGTAAGAGCACAGACCGGCTAAGATTGAAAACCACCCCCTCGCATGTGTACCCGTACTAACATTTGTCCGTTTTCCCATAGACAACACCCGCTCTAACAAGATCAGGGTCGTCAAGACCCCAGGCGGTGTGCTGCACTCCCAGCACGTCAAAAAGCTGGTGTCCAGACCTAAGTGTGGTGACTGCGGTGTCGCTCTTCCAGGTATTGCTGCCGTGAGACCAAGAGCTTACGCCACTTTGTCGAAGACCAGCAAGTCCGTTTCCCGTGTCTACGGTGGCTCTCGTTGCGCCAACTGTGTCAAGGAGAGAATCGTGAGAGCTTTCTTGATTGAGGAGCAGAAGATCGTCAAGAAGGTTGTCAAGGAACAGACCGAGGCCTCCAAGAAGGACGCCAGCAAGTCCAAGTCCAAGAAGAACACCAACAAGAGGCGCTAAGTATAGTAATTGTGTAGATTTAAAATTTAAATTTGCTTTGCGATATCTCAAATTTGTCAATCTGGGAGTATGTGCGGGCCTGCTGTGTGTCGGCGCCATAATTGATCGCTATCAGGGCTGCATCCTCGCCGGACGGGTTCAGCCGTGGGGCGATAAGGCTGCGGGGAGAGAGAGACAGAGAGATAGAAACAGTTCTCCCGGCGTCCTGCGACATCCAACGATATAAAGAGAGGCCAATAATGTTGGTGTCATTATACTCATAGAATAGATTTGCAGCTACAGTAGAAAGTGTCTAAAGGATGTCGCAATTCGAGCAGTTTGAGCGGTTCGAGAAAAAATCTCCTACGTTCGAGTCGATTACGGTCGAAGAGGAAGATGGAGTAGCTGAGACTACCAAAGAGTCTTCCTATAAAATTTACCTGCGCTCGCTGCTCCAAGGTGCTGAGACGAAAGGTGTCGAGCCTGTCACAGACGAGGAGAAACACGGTGATTCCATCGTAAACTCTGCATCGATGTGGTTTTCGGCCAATATGGTTATTGCAGCTTTTTCCTTAGGCACACTAGGTCCATTGATTTATTCGCTTAATTTTGGTCAATCGGTTCTCGTGATCATATTCTTTAACTTTCTTGGTGCGCTTGGTGTTGCCTTCTTCTCCGTATTTGGAGCAGAGTTTGGTCTGAGGCAGATGATTCTGTCGAGATTCGTTGTCGGAAATCTCACTGCTCGGGTGTTTGCCATTATCAACATTGTCGCATGCGTTGGCTGGGGTGTTGTTAATACAATTGTGTCGGCGCAAATGCTAGAACTGGTCGATCCGGGACCTCACCACTGTCCTCCCTGGGCAGGTTGTCTCATCATTGTTGGTTGTACACTGCTGGTCACATTTTTCGGCTACAGAGTGATCCACTTGTATGAAAAGTACTCTTGGATTCCTACCTTCGCTGTCTTTTTGGTCATCATTGCCTGCCTGAAGAAAAACAATTCCTTCAGCAATGGACCCTGGACTGGTGGTCCTACTACGGCGGGCAATGTCCTGTCATTTGGTTGCTCGGTATTTGGCTTCGCTGCTGGATGGACCACGTATGCTGCTGACTACACAGTGTACTTGCCTCGCAACACCAACAAATACAAAATTTTCTTCTCGCTGTGTGCAGGACTATTGTTTCCATTGTATTTCTGCATGATCCTTGGCGCTGCAGCGGCTAGAGGCACTTTCCAAAATGCGATGTGGAACGAATACTACACGAAGAACTCTGTAGGTGGTCTCACCTATGCAATCCTAGTTCCAGACTCCCTTCATGGATTCGGCAGATTCTGTTGCGTGGTGCTAGCTCTGTCCACAGTTGCCAACAATATCCCTAACATGTATTCAATTGCGCTGTCTGCACAGGCGCTGTGGGGCCCACTTGCAAAAGTGCCACGTATTATCTGGACCCTTCTGGGTAACGGAGCCACTCTGGGTGTATCCATTGCCGCTTACTATGAGTTCGAGGGTTTCATGCAGGATTTTATGGACTCCATCGGTTATTACTTAGCCATCTACCTGTCTATATCACTCTCAGAGCATTTCATTTACAGGAGGGGTTTCAAAGGGTACAATATCTGGGATTGGGACAAATGGGACCATTTACCCATCGGTATCGCTGGTTGTTGTGCCTTGTTCTGCGGCGCAGTTGGTGTTGCCGTTGGTATGGATCAGACCTACTGGCAAGGAGAAATTGCCAGGAAGATTGGTGAGTACGGTGGAGACATCGGTTTCGAACTGGGAGCGGGGTTTGCGTTTATCGTTTATAACTTGCTGAGGCCTCTTGAGTTAAAGTACTTTGGCCGTTAATTACTTGTAATCTGTATAGTATCCCGAAAGTTAATTTTATTCTTTTATCGTTAAACTATGAAATGGCAGAAAAATCTTACATCAAAAAAGTGAGCTTGTATGCAATGTGGTGGCTCAAGGCGACCTACCTGATAGGATTAGCCTCCTTGATAGTGGCCAAGCTGCTGCTACCGGAATTTTTGAAATATGGTAAGACCTTGTCGAAACCGCGAGGACAAGGACCTAGTTGGCAACGCATTGCCTACAGGACAGTTCCCAAGTCTTATTTCGCGCACTTCTACATACTCTCTTCAACCCTCTCAGTTATTACAGTTTGCAGATACCCCAGGCACGCCCTTGTGTGGCTGTTATTGTTCCACTCTCTGCGTAGGCTCTACGAGACGCTTTATGTCTCTCAATATTCCATTAGATCTAGGATGAATTGGTCCCACTATGCAGTAGGGTTGTGGTTCTATTCCTCATTGAATATTATTCTCAACGTAGAGTTATACAAGAAGCACATTACGCGCTCTTTTAACATGCCAGCCCTCATTTTGTTTTGCGTGGCAGCATGGGATCAGTATGAAAACCATAAAGTGCTTGCCGCTTTAGTAAAATATTCACTCCCGCAGCAGAGGCTATTCCGATGGATATGCTGCCCGCACTACTTGGACGAGATTTTAATTTACTGCAGCCTACTATCAGCTAGCCGTGAGTTTGTATGGCCTCTCATTTGGGTGTGTGCCAGTCTTTGCTTGTCAGCAACTGAGTGTAAACGCTATTACAAGGTGAAGTACCCGGGCAGGGCACCTCCCTATGCATTGGTTCCATTTGTATTATAAGCGGAGCGACGCCCGAATTCCTGATGCAAACTGGCTAGAGGTTCAAAAAAGAAGTTCTATTATTGACATAAAATACTGGTATGGCTTCCCATTGTAGAATGAAACTGTTTAGCCAGAGCGATGGGGAATGCCACATCTAATGTTAGCATTTGACAACATAGTGTATGCTGGTGTAATGCATGATAAGTATCCGACATAATTATCATACAAGATCCTGGTGCAACTTGCATCGACCAGTCGATGAAAGGGGCATTTTACTCATAGAGTAGAGATTTGTATATTTGCTCAACGATAATGCTCACCAGTGAGGCAGCTATCGTTAGTTTCACTTTCCGTAAATAATGGTGTTGTCATTGTTTTTAGTATTTTGTATAATTGCGTTCAACCAATTATCTGTGACTCTATCGGAAGAATTTCGTCGAAGTAATATTTTTATTGACACATGTATTGTTCCCTAAGGACAGTAGCATTCTTTTTATGGATTTTTTTATAGCCCATGTTTCTAACTTTCTTAGTACGGGCTCTGTTCTTCGTAAAGTCATTACTATGAATTTTTTCATGAATTTTAGGCAATTAATATAGTCACTATTATCTATCATGCAACCATTATTGGAGTGAAGGTTTTCAAGTACAGGTTTCTGTATGAGATTAAGTATATCATTCGATCACTGATACACATTAACATATTATTATGAGCGACAGAGTTCCCAAGCTTGATACTCACCTCGTTATTCGATTTCGTTTTCATATCTTCCCTTTTAAATTTGATCTCTGATCAGTTATGGAATTAACCCTGGCTTGTTCGTCACCCGAAAAAATTATTATACCATATCTACTTGCAAGAATTGTGATCATTCTCTAAAATTTAATATAGTTATCCACTGCCTGATTTTTGATTTGGACGAATTTGTGGATATCAGACCGGTATAAACTGTATCAGCAACAATTGATATTTTGAAACAAACACTACGATTTCTTTTCCGCTCAGACAACACAAGCTTGGTTGTAACCATGGAATTAAAAATACGCTAAGACATTTGGATTCCGAACTCTCTTTAAATTTGACAGTCCAGGTGAAATTTAGATATACTTTCCAGTTTCAAGCTGAAAGTACTCCCGGAGGAGCAATCGATAATTTATCTGAACAAATTACATAATGTCACTGTTTACGATTTTCTGTTGACAATAAGCATAGGAAACCTTAGTATGTATGTTTTATATGTAAGGCTTTTAAGCCTACTTCAAAACTGTAAACAGTCTTTAAAGCTGAAGCAAGGGATCTTTGTCGGTCACATAGATTTCAACTGTAATTGCACTCGGGGATTGTGTCTGCTGAGAATTGGCTAGTTTTTTTCCCTTTTTCTCATATCTAGCTTTCGGCACTTTGTTGTTCCAATTGCAGTCGAGTTCCCCAACCCGCCCCTTCGTGGACTGATAAAGCCAAAGAGAACTGATGCCGTTGAGTCCATCTCGCGGGCTTGGTGCTGATCTTAATTCAAAGTTTGGTACATCGCACAATAAAAGTATAGATTCATTTGATCTGCAGTTTGAAGATAATCTGGATAGAGCCCTAGAAAATCTGCAAGTGCGCACCAGTACCCATTTAGAGCGTAACGACCGCAGTGGTCAAGAAGAAGGCGAATCAACTGAAAGTTTCGAATTGAGAACACTTAACGAGAACGACAGATTGAGAGATAACATGGGAAGACCGTCGATTGGAGGTTCCCGCCCTCTAATGAGTGATCCATGGCTTCCTGAGTCCGGAGAGGTCCATGATTCTACGGCTGCTAGTCCTATAATGGTCAGACATGGCATTCTGTCAAAAATTATATCATTTTTCAATCTTTCACCAAGATACCGTTCATTATCGGCTATTGAACTTAACGACAGTCATACAGAAAGAGAAATACATCCAGAGACAACCCCAGTATATGATAGAAACAAATATCCTAGCAACGAAATTTCCAATGCCAAATACAATGCTTTTACATTTTTGCCCACCCTTCTCTACGAGCAGTTTAGGTTTTTCTTTAATCTTTACTTTCTAATAGTGGCGTTGTCGCAAGCCATTCCAGCGTTGAGAATTGGTTATCTGTCCTCTTACGTGGTTCCTTTGGGGTTTGTACTCACTGTAACCATGACCAAAGAGGCAATGGATGACATTCAGAGGAGAAGACGGGATAATGAAATGAATAGTGAACCCTACCAGGTTCTGAATAAACAGAAACTGGTCAAAAGTAAGGACTTAAAGGTTGGTGACCTAATAAAAATGAGTAAAGGTGACAAAGTTCCGGCAGATGTTGTATTACTGCAGTCCAGTGAGCCCTCGGGAGAAGCATTCATTAAGACTGATCAATTAGATGGTGAAACGGATTGGAAATTGAGAGTAGCCTGTCCTCTAACTCAGAACTTGTCCCAGGAGGATTTATTAACCAAGATACGCATTACAGCTTCTGCACCTGAGAAATCCATCCACAAATTTACTGGCAAGGTCAATTATAAGGAAAATACCTCCAATCCTTTGTCAATTGACAACACACTTTGGGCTAACACTGTGCTTGCTTCCAGTGGTACATGCATTGGTTGTGTTGTTTATACCGGTACGGATACAAGGCAGACCATGAATACCACTACCGCTACGGTAAAGACAGGACTTTTAGAACTCGAAATTAACAGCATATCCAAGATATTGTGTTTGTGCGTCTTTGCGCTTTCTTCAACACTTGTTTTACTAAAGGGATTGCATAACCGCACTTGGTATATTGATATCATGAGATACTTAATTCTTTTCTCTAGCATCATTCCAGTGTCCTTAAGAGTTAATTTGGATCTAGCAAAATCAGTGTACGCCTATCAAATTGAGCATGATCAAACAATTCCTGAGACAGTTGTCAGAACTAGCACCATTCCAGAGGATTTAGGTCGTATTGAATATCTGCTGAGCGACAAAACAGGGACTTTGACCCAAAATGATATGCAGCTCAAAAAGATTCATTTAGGTACTGTTTCTTACACCCCAGATACTTTAGACATTGTAGCGGATTGTGTGCAATCTTTGGGTTCTCCAAAAAACTCCTCAGGTCCTAACACTGGGAGACGTGACATAAGTACCCGAGTTAGGGACATGGTAGTTGCATTAGCACTTTGTCACAATGTAACTCCTAGTTTTGAGGATGATGAATTGACCTACCAGGCTGCTTCCCCAGATGAGATTGCCATTGTTAAATTTACTGAGTCAGTGGGATTGTCACTTTTTAAAAGAGACCGCCATTCCATTACCCTTCTGCATGAGCACTCAGGGAAAACCTTTGAGTATAAAATTTTGCAGATTTTCCCATTCAATTCAGACAGAAAGCGCATGGGTATAATCTTACATGATCAACAAAAGGATGAATACTGGTTTTTTGAGAAAGGCGCAGACACTGTAATGACCAAGATTGTCGAGAAAAACGATTGGCTAGATGAAGAAACTGGAAATATGGCTCGTGAAGGTTTACGTACTTTAGTCGTTGGGCGCAAAAAGCTTACGCAAAAGAGCTATGAACAATTCCAGAAGAAATACGAAAGTGCTTCTTTGTCCATGCTAAATCGCGATGAGCAAATGTCCAACGTAGTGGCCGAATACCTGGAGGAAAATCTGGAACTACTGGGTCTCACAGGCGTTGAAGATAAACTACAAAAGGACGTTAAGGCATCTATAGAACTATTGAGAAATGCTGGTATAAAAATTTGGATGCTGACTGGTGATAAGGTGGAAACTGCTCGTTGTGTGTCCATTAGCGCAAAACTGATTTCCAGAAGTCAGTATGTACACACTATCACTAAACTCGATAAACCAGAAGGTGCAATGAACCAACTAGAATACCTCCGGTTGAATACAAACTCCTGTTTAATTATAGATGGTGAATCACTCTCTGTGTTTTTGACATATTATAGGAAAGAATTTTTTGAAGTCGTGTCACACTTACCAACAACCATTGCTTGTAGATGTACTCCACAACAAAAGGCTGACGTGGCTCTCGTGATTCGTGAACTTACGGGGAAACGTGTCTGTTGCATCGGTGATGGTGGTAACGATGTCAGCATGATCCAATGTGCTGATGTAGGTGTCGGTATAGTGGGTAAAGAGGGAAAGCAAGCCTCGCTTGCCGCAGATTTCTCTATCACTCAATTCTGTCATCTGACTGAATTACTGCTATGGCATGGGAGAAACTCGTACAAGCGGTCTGCTAAATTGGCACAGTTTGTAATGCACAGAGGGTTACTCATTTCTGTCTGCCAAGCTGTTTATTCCATCAGTTCCGGGTTTGAGCCGATTGCCCTTTTTACTGGTTGGTTGATGGTTGGTTACGCCACTTGTTACACTATGGCACCGGTATTTTCATTGACATTGGACCACGATATTGACGAGTCTTTGACGAAAATATACCCTGAACTTTACAAGGATCTGACTGAGGGCAAAAGTCTGTCCTATAAAACCTTCTTCGTCTGGGTAGCTTTATCACTTTACCAAGGCTGTGTGATTCAAGGATTTTCTCAAAAATTTACGAGTCTAAATGAGCTCGACTTTTTCAAGATGGTTACCATTGGGTTCACTGCGCTAATTCTAAATGAACTCATAATGGTTGCCTTAGAGATATACACTTGGAACAAGATGATGTTCATATCAGAAGTCGCTACGATGTTACTCTATGTTGTAAGCGTTCCATTTTTAGGAGAGTACTTCGATTTGAAGTTCATGTCGAAACCACTATATTTTGGTGAAACAACATTCATACTGGCGCTATCCATTTTCCCCGTATGGGCGGCAAAGGCCATCCACCGAAAGTTGAATCCGCCAAGTTATGCGAAAGTTCAAGAATTTTCAATTGTGTGAAGATGGTTTACGAAGATCAGTCTGAATCCTCCTTTACGTATAACACAAATATAAAAGATTTTATGTAAAATCCACTGCATATAGGAAAAAATTACGTTACACTTTCCATTTCACTTTCACTGTCAGTGTCTTGGACATTTTGATCAGAAGTAAATGTAGGAGGCCTCTCAAAATCACTGGCATGTGCCCAAGGAATTGATTTGGAAAGACTGTCGAAAGTTCCTGTCCTTCTTCTCAACATTGAATGATAGGCCGCAATAGGTTCTTTCAATGACATGGCTAAATGGGACAACGAAATCGTATCCGATTTTATGGGATCTGGAGTTTCCTCTCCTTCGTAAACTGGGTAAGGCAGTGGCAACTCCCCGTTTACCTTAAAGAGGTGAACATTGGCTACGTGTTCGTTCTCTACACGAAAGATAATCCAAACAAATCTTCTTCCAGCTTCGGTTAAAGCCAAAATAAACGAAGTCTTCGCACTCTGTTGCATTGTTTTAGGAGCAACGGCGTAAACAATCCACTGGAACCTAATCGCTACATCCCAGATCATTGCCAAATAATATATTAATTTGCCTCTCAGAGAGTATCGACCTGTCTTCCAATTGCGCTTGCCGGCTAAGTAGAGATCCTCTCTCAACATCCAATTTTGATGCGTCGTTTGAAAAAGAGACCAGTCCATTACCAAATCCCAAGCAGCCGCAAAGAACGCATAAAGAGCTGCAAAAACAATGAATGGGCCTCTGACATGAGAGCCAGAGAGTCTGTAAGCACACAGTAGCCCATAATAAATGATACCAAGCATGTATTTGCCGGCATTGAGAAGATGAGGAAACCAATCGCCTGAATCGCTAAATCTTCTCAGACACTGCATAAATCTCCAGTAACTTGGCAAACAAGCCATGATACCTACAGCTTTCGAATGAGACGATCCACATTGGCTATTCGGAGTTGATGAATAAACACAAAAGAAAGTAGCAATGTCGGACATAGAATAAGTCAAAGAGGAGACGATGTCGCCGATGAAGAAATCCCCAAACTCAACAGGGTAAAACCCAGAAAATATTAAACGAAAAAGAGTGACAATCAGCCACTTTCTAGTACCAGCAACTTTATTCCAATAAGGAATTAAACCGTTTGGACAAACGAACAAAAACAAGACTATGCCTAAATAAATGAATCCGCAGGGAGAGAGGCTTGCCCAGTGAAAACTTATCACAGCACAAATAGCACATGAAACCACGAAGAAAGTTAAGAAGTATAGCTGCAAGGAAATGGCGCTGGTTGCAAAATCATTATTGAATAGTTGGGTACCATTTTTAGAATGAAATTCTCCCAGCATAATGAATCTGTAGTTGATCCCAATTCTGTGCCAAATAAAGCAGTCCAACTGGAAAAGCGTTGCCAGCATAAGGATAAGATACCAGCCACCCCAAAGTGGAAATAGAATTTTATGCAGCGTGAAATCATGTCTGTAAAAAAAAGACAGATATAGTGTATAGGTAATCAGGGTCGCTGATATTCCAATTCCAATTCCGGAAAAGAACATCTGTACTATAGCTCTGTTATTTCTGTGGATCATCTGCTCGTTCAAAGTATACTGCACGCTGAGCTTCTTCAACCGTTTGTTGTGTCTTTTTTGGGCAGAATTGGAGGAAACAAGATCTTTTGTATACCATTCGGTCATTTGGGTTTCCCAGAAGATAATCGGATCCTCATTCTCATCGGTAAGTTTGACTTTGCCAGTAGCTTGGGCAGACGTAGTTTTTTGCATGCGCTGCGTCATAAGAGCTACATTGATATCAACATGTTTAAACAGGGGATAATTGTTTTTCGCAAACTGCATCATTGACGCTAGTTCCTCTGTCTTGCAGATTTTGTCAAACTTCTTGATCATCTTACGGAAAGCGGTGACATTCAAATCTCTAAACGTCTTGACTAACTGCAGGTAATTGTAGAAATCAATAAGAGCCTCCCCTAGTAACTTCTCAGCTTGAGCTGCCGTTACTGGCAAGCACGCTCTGTTGAAAGTTTCACGTCCTCTGTGGTTTTTCTCCAGGTTGTTCCAAACGTTAGTCAAACCCTTAGGCCAGCTGGGCCAGAGGCCATGCTTGTCAATTAAGTGCTTCCACTTCTCAAAATACGTCTTCACTGCGCTAGTGCTCTGGCCAAGACCGCCAATACTTCCGTATTTTTTAGGTGTGACACCGAATGGGCTAGGTAAGCGCTGTAGCAGATGGGCTTCGTGGTCCCTTTGCAAACTATAAATCGACAACTGCTGTTGCAAAACGAGAAACGTCTTTTTTGACTGTTCCAGCAGCCACAAATAGAAATCATTAGCTTTCTTCAGTTCCGTCTCGATCAACCAATTTTGCAAAAATGCCTTTATGCATTGACGTTGCAGAAGTGAGTAATTTTTACTAGGATTGCCAGATCTAGATCTCAGTGACTGATGCGACAGATAACTTAGGTTTGAAGAAGTGGACAGCTCTCTCTCCCACGGTTTGCTCTCCAAATCCAGCACCTTTTTACATTCCTTGAGCTTTTTTTTTCCGAACTTATAATCGATATACTTGTTCCGCCATTCAGGGACAGCAGATTCATTCAAATGGTCACCAAACTTCATGATGCACCTTTGCAATCCGGCCGCACCCAAAGAACACTACTCAAGATATGTCTGGGATCCTTCTTCTTAAATGGCGCTATTGTTAAATGATCTATCAAAGGGTTGGGTGATGCATTACATCCTTTGTGGAAGAAGTAGTCAACATTAGCAAAAATTTAAGCCACGTGATTGAGGACTTTCAGCATATTACAATGCAGCACTTCTTTCTTCGCTTGAAATCGAGTGTTGTTGGCTTATTTGCAGTCCCCCTTCTTTAAGTTAATTCAAGAAGTAACATTAGTGCGAATTACACGCTAAAAACAACCTGGTAGTTTGCTTTCAAGTTTGTTTGTTGTTTTTTTTTTGGCTGTATCTTTTTTTCAATTTTCACAGTTTTTGTCAAAAAAAAATTGGTTGAAAAAAAAAAATATTCAGTCATCGAGGACTCCAGAAAAGACCGAAAGAATCGTTACTCAAGATGGATTTAGTGAACCACCTAACTGATAGGCTCCTATTTGCCGTGCCCAAGAAGGGTAGACTATATGAGAAATGTGTCCATATCTTAAAAGAGTCTGATATCAAGTTTCGCAGATCAGATAGACTAGACATTGCACTATGTACCAATTTGCCTATCGCCCTGATCTTTTTACCGGCCGCTGACATTCCTACGTTTGTGGGTCAAGGTAACTGTGACTTGGGTATTACTGGTGTGGATCAGGTGCGTGAAGCTGGCATGGATGTGCACCTGCCCATCAACTTGCAGTTTGGCAACTGTAAATTGCAAGTTCAAGTGCCCGAAAACGGTCCCTACAAAAAGCCGGAAGAGCTAATTGGCAAGACGATTGTTTCTAGTTTCACCAACTTGACCTCGCAGTACTTTGCCAAGCTAGAGGGCACCACTGTGGAAAACATGAAGACCAAGATCAGCTACGTGGGTGGCTCTGTCGAGGCGTCGTGTGCCCTCGGAGTAGCAGATGGCATTGTGGACCTCGTGGAAAGTGGTGAAACCATGCGTGCCGCGGGACTAACCGATATTGCCACTGTTTTGGAAACCAGCGCCTATTTGATTGAGTCCAAGACCACTAAGAGCGACCCTGAATTGATCGCCACGATCAAATCCCGTATTCAAGGTGTCATGACCGCTCAAAAGTATGTTTACTGTAACTACAACGCCCCAAGAGAGATCTTGGACCAAGTGCTTCCCATCACCCCAGGCAGAAGGGCAGCCACCATTTCCCAAATTGACGATGCTGGTTGGGTTGCCGTTTCTGCGATGATTGAACGTGCGAAGAAGGGCCGCATCATGGACGACCTCAAGAGAAAGGGTGCCGCTGACATCATGGTATTTGAGATTTCCAACTGCCGTGTATAGGTTGTGGGCTTGGGCCATGGAACAGACGGACAAAAGACTTTTACGATGGGATAGAGTAGAGTAGACTAAGTTGGTTCTTGTTGTAATCTTCCTCTTTGTCGACGCAAGTGCGAATAATGTAAGAAGCAAAGTTATAGAAGTATGTATATTTTTCATCCATCTGCCCTAATCATAATGATAGAGATCTTTTTGGCGGGAAAGGGATTGGCGGGCACCTTTGCAATGAATTCCTAGCGGGGCTAGCCTGAATGCTGTGGATGTCTGCAATCTTATCGCAGAATTAGACTGAGCTCCTATAGCGAAGCAAGCAATGCCGCATGTGACAGATGGTGCGAGTCAAGTGGCTCTGAGTCTTCACGTCTCAGCTGCGGCGAAGCCGCTAAAAAAAAACTACCTTAAGATGATTCAACGTTTGAGTAGCCCGGCACTTGCTTAAATCCCAGACACCATACAATGTGGCTCTACGTTGCGCTTTGGATGATGAAGATCAAGGCATGCTTCTCAGCTAAATTTTGGTCCTGGCACTTTTCCTTGTTACATGCATCTCGCTTTTTTGTTCTACGCACAGTTTAATCACAAGAAATCCTAATTGCACACTATTGTAGCATCATCAAACATGAAGCATTGATGTTGCGCCATCTCGAATGTAGGCCTTGAACTGCTCTCGTCTGCCGCTCTCCTTAAATTCTACCTTTCTCGCTTGAATATACAACCATCATTTTAGATGGCTGATTAGAATGTCACGTTATTCGACTATCGACCGGACTATGGTCATCACTGTATACGTAGCGCACATAACATGGCATGCCTCGATTCCTTGCACGTGTAACGCTATAACTAGCTACCCTGCGCCTTATCCAGTACTTGGTATTCTTCTACAGAGGCTATGTTGCTACTTATGATAGAAGGGCACGCCACCACATCCTGAAAGTGCTTCGTCGAGGTTATTCAGGGAGTTTCATTTCTTTGGGATTCGTGTGATATGACTTGGAGCCACAGTTGAGAACCTTTCGACTGAATCATGTAAAGGAAATAGCATTATTTAATAGTTTACAGAAGGGCATCCCATGGTTTTAAGTCATGAAGGCGATGAGATGACTCGTGAGCCGCATAACAACCAGCTCAAAGAACCACAAAGAGTTGAAATGAGTGGTGACAATGTAAATGAGAGCTTACCTTTAACGTTACAAGGCAAACGGCTGCAGACGGAGGAAGCAAAGGAGGAATCGGCTAAGAAAAGGGCCAAAAATGTTTCCAGTGGCAGAACAGTGAAACTTCCGCAGTTCAATCTGCAACGATTCTGCTATAGACACAACCCAGATATTAGGTCGTCCCCCATGCACACAGACTGCTGCAAGCAGGACCTGAAGAGGTTCAAACATGTCAATGATCGCATATCCAAACTACCTCCCGCCGAACAGAGTGAGATACACCGTGTGGTATCGATGTACACCAAGTCGAACGACAGAGTGCGTGAGTTGATTTTGGACGGAATCCTCGCGGGTAGCTGCTTCCCGCAGCTCTCTTACGTGGCTTCGGAGGTACAGCGGATGATTAAAATTGACTTCATCAGTGCGCTGCCGACAGAGTTGTCGCTCAAGATACTGTGTTACCTAGACTGTCAATCGCTTTGCAATGCTGCAAGGGTTTGCAGGAGGTGGCAGGTCCTGGCTAATGATGATAAGGTGTGGTATCGCATGTGCGAACAGCACATCGACCGCAAGTGTCCCAATTGCGGCTGGGGGTTGCCGCTGCTTCACATGAAGCGTGCTAGGACGCCACAGAAGAGCCCCTGCGGCACCAGTGGTACGACGCCTTGGAAAGTTATCTACAGAGATCGGTTCAAAGTGGAGTCCAACTGGCGTAAGGGCCACTGCGTGGTCAGAGAATTCAAGGGCCACATGGATGGTGTGCTGGACTTGCAGTTCAATTCGAGGCTGCTCTTTACAGGGTCGTACGATTCTACGATAGCCATCTGGGACCTGTGTGCGGGACGGCTGGTGCGGCGTCTCTCCGGCCATACTGATGGCGTGAAGTCTATGTATTTCGATGGGCAGAAATTAATCACAGGTTCCCTGGACAAAACCATCCGAGTGTGGAATTATATGACAGGTGAGTGCATTGCCACTTACCCAGGTCACACGGACAGCGTGCTAAGCGTTGATTCGCACAAAAAGGTCATCGTATCTGGCGGCGCAGATAAGACTGTCAAAGTCTGGCATGTAGAGTCAAGGACATGCTATTCTCTGAGAGGGCACACGGAGTGGGTGAATTGTGTCAAGCTCCATCCCAAGAGCTTTTCGTGCTTTAGCTGCAGTGACGATACCACTATCAGGATGTGGGACATTAGGACTAATTCTTGCTTAAAGGTCTTCCGCGGCCATGTGGGGCAGGTGCAGAAAGTCATCCCGCTGACTATAATTGATGCGGATAGCCTGATTATTGACGACAAGGCTGAGGATGATGGTCAGCCCGCAGAGCCCGAGGGCGAGGACACACTGAAGGAGGACCTGCCGTACCCAACACATTTACTTTCGTGCTCGCTGGACAACACGATAAAGTTGTGGGATGTGAGGAAGGGCCGCTGTGTGCGCACCCAGTTTGGTCATGTCGAAGGAGTATGGGACATAGCAGCTGACAACTTCCGTATAGTGAGTGGGTCTCACGATGGAAAGGTCAAGGTGTGGGACTTACAAAGCGGCAAATGCATCCATACTTTCCAGGGTAAATCCCTGGAGCGCCGGGTTGATGACCTACAGCCTACTGTGCACAAGGTTGCTCCGATTGCATGTGTAGGAATAGGAGATTCTGAGTTTTTTAGTGGAGATGAGATGGGATATGTCAAGATGTACAAATTTGACGATGTTTAGTGGCATCAAGCACATTGATTTTACGATTGTATGTATCTTTTTATAAGGGAAAAAGTATATCATTTGGTGACGAATAACGCAAGAGCGAAGGTACCACCATCCCTTCATTGGGCGATAATTTACCTAGTCTAAATTATTGGGCGAGGTAGCTATTCACATAGCTAGTTGTCTTCCTATATTCCTTTCCTCTCTGATGCTATTGTAGCGTACCAGAGCGACAGGTTCCCTCGGCGGCTAAATAGCCGCCGATAACAAAGCACATAAACATCAATCTGTGGTACATATCCTGTAGTTCTAGTTCGTTAACCTACCTTGGAACGTCAGGGAAAGGTTTTTAAATAGATGTGTGCCTCAGCATTGTGGCGATGGTCACACGGCATCTGATGGGTGCTACACGAGCCATAGACAGAGAACGAGAGAACACTGAAGATACAGCCGTAGAGCTGCTGTGCACTCACTAGCAGACCCTATCTGCTTGCTTGTAGTGTAATTGATCCCCAGCAGCACTATTACAGCTACTCTCAGAAAATTTACATAGTCGCCAGCCTTCTTTTGGGAACAATCGGATACTTGCTTAAGTTGCTACTGTATCCCGGCTGAACCAGAACCAGGAGACACAAGGTATACTGGCTCTCAGTGCGGCGTATGCAACACAATTTACTAAGTAGATTTGTTAGCAAAAGGTTCGCGAGAACCTTGCACTCCTCCTCACCTGATTCCCACAAGAGCAAGCGTCTTCCTGGTGTCAGTATCTATTATACGAGCACAGGAAGAGCATGTGGGTTTTCGCATGCACTAATACAAAGTATAATCAGAATAAGATATGTAGAGTCTTTGAATTCTGCTTCATTAGTTCAGATTAGTTACAGCTCCTGCAAAGAACCTGGTCGAGCCTTTGGTTTTTTCTTCGTTTTTTAATTTTTTGTCACTATAATCTTTCGATACCTAAGCGCTATATAAATTGGACCTGGGGAAAAAAGTATATTCAACTATTTGTGATTATACAAAAAACGTTGATCACTCGCAATATCACTCATTTGCTCATTCCGCTCGGTCGCACACATACCTGAGAACGTCCATAGTCAGTCGCTGACTCACCAATCTCTTCAAAGTTATTCAGTCATATATCACCGTTCACAATATAGTCGCGTGCTTCGTTCGTTCGGCGTGGCGTGCTTTAAGTTTAATCGTCGCCCCTTCAATTTATCTCATCTCACCCCCACAAACAAAAGGCCAAGAAGAGCCGCTGGATACCGCTGGAATCGCTGTCAAGGCTCCAGGCTGCTTGTCTACATGTATATCAAGGCAGAGCAGAAGGAAAACACAGATGTTAGACAGGGGCAAGAAGCAAAGGGCAGCCCCAAGGAGGAGCCCAAAAACAAGCAGGGTGGGCTACTTTCCCGTCGAACCAATGCACCTGAGGTTGGGCCGTTAAGCTCGATGCAGCTGTTGCACAAGCCACACAGTCCACTGTCACCCACACTGTACTCAGAGGAAGAGATTGCAAAGAACACAGACATGAATAGGCGGCTGGCCAGCGTCGACGATGCTACTTTGGCCAATGTCTCATCTAAGCTGGCAGATTTTGGGCTGGCACCGCTGGTTTTACCCCCGATTTACAAGAAAAGTGGAGAGCTACTCAAGAGCTCGCTCAAGAAGCGGTCGCAGTCGCTGCCCACCTCGCCGCAGGCGCGTGAGGTGCAGCACCAGCTTCGGCCCCAACCGACCCTGAAGCGGTCCAAGAGTGTGCACTTTGATCAGCGCACCCCAGTGAAGTACTTCGAGCTCGACGAAAGCCCGCTCGACGTGAGCCACCGCAAGGGAGAGATGGCAGAGCTAAGCTTCCAGCACAAGGGCGTCGGGTTGTTTGAACAACCACAGGCACCCACAGAGCCGCCACCAGAGCCAGAGCCACCCAAACCGCTACGCAAGAGCAAACGCTTCGACGCCCTCAACAGACAACGCCAGCACAAGATGCTCGGCCTCTACCACACGAACTTCCCTGTCATCAGTAGCAGAGACCCCAAAGTGCTGCAACTTAACGTGTTTCTGAGCCTCTCGAGAGACAAAAAGGTTTTCCTGAGGGACCTGGCCCTACATATCTCCCGCATCGGCGCATGCGTCGAGGGCAAGGTTCTCGTGAAGAACCTGTGCTACCATAAGCGTGTGGTAGTCCGTTATACGTGGGATCAATGGCAACATGTCCATAAAGTCGAGTGCGTTTACGTTTGCAGCGGTGACCGGTTTCTCCCAGGTTCTCAGGTCGACCTTTTCAGCTTCGTCATCGAGAAACCGCCTGCGCGAAGGAATCTGCAGCTCTGCGTTCACTATCTCGCCCGTCCTGAGGGTCCCGCTGGTCTAGACAAACGGTACGAATTCTGGGATAATAACAACGGCCTGAACTATGAGCTCGACGTTGTCACAGAGGGCTTTAGAGACCCATTTGCCTAGATCGTTCTGGACTCATCGCTCATCACTCATTGCGCATTACCCGGCGTATCCAAGAAATTTATAAAAGGAAAACCAAACACCAACAAAGGGCATGGGGCATATTGACAAAAAGTTGGGCAGGTACTACTCTTTTGGTCTCGTCCTAGAATATATGTTCACGACAGACATGCAGGACTTGAAGCTGTTTTTGGGCGTGTTTGTGAGCTTTGCAGTGGTTTACTACTTTCTGCATCGCAGCACCATGAGCACGATGAGCAGGTCGCTGTCGGGACTACAGTAAAAGGGGGGATGACTTATCGGCAAACACATACTGCTGTAAGATGCTTGGGTATATAGATACTCAAGTAATAGTCGCTGCGATACTATATACCATTCTGTAGATTTGATAGGTCAAGTAACATATAAACCGCAATGGTTCTTCAAGGGGCATTTAATGGCTCAAAGCAATCCGAGGTATATAAGTAACTACGACAAGCTGCATCAACATTTGTAGATCTCCTGCTGTAAAAAAACAAAGCATACAATACAAATATGTCTGAGAAGTCCAAGCAGCCACGCAAGATCGAGCTGTATTCGAAGGAGTTCTACGCTGCATGCACCGTAGGTGGTGTCGTGGCATGCGGTCCCACACACTCGAGTGTATGTCCTCTTGATTTGGTCAAGTGCCGTTTGCAAGTGAACCCAACGTTGTACAAGTCCAATTTCGACGGATGGAAGTCAATTGTTCGCAACGAAGGTTTCAGTAAGATCTTTACGGGTATCGGGGCAACATTTATTGGTTACTCCCTGCAGGGTGCCGGTAAATACGGAGGTTACGAGTTCTTCAAGCATCAATACATCAACAGCGTTGTAAGTCCAGAACTGGCTAATCGCCACTTGACCACGGTGTACCTGTGTGCGTCTGCCACTGCAGAGTTTCTAGCAGATATTATGTTGTGTCCCTTCGAGGCAATTAAGGTGAGGCAACAGACCACCTTGCCTCCCTACTGCAATAATGTATTCCAAGGTTTGAACAAGTTGTATTCCACGGAAGGACTGGGTGGATTTTACAAGGGTTTGGTTCCACTGTGGTGCAGACAGATTCCATACACTATGTGCAAATTCACGTCCTTCGAAATGATTGTACAAGCTATTTACCGTCGGATCAAGACACCTAAAGATCAATTGTCATCGCTGCAACAAATCTCTGTAAGTTTCCTGGGTGGTTATTTGGCTGGTATCCTGTGTGCCATTGTTTCGCATCCTGCAGATGTTATGGTGTCCAAGATCAACTCCGAAAAAAAGGAGGGTGAATCCATGGTACAGGCTAGCAAACGTATCTACAAGGCTATTGGTTTTGGTGGTCTATGGAATGGTCTGTTTGTGAGAATTGTGATGGTGGGTACGCTGACTTCATTCCAATGGCTCATCTATGACTCTTTCAAGGTCAAAGTGGGCCTGCCCACCACGGGCTGAATTGCTTGATATATACATATATCTATACATATCTGTATGTGTATATGTGGGAACTAGCTCTATATTCTTATGTCCACACGTTCTTGAACAATTCGTTATCCTCGAGGCTCTGCGCCTGTAGTTGTGGCTGCGGTTGGAGCTGGGTTTGGGGCCGTGCTTGTACTTGTGCTTGTGCTTGTGCTTGTGCTTGTGCTTGTGCATGTTGCAGCTGTGTCTGCGAATGGTTGTGTGGCTTGGCGTACAATGATAGAATCGATTTTTTGAGGTCTGGTCGATCTGAGCGCACCGCAGTTGTCCCTGCAGAGCCCGCTGCACTGGATTCCTTCGCCTTGGGCATCGACAGAAGCTGCAGGTTCAAAATGCTCGAGGAATCGCTTCGATCCGTGCTCTCACGACCTATCGGGACCAGTTCGTCTTCCTGCTTCGGTCCTGCCTCCCCCAGGCTAGACTCCCTCGAGCTCGACTCCTCTCTCGGAGCTTCATCCGGCTCACCCATCCACTTTTTTGCCTCGTATTTGCTCCTTATGAAACTCTGCAACTTGCTCGAGTCCGTAATGGGCCGCCTCAGCGACTCTGGTAACCGAGCCTCGTATCTCTTGTTGGCTTCCACGTTTGATCTCATCTTTACCAAAACTACCAAGTGCTCTTCCTTCCAGATGTCCAGGTCCACCGACTTGACCTTGCTAATATGTGTGCCCAGTGACCGGTGCACGCCGGCACATTTAATGCAAACGAATACGCCCAGTGACCATGATGCCCACCGTGGGTGTGAAGCGGCCTTGCAGTCAGCACAATTCGAGTTACCGGGATCACGCAGGAGACCGCAAAGCGCTTTCTTGACCTTGGGGGAAGACATACTGGTTCACACTCGCTTAGCAGTTGGTTTTGACACGCTTTGACAGACTCTTGGGTGCTGTAGCTACGCTCTTCGACGTGTCAAACAACTGTTTTCTCTTGTTAAATAATGTTAACAATTGTTGTTTGGATAGTTTTTTTCATGTCGTTGCTACCTAGCGAGAAAGAGGAAAGTAAAAAAAAAAAATACGTGAAAACACTCAGGGAGGTTTGAACAACAAGATATTCACCGGAGTTGCAAGACAGGTGCTATGGACGATGTCAGAAGCTGCTGAAGCGGTTTGGAGTAGTCAGGAGTCGTTTGAAGACCTGCCGTTGTTGTCCTGGAGCGAAATTAGGCGCCATACCGAGCCTCCAGAATGCTGGATAGTAATACATGGCAAGGTGTACGACGTGGCTCCCTTGTTGGCGACACATCCTGGTGGGTCGCAAGTTCTTCTGCACTGTGCCGGAAAAGATGCGACGTACCAGTTTGATGACGTGGGTCACTCGATGGAGAGTCTGATGTTTGACATGCCCAAGGGATGCCTCAAGGGTCGTTTGGAAGGTTCTACAGCTGCCACGCCGCTGCGAACGGAAGAAAGAGGTCAAAATAGGAGACCCTCCCATGGAGAGGGCCCACAAGAAAAGGAGGAAGTAGTAGTGGTGCAGAGCGCGACCCAGAGTTACGTGGCGTTGTGGAACAGGATTTATACGCTGCTGTTGTATTGCACCATCTTGGTGAGTGGGCTGTTGCTATTGTGTCTGCGTTGGAGGGGCGGTAGTTGCGAAGAGGTGGATGAGGAGGTGCCATTCTGGGTGAGTGCAGCTACGAGTGCGAGCGAGTAGTGAACGAGTGAAGCGAATGCAAACGAGTTCGAACGAAGCATGTATTACGAATGCAAACGAGCATGGGCATCCTTCTAATGTTGGAAGCTCCGCAAAACCTCAAATAATCGGGGGTGGCAGAAGCGGTAGACATGCAGCATATGTACAATCAACACAATAATCTCCGATCAAGCTGTGCGATTCTAATTACGCGCGTCGCCATTGCTGATGCCTTCCCATACTGATCTCCGAAATGCGGCGCTGACCGCGCTACGTTCAATGGTCAGACGATGCAGCTTTTGTAAGGAGCATCTCCCTTGTGGGGAAATCTCACGACAGGAAAGTGCGTTTAAATGGCAGGTGTCCACAAAGAACTATAAGGTACGAAATGTAAAATAGAAAGTGTAAAATATGGGGGTTCAAATGGGATTGTTCCTACAATACCCAGCGCACAGGCAGCAAATGAAGTAATAAATAGATAGTGAAAAGAGTAGATAGGGATGTATGAGTATGAATGAAGCAACAGGCGCACTGAACCTTGTTGAGAATACGCGTGCCATTAACTACTCGTTGTACACGTGAATTGATCATCATATGAGAGTGTGGATACCAGAAGGTCCAGAAAAATCTCCACATTCTTCCGTGCGCTAGCATGTCTTCCATCCACAGGCTCACCTGGTTTAAGCCATCGCGATGAGTCAGTGAAATTTTTCAGAAAAAGTCAACTGAAAAATTTCGAAAGTTAACATATAAAGAAGATAGCCTGACGTGTAATACCCGCAAAGTGTTGATCAGTACATCAATTAGACCGCAATATGGATTCCAGTAATTGGGTAGTTCAAAAGTTCGGAGGAACTTCAGTTGGGAAATTCCCTAGGGACATCGTGGAACACATTATCAAGTTTTACACCAATGATCAAAATAATAACGTCGCCGTCGTGTGCTCCGCTAGATCTTCATATACTAAGTCTGAGGGCACTACAACGAGACTGCTCAAATGCTGTGACCTCGCCTCTCAGGAGGAGGAATTCATGCATCTCATCGAGGAAGTGAGGCAGGACCATGTCAGCAACGCTGAAGCCAACATAGAAAACCCAGCACTTCAAACGCGACTCATCAGCGATAGCAACAAGGAGCTTGATCTCGTAGTCAAATATTTGGAGGCCTCGAAAGTTTTGGGAGAAGTGAGTCCGAGAACCATGGATCTGGTGATGGCATGTGGTGAGAAACTGAGCTGTCTTTTCATCGCGTCCCTTTGCAATGACAGAGGCTGTAAAGCGCAGTATGTGGACCTTTCACACATAGTGCCTTCTGACTTTACCACCAACAATTTGGATACCAGCTTCTATGCTTTTTTGGTGCAGGCTTTCAAGGAAAAATTGCAGCCGGTGGTTCAAGCCCGGGAGCGCATCGTACCCGTCATTACTGGTTTCTTTGGTCTCTTACCCATGGGTCTGCTGAACGGTGTTGGGAGAGGTTACACCGATCTTTGCGCTGCATTGATTGCTGTTGCTCTAAATTCTGAGGAATTACAAGTGTGGAAAGAAGTGGATGGTATCTTTACCGCCGATCCTAGGAAAGTACCTCAAGCACGCCTGCTGTCGAGCGTTACGCCCGAGGAGGCAGCGGAATTGACGTACTATGGTTCTGAAGTGATTCACCCTTTCACCATGGAACAAGTCATCAGAGCAAAGATCCCCATCAGAATCAAAAATGTACAAAACCCAAGGGGCGATGGTACCATCATCTATCCTGATAACGTGGCCAAAAAAGGCGAAAGTACTCCTCCACATCCACCAGAGACACTCACAGCCTCCTTCTTTGAAAAGAGAAGGAGAGGCGCTACTGCTATCACCGCTAAGAGTGACATTGTCGTGCTGAACATTCATTCTAACAAAAAAACGCTGTCGCATGGGTTTTTGGCACAGATCTTCACCATCTTGGACAAATATAAGCTTGTCGTTGACCTCATTTGTACTTCTGAGGTGCACGTTTCTATGGCGCTTCCTATACCTGATTCTGCTTCCCATAAGGCGCTCAGACAAGCGGTGGAGAAGTTGCAAATTCTCGGTTCGGTAGATATCACCAAGAAAATGGCCATTGTGTCTCTGATCGGTAAGCAAATGAAGCAGTACATTGGCATCGCCGGTACCATGTTCACAACCCTTGCTGAAGAAAACATTAACATAGAGATGATCTCTCAAGGTGCCAATGAAATTAACATTTCAGCCGTCATCGAGGAAACAGATGCCATCAAGGCACTGCAATCAATCCATGCCAAATTGCTTGATGAGAGCGCACCAGAGAAAGATTTTGAACATGCAGTAGATGAACGTTTGGAACAAATAAAAAGACTTGAATTATAGACTATGAGTAGATGTATATAGAGAAAAAAAAAAAAAAAAAAAAAAAAAAAAAGAGGGAAGGCTATTTCTTTCAAAATACGAACACTTGATCCCCCATCTTAGAGATTGGCTTAGCTTTTTCATAACCTAGTGCAACAGAAGCCTTTTTCACAGAGGAAACCATACCTGGTGGACCGCAGACAAGCAATTGGATGCCGTCCTCTGTGGCCTTGGGAAGATACTGTTCCATGACTTCCTGCGTGACGTATCCGATACCGCCAGTCCAACCCGTTGTTGGAGGGCGGTCTAGCATGTAGTGAACTTTAAATTGTTCGGGTCTTGAAGCAACGATTCTGTCCAATTCTGCCTTCAGTAGCATGTCCTCCTCTGTCTGATTACCGTAAATTAAAGTAACTTTAGTGCGGTCAGTAGGATCCGCAGCAATTGCTTTCACTATCTGATACATAGGGGAGATACCAGTACCACCTGCGATCATACCAATGTGGGTAAAAACATCCGGTAAGTATTCGTAGAACCCCTTAGGCCCACGCACCTGAATACTGTCACCAATTTTGAGTTCACCAAACATTTTGGAAATATTTCCCTGAGGGTACGACTTGATCAACAGCTCGAAATATCCCTCTGCATCCGTATCCAAGGAAGTTGGAGTATAAGATCTCACAATTTCCTTGCCGTTAATGACCCCTCTGACCGAAATATGCTGACCGATAGGCAGGCCCAACACATCCCTAGCACCTGGAAGACCAAAACGATAAACTGCCGTGTTATGTGTGAGGGCAGTTTTCAGTATTAATGGGAACTCTTGGAACTCATCCTTCTTCAAGACGGGGCTTGAGTTTGAATTCTTCTTTGAAATCAACCCCCCGATAAGGGCGAAGGCAATCAAGACAATGATGGTGCATAAAATCTGGACTTCTGGGCTCGTCATGCCGAATAGAATATCCTCGAACAGGTAAAGCGCAAGCTGCTTTATAAACTCGGCCACATTTTATTCATGGGATGAGATGATTTGGTGGAATATGGATGTTGAAAACTGCATCAGCGAGCGCATCTCACAATTTACGACGAACAGTATTCACTCAATTCGTGGAGTTTCTTGATCATGGATCTCTTGGAAGGGTACTCTAAGGGCCTATATTTGGTATCGTGTAGCTTCATATAACGTTCTAGGGCCTCTAAGGCCTTCGGTGTTAGTTTATTCTTCTTTTGCGCACCGAGCGAGAGTGCCCACTCGCAGGTCTTGCCCATCACCAGATCAAACATAGGAAAAGTGAACCTCTTAGGCACTCTAGTTAATCTTTCTACGTGAACCACTTTCAATTGAGTTTCTATGTCACGTATAGTGAGAAAGTTTCCACCAATAATGATCGAGTCGGCGGGCGTATACACGGCATGGATCCACCCTGAGGGTAGCATAAAAAGATCGCCTGCATTTAGTTCCATGGCAACGCCTTCTTCCAGGAGATCACCCAAAAAAATGAGGGTTTGGTTGAGGTCTTGACACCATTGCGTATATGTTTCCAAATTATGTTTAGTGGGCGGGAACAATATGAATTTCTTCTTGCCGGCAACTAAATTATAGTAGACTGAAGTACCTGCAAAGTCGAGATGAAAATCAGTGTAGGAGTTCCCAGCTGACATCAGAACGTAGCGTGTAACTTTGGGTTTAGGGTCTCCATTTCCAAAAGCATCCCATACTACATTGACCAAGTCGTTGGCCTCCACAACAGTCGGTCTAAAAATCTTGAACCGATTGACATGCGATATTTCAAGCGATATGACATTTCGTATGCGATCCCGTTCCTCCGGTTGAGTTTTGGTGAAATACTGGTTCCATTGTGACATGGTCCATCTCTCATTTTGCTGCGATTGTACATCCATAACATCTACTGGACAGTCCTCCCCTAGGACCTGCGTTATATCATCAACTGTCAATACGCGATCATCCTTTGTAAGCCCTAGCTCTTGAGGTATCGGTATTCTAATCCCTGTATTCTGTGGATCAGAAACCTTCAAAGGTTCATGTAGTTGGAGAAAATCCTTATCCAGAGTTTGAGCGTCAATTACATTTTTCTCATTCTGCCACTTTTCGAAACATTTGCAAAAGGCTTCCACATGCGGGTGCACCTTCTTCAGTTTCTTGTCGTCTCCTTCATTCAATGCGATATAATCGATCTGCTGCTTATTCCTCAACCCTCGCCGTCTCTTTGGTGGCGCTTCCACAGAGGAGCTTTTTCTCTTGGTTGCACGTTTAACTAATATGGCATCCTTGTCGTGAGCATCGCATTGGAAGTGCGTGATCTCGTTGGATGTTTTTGGATACTCTTTCGCTATCGTGCCGTTTGACTCTTGCACATGTTTCAATGGTATGCACAATACGTGGACCCACTGGGGGCACATCGAACACTGTACCCAGAGCAATTTATCTGAATCTTCCTTCGTGCAATAACTGCATGTATCCATGGTTAGGAAAGCCACTGCTCTTTCCGAACACTCTTTAGTAGAAACGTGGGAATCCGTTGGTTTTCGGGCTTGGGATCTACAGGCGATTATCGAACAAGACAAAAGGAACAAGCGTAAGGGGAAATGTGCTTTACGTGCAGCCACTAGTCCATCGTCCCCAATACAGATCCAATACTATTCTTGAGCATGTGCTCGAACCCAATTCGAATAAATTCAAACAGAACAAGTCTTATAACGGAACAAAGATCTTAATTGCTTAAAAATTCCATGCAGGGGAAATTGTCAGTTCGAAGAAATCACAGTTACGATCGCATGCCTATATAGATCATATTGGTGTACATGTCATTATGTGTATCATAGTTTTTAAATTAACCTTTTGATAACCAAATGATAATAGCAAAGATAAGTGAAAACCAAACAAGAAGCTAAACAGAAAATAGGAAAGGATTACGACAGCAAACGAGGTGTTCACTGAGTTCGAATCATGAAATGCCTATAATGTACAAATTAAAATTATAACCACAGATTAAAATGATGAAGTAAGATATTTTACAGCGAATTTGTTCTCACCAGGTTACTAGACATTACTCGAATGTCTATGGACGCAGATAGAGCACATCATAATACGCCATTCGCAGTCGATTGTTGCCACAATGAGAAACGTTGATAAAGAACAATAATAGATATAGATAGTTGAATTCACTCCGTATAGCAATTAACCATCCCCACAAGATACCTCAGGATGTCAGCAGTGCTTTAGGTTATACTTCTCCATACCTCATTCCTGTGTACATATTTAAGTAAGAGACTATTGGATCTTTACTACATTTTCTGTTACCCGAAATTGTACGCCGCAAGTGTAAAAAAAAACGCCCTGGAACGTAGACAAATTTTGGCACATTAAAGCAGAAAGTATAGAGATTCTGTCGTATCTGTACCTGGTAACTTATTAGCATGATTAATAGAGTCTGTGGTGAGATTTTGGGCAAAAGGTTTTTTAGTAGTGGAGCTGTAAAGTGGGAACCACTGCAGATAAAACTTTCCAATGGTCAGAAAAAACAGATTAATGTTGGCTCTATAAATCAAGCTCCAGCAAATAAAAAGATTGACCCACGTTTGACGAGAAAGTTTCAAAGAGGTAGCGTGTATGATCCATTCGATTTCTCGCTCGCAAAAATTCACCTAGACAAGAAATATGGTTCAAGCAGGCGCCCAATGAACGATTTGTTCAACAAATTTGGCGTTAACCCACTGGATCTTTACACTAGTCCCGAAACATTATCGCAATTTGTGACTTCTACTGGCAGAATCTTACACAGGGACGTGACCGGTCTTTCCGCAAAGAACCAACGCCGTTTGTCCAAGGCTATTCGCAGATGTCAGTCCATTGGACTGATGTCAAAGGTCCATAAAGATGTTTCTTTGTTGCCTACGAGGACCTCGGGCAAACTGTGAAAGACAAGAATCGTGTAAATAAATAAGTGATATTAGTTAAGTTAAAGTCTACCTGTTCAACATTTCCTTAGTGGGACCTGTAAGCTTAAGATACACGTCTGTGCCCCACCCCCACAAACTTTGGATATCCAGACGCCCGTTGAACATCTCCATGTATGCCTTGCACATGGGTAAACCAAAGCCCATACCGGAAACATTATTAACGCTCTCACCCGGTAAAATATATGCTTCAGCTCCCGTGTCATTTTTTTTCTCAGCGACAGTGCTGTAAGAATAATCAAACATCCGTTTCTCCACATTGGGTGGAATGCCTCCACCAAAATCGCGAACCCGGATTTGTAACTCGTTATCATTGCGCACTATGGTAACTTCCACTGGTTTCTCAAGCAGACGGTTACCCATCGTAGATCGCTCAATGTGGGCTCGACATGAATTCTTGAGAACCTCAGTAAGAACGTATTCCAAACTTGTCGGTATGCAAGTAAAAGCCACGTCTTGCCCTTCGACAATTTTAATAGGCACAACGCGATCATAGCTGATTGAACAAAGATCATTGACAAATTCTGCAACATGCTCTACCAAACTTGAAACTTTCAAATCTTTGTTTAGAACGCCTATGCAGTTGCCAGAGTTTTTCTTGATTGACTGATCCAAGAGGGACAAATAATGGGTTGCCAACATCTTCATGGATATTCTATTTCTTAAATGGAGGTTCAAAAAATTAAATACATGTTCCTGGTCATAGAATCTCATTACTTCTTGGAAGCCAGTGGCTAAAGTTGTCAAAGTATCCTGATGTTCTTCTAAAAAATTAGTTAACAATTTAACCACCGTGTTTCGATTATGCAAGCCATATGGATACTCTATTGAGAGTAAAGTCTCTAAGGTGCTCAAATATAGCAAATTAGTGAGTTCTATGTTCGGATTTATGACGACAATATAAGGGAGATTCTGGATAGCTTGCAACTGGCGACATGTGTAACACAAAAGTAAGTTAACCGTTTGAATGCTCAACAAGTATTCTTCATTATTCCTTAAAGGGGGTTTGTATTGAGTCAAATAATCGTAAGTGATGGGAGGAATAGGTTTGTTTGCATAATCCTGGATGAGAAGTTCAATATGAGATTTTATCTTGTAATGATCTTCGAAGGGAATATTGAGGCCAGCTGACTGGTTCTTTCCATCACCCCGCGGAAGAAAATCCTTCCGCCATTGTGAATGGCAACGCCGCTGCCAGCCCAGCTGGCAGCAACGATAGAGATAGTTCTGAGATCCTCTTAAATACGGTATCGAACACACAGTACGCATCTCTGTGGGGATCCTACCAGTATACCTCATAAACATTTTTAAATGCATAAACAGGTCTAGCTTTTTAAAGCCGCCGCTTGCTGAAAGGAGAATTAAAGTGGACTCGTTAACTCAAGTATCTCTGTATTCGCTTCTGTGGAAACATGTGTATACCGTTTTTTTTTTTTCGTTTTTTTCATTGTACCCCAAGAAAATTACGAGTGAACAAAGAAGCGATGGATGGCCTATAACCATGATAATATACCTTTCTTTCTTTAGCAAGCGTTGAGGTGCGTTAGATCAATTGCACTTCCCCAATGAGTAAAACTTCCTCCTATGAAACTTAGAAACCTCACCCAAGGATTGTGCTGGGTTGAATTCACACTCATAATATATTAGGGTACGTGCTGGGGACTCTCCAAAAAATTCTTACACAATCTAACGGTTGATTTGGCACACCAAAGGCGTTGTCACTCCAAAAACTATTATCTTCTGAGATATAAGGGTTACCAAATATGTTTAATTGCAAACTGTCAACTTCTTGAACAAGCACGTAAACCAATCATGAAAAAAACTCAAATAGAACAAAAGGCTATGGTCTGCTGTGATCATTACCTCTGGATTCTCAATTAGGCTGGTCAAGCTATGAATTGTTCTTACGTTTTCACTAACATTCTCAGGAAGTTCCCCGATTGATATGTCAGTATGTAGTCGGTTTCACAAGCACCATAATAGCAGTTTTATAACAAGCTCAACTAACGAAGTCCATATGATTTCAAAACTGAGTTAATTCGGAATAATCTTAGCTCTTTGTACCTATCATATAATCCTATCAGAGCTTATGACGCTAGGGATTGATCAGCTGCGAAACATATGTAAACAAGATCCGCAATAGAATTGCTTTTTCATGGCCTTAACAACTCTAAAAGCTTAACATCTTATTCCGAAGATCAAGATATCATCTCAAAGACTATCTTGAGCTGATATTACATGCCTTTTGATGATCTCGAAATACTCTAAAACTTATTTACACCAAAAGACTCTCTAGCATACGAATTCGATCAGTTTGCAAGCATTAAATTAGGCTGACGTCCTGCACTAAAAAAAGGGTACCAAAGAGTTTTGCTGATCTTTGTTACCTCTTTCCGACGCCTCTTTGTAAACTTTTGAAAGTTATTCGGCAAGGGGAACAAATATATAACACAATGAACTTCAAAAGAAACAAGGCGAATAACCAGCATCAATGTCATTTAACAGATTCACGGAAGGGCTCAATGAGAAGTTTCAACAGTTATCTACTGCTGTATCTGGTAAAGCCCAGGAAATCTCTCAGGGCATTCCGACGACTCATCGGTTGATGCAAGAGAAATTGGGGCAAGTTACTGACATATCCCAAATGCCACAAGAATATATTGAATTGGAAGCTAAGATAGATGCAATTAAGTTGGTTTATAATCATTTTCTCCAAGTAACTCAGGTTTACGATAACGAGTCTTATGACTATCCCAAATATGTCAATGAATCCATCAACGAATTCTCTAGAACTGTGGGAGCGAAACTTCAGGAGTTGTCTCGTGTTTCCTCTGCTCATGAGGCACATACAGTTCTTTCAACTCCTAACCCTGCAAAGGAGCCCAAGACTCTAAACTATGCATTAAGTAGAGTTTCTCTGGTATCCAGCGAATGTCTTAACCATTTGGGAGATCACGATGATGCACTGTGGGCTTCATATCTTATGAAGTACTCAGACACGCAATCCAGGGTTGCTCAAGCACGTTTGCACCAGGATTCTCTGATTCAAGCCAATTTCAATGAAAGACTTAGAGAAAATATCGAAGGCAACCTTAAAAAGGCTCATAGAGTTCGTAAGGAGGTGGAAAACAAACGCCTACAATATGATGTATCCCGCTCTAATTTGGAAAACGCTAGACCTGAAAAGGAAGCTCACATGAGAGTGCAGATGGAAACAGCGGAGGAAGAGTTTGCTCAGGCAACCGAACATGCTACAATTGTAATGCAAGAAGTCATAGCAACTACGGACTTTCTTCCTTTACTGCACGAGTTAGCTGCTGCGCAGTATTCCTACCACCAAAATGCTGCTCAGAGAATGGAAGAATTTTTGGCTAATTTCCCTGGAGAGGAAGAAGAAAGAATAGATTTCCCTGCTCAAACTCAGACACCAGCACAGAATGGCAACGCAGCTCTACCTGAGGGCGTTGGTATCAGCCTCTCTGAAGAGACAGATGACAGAGCCGGCGAGACGGCAGCTGAAAGATCCGCTCTTTAAGCATAGTGATAATTTGTCTTACTTTGTTTTTCTATTTTTTTTGTTTGATCGTATATACACACGCTAGTCAACGCATTTGACGTCCCATTGAGATTTAATGTCCCATCTATTTGATTTGGCGCTCCAGCTGACATACTTGACAAATTCAAGAACACTTTCGTCGCGCAGGACTAGTGTTAACGTGTTCCAACTAGCAGGTTGATTGATCAAAACAGAATCACCGGTGTCATCTGATCTATACACGGATGCGTCCTTGATATCCTGCGCTTGCTCATCCGGTTCTTCCTCATCAGCCATGTACAATTCGTAGCCACCCACCTCACCAGATTCCCAACCGCGCGAAGGAGTTAGACATAGTGTACCTTCCAAAACAGCATCCACGAAACCATCTACCTGTTTCAACAATGGGTTTAATTGGCATTTAGTAGCTAGAGTGAAATCTTTCCCGGGTCTGAACCTTCTCACAAGAAATTGTTCGCTTAATGGGCACAGCGAAGTAAGTAGTGTCAGGTATTTCTTGTAAATGGTGCTCTTCAAAAACTGGACTAACTCTACCAATGCCAACTCAGTCTCTTGCAAAGGTTCTAAAGTTTTTTTCAAAAGTTCATAATTAGGCAACTCTTCACGGTTCAAAGTATCCAGAATATCAGACTCTTTTTTAAAATTCTCGTCCGACTTTCCATCAATATATAGGTAACGCCATTTATGTGATGGCACTGCCGTTTTCCAGGGTGCCTGGACGTCTCTCGATTCGTATGGACAATCCTTTTCGAGCTCTTCTCTTTTAATGAGCTTTCGAAGCAGCGATGATTTTTCTTCGTTCAAAAAGGACTCCAATTGTAAGGAAGAATCCTCAGCAAACTTAGCTTGTAAACGGGAAATATCATCCTTGGATAAATACTGTTCCGAGATGTACTGTTTCAAATATGCCATCTCTTGCTCGCTCAATTGATCATCTTCTGATACTACACTCACAGAGCCCTCCTTTGCACCACTAGTCAAAATTTTTTCAAAATGCTTCACTTGATGGTAAGGCAAAATATCTCTTTCATCTTTGGGGAATTCATAATCCTGCAAGACGTTGGATTCTAACTGAGCAAGCGTGGAAATGTTTGTTCTGACCCATTCCTTTTCCTCACCTGGAATGTAACCTTTCTCACCTTTTTGTGGAATGTGATACCACCCTTGAATTGACAATCTGTGCTTGTCAACCTTGACTTCTTCCACGTCGTGGAAAGAGAAACCTGGTTGTACTTTAAAGAAAGCAATTTGATTAAACTGTGGAACTAACTTTGCGCAGGGATCAGATTGAGGAACATTGGGGATAATGCTGTCGAATAACCGAAGTCCACCGCCATAATGCGACTTCCACGTGTGGTTTGGGTCTGGCAAGTATAAGATGAAACTGACTCGTCTCGAATCAATCACATCATCGTGAGTAAGAAGGTGACAACCCTTAGTGTAAGTATTTATGCTCATATCAGCTTTTGTGCCGGATAATTTACCTGCACCTGTAACATGCGAAATGACATCTCTGTAAATCTCAGAATACAGTATTTCACGGAGTCTGTAAAGATTAGGCAGCCTCGATAAATCACCCCAATCAAGGCCTGAAAGATTGGCCAAATCTCCGCTTTGATTAACCTTATAGATATCGGTTTCTTTCTTCGTGAAATGGATCTCAGTCTCAATTTCTTTACGCACAGCACGCAGCAGATCGTCATCAATTAAGTCTCGAATAGTGCCCCAGTTGTACGGTTTTGCATCAGTGATTTCCTCTTTGAGCTTATTCTGAAATTCAGGGTCCCATATTTTTGGATTGAAGAGGGACCGTACTTTATCTTCCTCAAGCGCCAGTATTTTTTGAGGAGAATCTTCCCTGGTTTCGATTTGCGTTTCAGATGCTCTTTTCATGGCGCTTGAATGAAGTTAAAAGTTTGGTGAGGCCGAGAAGAAGTACGTTTCGATACTACATCCAACTCGTTTATTGTTAAATACTTAACATCTCGATGAGATGAGATGAGGTGATGAAAAGTTCAAAAAGAAGAAAAAAGTACCACGTGACAAGGCTATGAGGTGAGGTGCGTGTGATATTTTACCTGTCTTTTACGACGTTCAATCGTTTGATTTATATGGCCGGCACTGCCTGCTCTTGTGCAATTGACGTGCTATTTCATGTAAAACCCTTGGGTCGTTCCACCGTCAATACATTATTACGCTATAGAGCCAATGTCTTCAAGAGCCCAACTGAAATATGCCTTTTATATCAACATATTGAAATAACTTGTGCAGAAAAACTTATTCGTAGATAAAAAGTAAAAGTATAAATGCTATTTGACCTTAGAGGTGCGTAAAATCGAAATCATAACGATAATGATAGTATGGGACAATGGAAAGCCGTGACATATGAGCTTTTTAAAGTTAGCTACTCAAGTTTCTGGTCCAAAGGTTCCACCACAAGCTTGTCAAAAGTGTACATCTGTGATATGAGCGATTGCCTTTTGAGCACACCCAAATCTTTCAAGGCACTCGTATACAGATCCTGCAACTTCTCCTGGTCCTTGACATCCCTATTTTCTCTAAAAACGGTCTTGGCTTTTCTCAGAAAGTAATTTCTAAAGTTGTAATCATTGAAATGATTAGCGTTTTTAATGAACTGCTTGTAGAGGCCTAACACTTGTGTTCTAGTAGGAGTAGACATGTTGGTGAGTTACAGCAACACGATACGGCAATATGGAATATGTTCAATAGCAGAAATACAGGGGTAATTGCTAGTCTTCAAAAGCTGCAGTTTTCGAATATCAGATATGGTTAGCTAATACTGCCTTTGTTAGACTGTTCAAAGGACTTGATTATTGATATTAGTCCACATCACTACGAACGAATAGGAGTTAACCGGAGGTAATGGACAACTTTGTTAAGATTACTGCTCTTACCTTGCATCAGTCATTAGCATATCAAAGGGAACTTCAAGAGCCTTAGAGCAACCTTGATGTATTTCTTTTTATCGCCTGGATAAATGCGACATATATTCTTTTAACAAAAAAAGGGAAAAGGTCCTAGCCGGATTCGAACTGGCGTTGTTCGGATCAAAACCGAAAGTGATAACCACTACACTATAGGACCCTCACTAGTTGACGGGCAAGCAGCCTTGTAAATCACTACTTATAGTCTGATCCTCTTGAGATTAACAGCAATATACACTTTCACAAGGAATAACGAGGTGTACCGTACTTCTCTTTGTGATTTAGGCAAATACTATCACTAAACATTCTCCTCTTAAAAGCTTCCGCAAGATCTGCGTTACTGTAAGAGGGCCCTTGATATGTATATATATGGTAATTTAGATGAGAGTTTTCCGACGACGACAACAATATAGTCAAGGGATTATCGATTCTGAAGTAGTCAAAATGCAGTAATGCTCCAAAGACTAATGCCTCACACGTAGGATTATGTTCAGCCCACTCAGGACACTGTTGAGCATGTAAATTTTCATAATAACATAATTATTCACCTTACTATTAACACATCTGTATACGATACAATATGACCGCATACGCCGTGAGATGGTGTTTTGATGATTTCTTCAGTTGTGTCAAAAAATATCTGTCATTTGAAATCACCGTTTCTTGAATCCGGTGAAATTATCGTCAATCAATCCAGAGAACCTTACAGCAATACTCAGTTAGCGACTGAACACCAACACAAAGATGAACGATCAACCTCCCGAGCAACAATTGGAATACATAATCGAAGCCATTCTCACCAAGACGATTCGTGTACTTCAGATACTGATCCCATTGATTGCGCGGTTTAGCAGTCAGCACCCAACCGCCTTCCTCGTTCTAACCTGTGCCATTTTGGTCTTCATCTTATTGCGCATCATTCGCAACATGGTCACAATCGTGAGAAGAACCCTTTTCTTAGGTGTACTTGTCTTCGTTGTGCTACTCTATGTGCGTGGATTCGACACTGTGGTCTTGTATGACCTCCCTTTCTTATACAAACTGGTATTGCAAGACGAAAACCTGGAGACAATCATAAGGAAGTGGAGCACTTACCTTAGTCACTCCTCTATTCGGCATTCGCGCACCATTTACAGTATTTGTAGGCATAAAGCAATGGAAGTTTGGAACCAATTGATATCAGCGCTCAATTCGTAAGTAGACATTGTTAAGATAGAAGACTTTTCAACTAATCAAGAAGACGATATGACCTTTAAACTGTCCATTCTTTAATCAAATGTTATTAAGATTTTATATTTGCAATTTTTTTACGTCCACAGTCGATTACTATCGCTTATATTTTTTTCCTTCACCAAATTTTCCTCCATTTTTAAGAGTAATGAGCTACTTGCCGTTTTTCTAATCGCTCACACTTTTGAGGAGGTACGTAGCACACAGTTGACAGCGGTTTTCTGATCTGTGATCGCTAGTTTACCATGGTAAAGGAAACCGAGTATTATGACAGGTTGGGGATTAGCCCCACGGCTACCCCTACGGAGATTAAGAAGGCCTACAGGAGGAAGGCCATGGAGACACATCCTGATAAGCACCCTGACGATCCAGATGCCGAGGCTAAGTTTCAAGCTGTCGGTGAAGCTTATCAGGTATTAAGTGATGAAAATCTTCGTGCCCGTTATGACCAATTTGGTAAAGACGATGCTGTTCCTCAACAAGGTTTCGAGGACGCTACCGAATATTTCACAGCAATTTTTGGTGGTGATGGCTTTAAGGATTGGATAGGTGAATTCTCCATCTTTAAGGATCTGAATGAAGCTGGGGACATCGTGGACGACCAGCAGCCTTCTTCGCCTACCGGCGATAAGGGGGAAGCCGGCGCTACAAACCATAGCACAGAAATGTCTACCACCGGCGGCAATGAAGCTGCCAAGACCGAGGAGAGACACAAGAAGTTGACAAAGCAGCAAAGAGAGAAGCTGCTGGAGATGGAGAAAAAAAGAAGGGAAGAAATGGCCCAGCAGGTGCAAGAGCTAGCGAAAAAACTCAACAATAGGCTTGATTCCTATGTGTTAGCGGTTAAGGATAACCGCCTAGACGAGTTTGCAGCTAAGTTAGACCAAGAAATTGAGGAATTGAAGTTGGAAAGTTTTGGTATGCAACTGTTACACATTCTTGCCAAAGTTTATCACACAAAGGCCAACAATTTTATTATGTCTAAAAGAACCCATGGGTTTTCAAAGATTTTTACAGGAGTACGTGATAACGCAAGAAGTGTGAAATCTGCATATAATCTGCTCTCAACAGGGTTGGAGGCCCAAAAGACCATGGAGCAAATGAATGAAGTAAATCCCGACGAGCTAGATCAATATGAAAGGGCTACTTTTGAGAGCATGATGGCAAGCAAAGCTCTAGGCGTCATGTGGGCAATGTCCAAGTTCGAACTGGAGAGGAAATTAAAAGATGTGTGTAACAAAGTTCTCCACGATAGCTTCGAGCCTACCAAACTTCGCTTGTTGAAAGCCAAGGGAATGTTGTTCATGGCTGATAAATTCTCAAAGGCCAAGAGGTCCCCTGAAGAGGCTGAGGAGGCCAGAGTATTTGAAGAATTGATTCTTGGTGAGCAGAAAAAGGAGAAAGAAAAGCAAAAGGAGATGAAGAGAAAGAGCTTCTTTGGTTAATGTACGGACGATGGTGTAACCGATGAATGACTTTCAACTTTGAACCACTTCTTCGATAGATCTATGACGCAGAGAACGATATATAATGGACATATATATATATATATATATATATTGATATTGATGTGTACGTGTGTATGAGTTACTAATTTTATTGCTTTTCCTCTATGAGGCTGTTAGATCCATGACTATCACCAATAGTGAGTTAAGGACTTTTTCCGAAGCCTCGCCTCTTATTAGCCTCTTCCCAAAACACACCAAACATTAACCGATCAGGACGCCATGATTTCCATCAAGCAATTCTTCAAGTGGTGCTCAATTCTGGCGACCTTAATCACGCTCTCTACGAATTTTTACATATATACGTATCCATCTGCGTATCCCGCTAAGTGTTCATGGTACTGCGCAGAGGAAGGACCCGAATTCGATGCAAGCTCCTTGAGCATTTTTGCCCAGGCAATATACTATACAAAGAGGTATTTAAAGGATGTCTATGAGCAGAATGTGATTGGGGTCGAACCCCCCAAAGGATCTGAAGATGGTGGACCTGAGGACGTGCATATAATCGCATTTGGTGATCCTCAAATCAAAGGTATTTGGCATGGAACAGATTACAACACGAGGCTAGATATTTACGGTAATGACTACTACTTGGGACACATAGTGTCCGTTATGCAACAAAGGCTGAAGCCATCGCATGTGGCGGTTTTGGGTGACTTGTTTTCCTCGCAATGGATTGGTGACTCAGAGTTTTACAACAGAACTTCAAGATACTTGACACGTTTATTTCATAGAGATACTTCCTGGATAGAAAGTGTTAGAGATAGGCAGCACGATGACAATGGTCTTTATAAAGTGCAGTGGATGGAGTGGGGTCAAGATTTAAACAAACAATGCGAGGCTGAGAAACCTTGGGATCTTGAATTTGGTTACAGCGATGTGCATTCGTGGGATCACAATAAAGAGGACTATCTGTTTATCAACGTGACGGGCAACCACGACATTGGGTATTCGGGAGATACTACTTACCAACATTTGGCCAGATATGCCCAGCTTTTTGGCAAGGATAACTACTGGATCGAGTACGACAGGGATACAGACCATCCCTGGCGTATTGTCGTACTGAATTCTTTGCTTCTTGAGGGTCCTGCATTGCAGCCAGAATTTTTGGATATTACTTGGGAATTCTTGACGCAATTAGCTGAAAGAAACTTTGAAGGCAGCACAGTACTGCTAAGTCACGTCCCATTTTACAAAGAGGAGGGTCTCTGCTCTGATGGCCCTCATTTTGACTATTATCCTGAGACTTACGAATCTGAACCGTATAAGAGCAATCTCTTGAGGTCTCAGAACCATTTGAGCAAGGAGGTGTCCGACGAAGTCTTGAACCTAGTCTTTTTCAACAACAAACCAGGTATCATTCTCACTGGCCATGATCATGAGGGTTGCAAGACGTATTATAACAAGGATTTCGACACCAATACCTGGACCGCATCTAAACAACCCACTTCTGAGTTGGCCATTCAGGAAATCACTGTCAGGGCAATGATGGGAGAATTTGATGGCAACACTGGAATCTTGACAGGGCATTTTGATCGTTCGACTAGCGATTGGCAGTGGCATTTCAAGCTTTGCCCGTTCATGGTTCAGCACATTTGGTGGGTGGCCAAAATCTTTTTAATCGTCACAGTCCTTCTGTGGTCTATTACATTCTTTTTGTAAATAACAATTGCAAGGGATTGCATTAGCATTGCTAGCATCATTGTACCATTTGTTTATTTCGTTGTTGTTAGTTGACATATTTTCGTAGCAACTTTTCTTGATTTGCACTTCGCGTTTAAGGCTGAAACTCTTGCTGCGATTATCGACTTTATTGAAAACTGATCTAGTAAACATTCGAGAAACATTGCTACAGCAGCTTTTGTGTTTTTCAAAATATTGCAATAGGATACATCCTAGGGAGCATCAGCGATGGATAACACTGGGAGCTATTACTTGCTTTCCAAGTTCTCGAAACTGCGGAAGAAACCGCAACAACCTCTAACTGATCTTACGGAGTTGTATGGTAGGACAGCTAATCAAAGCATTTACTATTTGAAATTGGAAGAACAGAAGGACTATCATGGTGCGTTGCAAGGATGGAAGGCGCTGAACACCGATGTTATGTATCAGCTGACAACGCTCGAGCACGAATACCCAAATATTCAATCTTATTCAAGGGAAGAAACTAGCTTAAACACTGGCGTACGTGAATTATACCACAAGAGTTTAGGCCACTTGGAAAGATTGAGAAAAATATGTGAAAACGAACCTTCGAATAAACCCGCCAAACCATACACGGCCGTACCGAGCAAGATGAAAAGGAAGGCAGATGCCCACTCTGTATCTTCTTCCTTCGTGCGGAAACCACCTCCGCACCCAGTAACTCATGGATATCCTACAAAGATGAATACCACTTTACGCGATCCCAAAACGCAGGGTAAAAGAGGGTACGTACATAACTTGGGCGCTGGAACCCATGGGCATCAACATGAAGTGAACTTTGCGCCTTCTAAACCGCTAGTAAAAAAGATACCATCCAGAACTTATTATGATGACGAAGATTTCTTTAATGATGCTGACGATGATGACGATGAAAATGCAGTCGATGCGACAGGTCATTTTCGCGGTTTTGACGATGAGAAGCTCGTAGTTGATCTAACGAGTGACAGTGACGGCAGAGAAGATGGAGCTGGCTCGCGTTCATCCGATTCTTTAGAATTTGATGTTGATGACTATTATACATTCGAAAGGGAAGAACCGGATGAGGAAATCAGAAAAGTTGATAATCGGATTACAAACCTCTCAATAACATCTGCACCACACTTGCATGCTAGGACCGTGCATGACACAATACCGGTGCCCAGCTATCGACCCCCAATCCCTGTAAAACAACCTCCAATTCCGTCGTATCAACCACCAGTTCCAGCGAACCAGCCCCCGAAACTCAGTAGTTCTCCTGAACGTACCGTTCACAAAACTGTTTCAGCTTCAGCAAGGACAAATACCATCCATTCTCATGCGAAATCCTCCAAAAAGTCGAAATCTCTACCTAAGGCAACGAAACTGAAGGCCACTAAATCCACACCAGATCTACCTCTAAAGCATAACAATTCGCCCTCTTCCTCATTTACGAACAACAAACAGCGGCCCGCTCAAAACGCGGCAAAACAGGTACTATCCCGTGCATACGACCGTCCAAACCTAGTTCAAAAAAGAACAACGCATAGTGCAAAGCAAGCAAGAATACCCAAGAAACCGGTCGCCAAGAAGGCAGTGAAGCCGGCGGCCACTCCAAGAAGACCGGCTACGTCGGCAAAGCCAGTCACTAAGAAACCTTACAGCAATTCAGCTCATTCTGCGTCGCTGTATTCTACCGCAGCATCTTCCGCATCATCATTCTCATCTTCGCCTCCGACAGCTTCTCACACGGCTTCTACCTCAAAAGCCACTACAGCGGCGGAAGCAAAGAATGCGTCTGAAGATGCGGAAGATGAAGAGGAAGCAGAAAAAAAGGCTCTTAAGGATGCACTCGAAGAAGAAATCATTGAATCTTTGCACGGAGTTGACAAGACTGCCGCCAAGCAAATTTTCACCGAAATTGTCGTGCACGGAGACGAGGTTCATTGGGATGACATTGCGGGTCTTGAAGGTGCTAAAAGTTCTCTGAAAGAGGCCGTAGTGTACCCGTTCTTAAGACCAGATCTTTTCCGAGGGCTACGAGAACCAGTCAGAGGAATGCTGCTTTTTGGTCCTCCGGGTACTGGTAAAACAATGCTGGCACGAGCGGTGGCAACCGAATCACACTCTACCTTCTTTTCAATAAGTGCATCTACATTAACGTCCAAGTATCTTGGTGAGAGTGAAAAACTGGTAAGAGCTCTCTTTGCCGTTGCCAAAAAATTGTCACCTTCCATTATTTTTGTAGATGAAATTGATTCCATCATGGGAAGCAGAAATAATGAAGGCGAGAACGAATCCAGTCGTAGGATCAAGAACGAATTTTTAGTACAGTGGTCTTCTCTATCCACAGCTGCCGCCGGCAAGCAGGGCAGCGAAGAGGAAGTCGATGAAAGAGTTCTAGTGCTTGCGGCCACAAATTTACCGTGGTCTATCGATGAGGCAGCGAGAAGAAGATTCGTGAGAAGGCAATACATTCCATTGCCAGAGCCTGAGACACGCAGCGTCCAACTAAGAAAATTGCTATCCCACCAAAACCATACTTTGAATGACGAAGACTTTTTGGAATTGCTCGAACTGACTGCTGGTTTCTCAGGAAGTGATATCACGTCTTTGGCCAAGGATGCGGCCATGGGACCACTTCGAGAGTTAGGTGAGCAGCTACTGCTCACACCACGAGAAAGCATCCGTTCCATCGCATTAAAGGATTTCAGAAACAGTTTACAATACATCAAACCCTCTGTGTCACAGGAGGGTCTTGAGAGATATGAGGATTGGGCAGGACAATTTGGATCATCAGGAGCGTGATTAATTTTTTCTATAGCTAAGTATAACACTGCATAGCTGTTCGTGCAGCTCTAAATCACTAGAAAGCATTATCATCACATATCTCAATAAATTTACAAATTTACTATGGCTGTTTTTTCGTTGTATTTTCCTCGATTAAAGATAAGAAAGTTTGAGTAGTTGTGAGAACTAAAAAAAATCCTAACCTGTCGAAATAATTTAGTATTCTAGAGCTGCTGCTCGGATATAGTTTTCCTCAAGTTATCTTAGGATTCCCATTTGTAGTCTAAAATTTGCGGTTTCCCATGTTGCTTGATCTTTGGAAAAAGTGGTAGGGATCTAAATAAAAAAAAAATCTTGCTATCCTAACACTACCGAACATTCGCAAAAGGCCGTCCAACATTTGTGCGTTAAACTTTTAAGTTATGACTACTTCGCCTATATGCGATGCTAATATGATCTAGGTCCATCTGTAAACTTGACAGCTTTACCTTAGCAGTTCGACGGTGGACCCATCGGCTCATCGAATCAGCGCTCCATGACATTTTGACACTTTTCGGGAAAGCCGACGGATGTGCCGAGTGAATCGGGCTCCCCTAATATCAGTATTTGATAGAAGATAAAGAACACTAATAACAATTTATCTTGAGGATCAGTTCCGTAGGCCGGGGAAATGCGTTTCGAAGGTATGGCAAAAGTATAAAAGACCATTGCTCTACAGCTACAATGCCTGTCAACTTTGATCAATCCATCACAGATCAAACTAACTAGCAAATAAATAACTATGCCTGTCACAGTTACCCCATTAGAAGGAAAACCACTCGGTGCTACGATTACTCTACCTGAAGGATGCACTGATCCCAGTACTTTATCGGAAGAGGATTTCCAGACACTTTACAATGCTCTACACGAGCATTTGGTTGTTGTGATACCAGGTATGGCAGACTTATCCCCAGAATCTCAATGGAAATTGACTGCAAGGTTTGATCCTACTTGTAATCAGAAGGGTAAGTCATATGGCCATGGTAAGGAGTTTCGCCATGATCAATCTGTTTTGAAGAGAGACGGCACTTCGATTCCAGGGCAGCCTCAAGTGCAAGTCTTGGGACAAGGCAAGTGGGAGGCTGGTCACTGGGGTCTAGGAGAGGTGGCTTTAAGACATCCGGTACATTTCGATTTCCACAAGACGCCCCTAAGCGATGAGGATGCTTATGAGAAGGATTTGACTAGATTCTACAGATGGCACATTGACTCAGCTTTGTACGATTTGGCCCCACCAGTTTGCACTACACTTCTAGGTATCCATGTACCTCCTCACTCCAGAACCCAGACTGTGGACTACGGCGATGGCCGGAAATTGGAGGTGACTCAGGGAGCCACTGCCTTCGTATCTGGTGCCAAAGCCTTTGAAATGCTATCACCAGAGGATCAGAAAAAGGCTATGGGTACTAAGGTCGTCTACGCCCCTCACCCATATATTTTCATTTCTCCAGCTAGAGCTACTTCTGATGGGCTAACTATGGTTTCTGAAGGTAAGGAAATGCCACTTGATCAGTTGCCACCATGGGAGAAGTCAAAGATTAAGGAATTGCCTCTCGTTTGGACCAACCCCGTTACCAAGAAACCTCATTTGCAAGTTCACGGTTGCTGTATATACCAATTGAAATACCCGGATGGCACCGTTTTGGAACTCGAGGACGCTCGTAAAGCGGTCCATGAAATGATGAAGCCTGCAATTGCTCCCGAGAACGTTTACGCGCATTCGTGGAATTCTGGAGACTTGGCCTTGTTCTTCAACAGAGGTGTGTGGCATTCTGTCACCGGTCAATTCAAACCTGGGGAGAGAAGACTGATGCATCAGTGTAACATCGCATCTGGTCAAGACCCAGTAACTTTAAACTTCGTTGCTGAAGAGGACGTGCCGGTTGCTTCTGTGAAAACAGAGTCTGTCAATAAAGAAGGTATTACTGCGTAAGCACCGAGTACCTGTGGGATATCTGTAGTTTATATAGAATTTGGAAAAAAAGATTCATGATATGTTTCATTGCATAATCCGTAATTATTTGAAAAACCTGTGGATTAAATAAGTACACTTTGGAGAGCGATGAGGAGACCGCCATCGTGCGGCAAGGGGAAACTAGGCAAGAATACCAGATTTACCCTGTTTCAGCTGCTGTAATAGTTGCTGCCCATGGCTTAAGGCATCCGGCTCCCGGCTCGATTGTTCTTGGGCCGGTGACTCGTTGGGCGGGGTCTTTAAGGCGGCATAATCTAGCTTAAAGTTGAGCCTGTCAATCACAGTCCAATCATCTAATTTGAAAATTTTGTAATCGGCTATTTCGCAAGTTTCGTTGGCAAATTTGGTCTCACTTTGTCTGAGGAACCACATAGCACAATTCTTAGAAACTCTCCATTCTCTTTCTGACAGGATAATGGACGCAATTTCCTGTTCTAAAGGGGTAACCGCGAAATAATAATTGTAAAATAAAGTGAACATTTCTAAAGACCGGAAGTTCTCTAAAATTGCCTCATACTTCTCCTGGCCGTTTAAGCTAGAATCTTGGATTATAGGTCTTAGTGAGCACCGTAATATGTCCCACTGCTCTGTCGACCTAAAAGCGTCCAATGGAGCTGGGGGATTTACTCCTGCAGGCACATCATCAAAACGAGGAATCTTACACTCATCTCGCGACCTTCGGTAACCCCCCAGTTTTCCATCGAGAGCTTCGATGTCGTTTTCAAAGAGCTCAGCGCCCATGATAAATTCCTGAATACCGCTGGGTAACACCAACATGTCGAAATCTTGAATGAACTCCTTCCTTAGTTTTTCTTTGGTTTCCGCTCTTCTGTGTACCTCATCGGATGTCAACTTTTCCGGTCGAGGTTCCTGGTCTAGCTCATCATCCGTCAGATCTGATTGATATTCATCTGCCACCAACTGAGGAGCGTCTGTTTCCCTCTCTTCAATGTCTTTGTTACTTTCCACATGGGTTTCATTACCACGTAACGACGAAGAATGTGAGGAAGAGTTGCTCTTTCCGATAGTCTTATTATTAGTACTAACTGCAGCTGCACCTGCTGCTAGAACTGCAGCTGCTGTGGCAGCAGAGCTAGAGGTAGAATTGCCAAATACAGATTTTTCCAAATGCTGCCCCAACGTTGGTGTTGCTAAAGAAGGTGTACCGGACTTCGGCGTGTTAGCAGCGCTGTTTGCTCTACTGCTCATAGCAGAGGAACCTGTCGTGCTACCAGTAGCGATGCCATGAGCCACATTCGCTGATGCCGTCGTTCCATGGGAGACATTCTTCTTGTCTTTTTCCACACCTTGCGAAGCCGCGACGGCCCATTTCAAATCTCCAGCAGGTCTTACAGGAACAGTGGCCGGCTTCAAGGTGCTTGTCGTCGTAATACCATTCTGACTTTGATGAATATGGGTATGAACCACCTGATGTTCTTCCACTTCCGTATTGGCAGTAGATGGAGCTGAACCAAGCCCTGTCGGGCTTTTAGCCGTGCTTGGTGCAGTGGTCATAACACTATGCGAAGTGTCTACTACTTCTAGAGCTGGCGATGGTGAGGAACTTTCTTTGAGAGTAGGATCTGATATTTCAGTAGTCACTGTTGCTGTGCTAGTCGTCGATAGAACAGGCGAACCTGGCCCGTTGGACGGACTGTTATCAGCTTCAGGGGCTTTAGCTGCAGTTTTCGCTGCCTTTCTAGCTTCTCGTTCCAACCTTCTCTGTTCTTTCTTGGAAAGTTTGGAGCCCTCTCTAGCTGATGAAGAGCCCTCATCGTCTTCTGCGTCTTCTGCCTGCTGTGAGGCAAAATATTGAGCCACTTCATGAGCAATGGCTTCATTGGATTGAAGATTAAGCAGATCATAAATCGTTTCGTCCTCTACGAAATCGGGGTCCTGGCTCGAGTCCACGAAGTAGTTGATATCTTCTTGAATTTCCCTGACATTTTCTGGATCAAGTTCTTCGTTGGCCAGAAGCCTCAACGCAAGTTCCATTTGTTGCTGATGCCATCTATACCTAGATTGAAATGCTTTTAGCTTCTCCTTTTTCTCATCATTTGCTGGAGATGCCGTTTTCCTCTTTTTATTGAGCAATATCAGCTTATCTACTTCGACTTGTAGGGCATCATACTGTCTTTCCAGCTCCTCAATGGAATTAGATAAAAAATCTGAAACGTCTCTCCTTTCCCTTTCTTTTGGATCAAGTAGGTCCGACTTTTTCAGACTAATGTTCGAATACGCTTTCTCTTTGGATGCCTTTTCCACAGCTTTGTACTTTTCCATTGCTATCTCAACAGACCGCCTGTAATCCAGCAGAGAGTCCTTGTCTTTGATATCTGGAGAGCTCTGCCACGACTTGATCTGTTCCCTAAGTCGTTGCAGCTTTTTTACCTCTCTTTTCAAATCGGACTCCAGTTTGTCCTTTTGGGAAGGATTGCTAGTACAATTTTCATGTCTTTCATAATAGGTATCAAATATTTCGAGACCTTCATTTATTTTCTTGAAGACCCTATCGATCTCCTGCTGCAGCTTACGATGGGCCATCTCTACTCCTCTGAACTAAATGGTTCTGAGCGCTCCGGTTGTCAAATAACGTTTCGCACACGGGTAATGAAATGGTTGTCAAATAACGTTTCGCACACGGGTAATGAAATCCGTAATATATGGTGCGAAATTAGAGTTTTCAGCTCTCTTAATTTCGTAAACTTCTCACCACTTTTTGGCAAGGTGAAATTTTCACGTAGTTTTTCAGGTTTGAACAGAAACAAGCTATTGCTCGAAAACGAACGACAAGAAAAAATTACCGTTAAACGTGATGGGTTATTATAGTCTAGTGAAAACTATGAGTCCAAGTACATGGTGCGTTGCCATGGCCACCACCGTAGCCACGAGGGCCCATTTATGCAATTGTGTGGTGGGTCGCGGTAAGTTTGAGATGAATGAGGTTTGCTCAGAAGTCTTGGTAGTTGTTTTATGAAGAAGTGCATAACGTAGCACGTTAGCACATAGATTGTTAGAGATGGAATAATTCAGTAAAGGCGGGTACGCCACTTCGGAAAGGCTGATATTACGCCATTGTGGAGGAGCAACGACGTCCACCGTGTGGACAAGCTTGTTCATTTGATTGTTTATGCCGTCAAGTGTCTGTGAGAGAGTTCCATTATATGACCATAGCTGTGCAACAGAATTGTTGAATGTTTGGAAAAGTTTGCTTTCAAATTTATCACATTCTTGAAGGACAAGGGGGTAAACTGAAGTCGAGTTGATTGTGTGCACCTCGTCAGAATCTAATGGCCAAGCAATCTCCTGTTTCTCGAGGTCCTCCGAGTAAGTTTTCACCAACGAGAGATCTATCTGCCAATGGATAATTATGGCCAGTAATAACAGCCAGAAATAGCCAGCATTAGACCACATCCACCATTGTGCATGTGTGAGGCGCCGCCAGTGAGGGCTGTTCTTATTTTTTCTGGCGCCAACCCAATTAGACAACCAATATACAGGAGCGTTGTGCATCGTGAATGTGAGCTGCCTAGTGAATTGGCGAGCTCGTTGCTGTGTAGTAACAATCCCAGAATTTTCTGCTTTCTTTGAGGAAGCGTGGTGCCAATCCATGTGTGTATTAAATATCACTATCTCCCACCGATATTTTATCCATTCATAAAGTAACAATAGAATAACGCACACTGCGTAAGCGCTGACAAAAATTGCCGTCAAGAAGAGGCTTCGCGGCTTGACACGGGGAAGAACTATGTGTTGCTCCACAGCCGCGGTCGTGTTGAGCGTAGTATTGAAGTTCCGAGCCAGAACGCCTTCAATACCTTTCACCAAGTCTTGCACTCCCGCAGCGGATATATTAAAATAGGTCTTGTTTGAGACTATGGGGAAGTCGACTTTCATATTGGCCAATTTTGTGTCGTTCTTCGAGACGTTCTCAAACAGCTCGCTAACAAACCAATAGTTGACAGTTAATTCGCTCAAATTCAGACTCTCATCTCGCAGATATGTCGCTGAGAGAGCTTCAAGAGATTCGTTGATTTGTCTTGACTTGCCGTAGAGGGTGTTTGTGATAGTTTCATTACTATTCAACACATAGCTGTACATTATTCGTTGCGCATGCACGCTAGTTCCCAGAGACTCATTCCACGAGCTGATCGCCCTCCTCCAACTGGGGTATATCTGAGAGGTCAAATAATCTGCAACCCGGTTTCTTACTTGATTTCTCTGTCTTTGTACATAAGTGTCGGCCAGTTCGCGCAGGATCGAGCTGTCCAAAGAATAACCTGTGCTAACATTAGAAGTAGTGAGGCTAAGGGCAACAGCAGCTCTTGCCTCAACTATACTATCTATGGTCCACAGAGAGAATAGCACGAGCATCAGCACGGCAATCGCTAATGGGCTCAGCGCTTTGCTGAGCAACCGTTGAGGCAGGGAAAGTGGACTTAGAAGCGCGTGCATGGTTACTAAAGGCAAACTAATTCGACTCCCAGTCCGATTGGACGCCGCTCTTATATGGTGACTCGAAACCGATTACTGTTTCATCGCTGTCTCAACCTGCCGTCAAACTTACTTTCCGACGAGGCACACTGGAAACATTGCTGCACCGTATTGCAACGCCCTGAACCTTGGAGCGCAGACTCAAGGCATAGTCAAGGGACTTCAAACTTGTATCTGTCCGGGGATTACTTTCAAGGTGGTGGTCAAGGATTCCCTCTGCGACTTAGCCGCTGCATCCTGCCCTGCACTCTCCTTGGAGTACGTGGATTGTGGCTGGGGTATTGTTGCTCCTGGCGCTAGTTTTTCTCGAACCCATGATCTTCTTCTGACTATGCCTTTTTTGCCCCTCCATCGACCGTGGCGAAAAGCCCAGCTGTAGACCCAGCCTTGGTCATCCACGTCACCATAGCGCATATCCACAAGCCACCTACCGCCCTGGTCATCGCCGTCCACGGGGTAGAAGTCTCTGATGGGCCGGCGACTGCCCTTCATATCATAGAGCGTCCCTTTCTGGCTGTTCATGATCTGGAAGTTGCTGGGGTCCATGCGAGGAAAAAGTAACTTGGCAGAGAAGCAAGGACACCCAAACAGCGTCAAACCACGCTGGTTCTCGACAATAACATCTTGTTCATCGACCTGCTCCCAGAACTCCATACCGGGCGGCCATGCCCCAGTGGTGCAAATCGTTTAGTAATTTCGTGTAGTCGATGAAAACAGAGATACCTGTTTCGTTCTACGTGATATACGCTGGCTATTTTTTTGTGACGGCGGCCTGAGATGCATGTCGGGTAGTCATGCCCTGCGGCCCCGGTCCCTGAGCGACTACTTAGCTGTTTCGATACACTTTTAGCTTTCGATTACATCAACGTGTCTGAGTGTGTCAGGCCATTTTATTGTAGCGTATACTGTAAGTAATGCGCACGTCAGTGAGCCTAAAGAAAACGAAAACCCCTAGAAAAAAAAAGAATCACAGACAAACTGCCATTGCTTCGCAAAACTAAACATGAGGCCTGTCTTGCAGCCCGTTCATTGCCTGGGTAAATCCCGCCAGCTCTGCGTCCTCAAAGCCTCTTGCATCTTCTCGCCTTATTTTGCTTTACCTTTGTCTTGCATCTTCTCCTCCCCGGCCCGCCCACTGGGCGGCCAGCTCGCATGCAGGCTATACAATGCCAAGAAATTATCGTAAACAGAGCATCGGAATTTTGTCGAAGCCAGTAAGCCGAAGAGACATCCATTCTTCGCCCTCTGCAATGCGAAAATGCAGTACTTCGAAAACAGCTGCCAAGAAGGAGAAGTCGATTTGATGCTGCGAGGAACCACACCCGCAGCTTGTACGTCTGAAAATTTTCCGGTTACGGATAAAATAGTTTACGTTTACGGTTATCGTCTGTGAGCTCTCAGACCTGCGCGTGGAGAGTTATTCCGAAACGAGAAATTTTCAAGGCCCTGCAGGAAGCAAAACGTGAACGAGTGTCCTGGAGAGCGGTGGCAGATCACGAATTGATGACAACAAAACAGCGGGTGCGGTGGCATCTTGTATTATGTTTCTTCGCATGCTATAGTATGCTACTCTACCTCGCTTCCTTGCCGGTACAGCTGCCTGGCGCGCTTATTATTGCTTGGTATCCTGTCAACCTAACAAAGAGTGCAAAGCCGCCACATAGAATTACTTGAAAAAGAAATAATTCTTTTTTCTCGCCATTGCTCACGGATTAATATGCACATGCCCGCATTACCAGGGGACACCCCTTGAGTTCAGCCTTTCTCTAAGCGGAGAATATCACTCAGCAAAGCGTTTGCATTAGTAATTCGTGCAGAAGTGCAACTTTCTGTGGCATTTTCTGATCTTCAACTCACAAGGGCATCATGGCAGGCTTTCTTGCTTTTGCGCCACTTTAGTTGCTCCAAGATACGATGCAGGGAACCTCAAGCCGGTTCTCGTAAATAATCACCGACTTGGCTCAGAAACGCGTGCACAGTGATGGGTGGGAGTATGCAGAGTAAAAAATAAAAGAAAATTCTTAAAAAACAGCTTCAAGCAGTAACTAAGGCCCATTGGGACCTACGGGTCGGTAGATGCCGTCTCTCGATGCTACGGTGGCTTGCTATAATCCTGCAGCACATCAATAACGGTAATAATTATCCGTTTTCCTTGGGTATCCACATCCGTTTTGGCAAGCGAAAGCGGCCTTTACGTGCAGGAGTACTCCGTAAAAAACAGAAGGAACAACTAAATCCATTGTGTGCCACTAACACCGGTGTTTACTGCAACATAAGACCAGAACAAACATACACTCATACCACTTGAGCGGTCACAAGACTCACACCACCAACACACACACACCCCCATACACACCCTCTTAAAAGTACTACAAGTTATAGCCTGCCCTCTCGGTATCTCCACGTACGCAGTGATAGGCATCATCCTTCATATACAACGTTACGTCACCCAAGAAGCCCAGACAAGTGCCACAAGGTAGAGATAGACGAGCCAAGAGTAGTATGAACAATCTACTCCATACAGACCATCCTCCAGAATCATCTGTGCCGGCAGCGCAAAGTAACGAGAGCTCTTTTGATGTATGGAACCAAGAGTTACTAAGCCAGAAGAGAAATACAAGAAGTCTTTTCAACCAGCCGAACCCGCACTCGTTAAACGATCGCTCTATCCAGGAAGCTCTTTCTCCTTTCTTTAATGGCGTAGACGTTGCGCATCTTCCCATGACAAATCCACCGATTTTCCAGTCGAGTGTAACGCGATTTGATGAACCCATAAGGAGGAGACGAATCAGTATCAGTAACGGGCAAATAAGCCAGCTGGGAGAAGACGTTGAGACGCTAGAGAACCTTCACGACTGTCAGGTGCCGCCCATGCCACCCATGCCAAATGCAATAAATGGTAATGGGGGTGGCGCGGATGGCATAACGAACCGTTGGGGGGCAACTAGCAGTGTAGCGGTGCCGCAGACAGCGGGTCTTCCGCCTCCTGTAAGTCTTGGCGCAGGGCTACCTCAGACGGGGCTGTCCCAGGGGCTAACTTCGGGATTGACACCTGTGTCAGCTCCTGCGTCGACACCAACGGACTCGTCAACGGTTACGTCAAGTCTTGCAGGAGCTTCCTCTGGGGGTATACCAGTTCCCGGCACTGCTGGTTGGAAACGGGCACGCCTGCTGGAACGCAACCGTGTGGCTGCTTCTAAGTGTAGGCAACGTAAGAAGGTGGCCCAGTTACAGTTGCAAAAAGACTTTGACATCCTGTCACAAGAAAACAAGGTCATCAAGAAGAAGTTGGACTATTATGAGAAACTGGTAACCAAGTTCAAGACTTTTTTTGAGGCACACCTGAGCAAATGCGCCTCTGGCGAAAGGGAGTCGTTAGAAATCATAGAAAGTATGCTGCGAATCGATTCAGGGGTCAGTGAAGTGGACGACGCAGGCTTGGTCGTCAAGATGGAGACATGAGCGATAGTTCGCTGGTTGGAGAAGCGCAGGCAGTTCCATGTCTGGTTTGCATTGGCCCTTGTTTATATCAGAGAAATGGATTTGTACAATAGTGTAATGAGCTGGCAAAAAAGTGACCGATTGGGCATAGAAGCCACAGAATGGGGAAACGACTTTAGAGAAGATAATTTATATACACGAGCCAATATGTGCCAATTAATTACATAAAAAACTGTTTATACCTGAATTTATGCTCGTGGATATGATATTGGTTCATTTTTTTCACGCAATTTTTTTTTGTCAATTTTCAAAGTCCCTGCTGGGCGGCAAAGTGCAGTATAAAAGGAGCCGTACTAACTAGAAAGTGAACTACAGACTCTGCCAGCGTCGCAAACATTTAACTGAAAGAAAAACAAACATCTCCTGCCTCTCATGGAAGCTGATTGGATAATAGTGAGTATATTTTCAACAGAGCGTTATGGAGCAGTATACTAACACTGTCGTTAGTGCTTGGCGACTATCAAATTTCGTAATCCACGTCTCTGGGACGCCTTAAAAAAGAGGACCAAGCTTCCCAAAGTAAAGGCTCCCAGTAACATTGCAAATAGCGGGGACATCTTTTCTTTGATTGACAATAAGCTTTCTTATTTGAAACTTAGCAGGCCGCTGCTCATGCAACTGGATATCGTTTACCGTTATTTATTGGACGGATCGCTCCGCGGCAATGTGAATATATTACAAACTTTTAGCGATGACATTCCCGCTGCGGATGTGATGAGGTGGTACTGGCCCAATTACAAACTCCTGGCGACTGTATCGTCTCTTGGTCATCAGGGAGAGAATACGCGTCGGTTGCTTCACTGTTTTCAGTTATTGATAGTGTCATTTGCCTGTTTTCACCCCGATGAATCTAACTTTCTCACGGAGATTATGATTGTGAGATTTATTAAGAATGATCTTTTGGCTGTCAAAGAACGCCAGCCAAAATGCATATCTCAGTTTGTACCTCCTAACAGTAGTTTTATCGCCAGTTTCAAGTTAGCACGCATGTGCAAAATACATTTTGACACCGTGCGCGGCATACTGAATCTCCATTCTCAATTAGGAAACTCAACGGCTGTATCGCAGGGCTTTGATAAAATATGCTTTGTGATAGAGTGTTTGACTCATGTATTTTCGACTCATGCGCCTGCATTAAAAAGTTGTTCTTCAGCCGCCAGATTGTCTTCCAACAAGAGTGCTTTCAGTCAACGCTATTTGCAACGGAGTCGAACGATGTCTCTCAAATACAAAAAGGAGCTGCACGCTGCGCTAGATCGACGAGCCGATGATTTTGAGGGAAAGATTCATTGTTTACGAATTATAATTGGAGCACTCCTGTCGTTGGTCAATAATGTGCATTGGGGCGAACACAAAAGGCCAAAAGAAGCTGTCACTGAGCGACTTAACCTACAATGTGCGCTCTTAGTCGCGGGTGATCTGGACCTCATGTCCCAGTTCAGGCTTGTGCGCTGGCCACGCTGGTCCGTTTCGCTAGAGACAAAAGATCAGTAATTATAAAATTTGAAGAAAGCGTCGGAGAAGCGGGAAGGGGAAAAGAGCATTAATTATACACCGGTAAACTCTGTCGCCGTTTTACGAACAGGCTCAAACCAAGGATGGCCCATAGCCTCCCTAGCGGTTAGCCGCTCCGCGTGATCATATATGAGCAAATTGTCTAGCAGATCTATCACATCGTCGTTATCGCTCAAGTGGCGATTTGAGTCGTTAATGAACCGACGCCAGGGCCTCCTAATGTATTGATCCATATCGTGGAATTCGCTCGGTAAGGTAATCTCGTACTTCACCAAGTACTTTTCAAAATCTTCACTACCCAAAACGCGAACAATTTTGACCAACTGATCAGTGTTGCTGGTCCCATGGAAAAAGGGTTCCTTTTGGAAAACCAACGACGCCAGCATAGTACCAAAAGACCATAAATCCAATGAATAGTCGTACATTCTGTAGTCTACTAGCAATTCGGGCCCTTTGAAGAATCGGGATGCTACACGCACATTATACTCCATGTTGGCATGGTAGAATTCTGCTAGTCCCCAATCAATAAGTCTCAACTTTCTGTGCTTGTGGTCAATCATGACATTATGTGGTTTAACGTCTCTATGCATGATACCCATCGAATGACAGTAGTCCAATGCCTTCAAAAGTTCAAACATGTAATAACGCATATCCATCTGCGTCAGTTTAGGATAAAGGATACGAAAATCAACGTTGTTGACGTGCTCGAAGACTAAAGCAGGGGTCCTCGATATAGGATCTCTAACAACATCTAGCATTTGCACGATATTCTCATGCCCATTGTGCGGCAAATCATAAAGATAGGGCCTCATGAATTGCAATGCTTCTTCTTTATGATTTGTGTAATAGCTTGCTTTGTCAAATTTCTGAGCAGTCGGAGGATTTTTTTCGTTCGACAGATTCATCAAGATTTTAATTTCTCTTTTAATTTTCTTCTTCTTCACAGGTTTCAGCATCTTTATCACAATGCTTCGATGCGTGCTCAGCTGCACACCTTGGAATACCTCAGAGTACTTGCCCCTGCCTACTTTGCTCTCAATCTCATAAAATTTATTGTTGGTAGACCATTCTATTGTCGTGTTCTCATAATCCCAATAATCCTGGTCTCGCCTCTGATTGGCGTCTGAATAAACACGAGCCTGAGACCATTTCTTGCACTTCATTGAGGGCACGCCCAATAAGTTTCTTCAGACTAGCAATTTTGTTGCTATAACAAGCCTGAATGGAGCTAAGTTGGTCATTTGTTCAATGCATTCTGAATCTTCGTGCTGAAAAATCATCCAAGAGAAAAAAAAAACAAAAAAAAAACATGTCGTTTTAAATGACGGTGACTACTAAGTGGTTAAATTTATAACAATATCAGAAGCATGAGAAATATATGGCACCTACATGACACCTACATGCCTTGAATACCCTTGATTATTTCCTCGTGGGCTTCCTTGTTCTGCTCTTCGACGGATTCAACGCTGTTCTTCGTTTCATGAAAGATATCCCTTGTTTTCTCAAAATACACGGTCTCAAGCAGAGTCCTCATTTGAATCTCTACGTCTTCCACCAAGGTGCCTAAGTTGGTAACCTCTGCGACGTGTCTGTGTTCAACGTTACCTGCCACTGGCAAAGTACCTTGCTTCTCGGTCTGTCTGGTTAAATTACCGGAAAGTGTCATTTGATTATCCTTGTCTAGATACAGAATGATTGTCGAAGTGAGACGATAATTCGCAACCTGTCCAGTATGTGTTACTTCCACTACGTGAATGCTATCCCAGCTGCTTAGTGACCGGTCTCCCTTCTTAAAAAGCACCACACCGGCGTAATCTTGGGGGCTTTCCTCCTCCGATTCCCATAAGTAGACACTGGAGATACCTCCTTCATAATAAAGATCTCTGTAGATGTCAAAGGAGTCATTGGCAAGTACTTCCAGCTCTCTCAGACCCTCTGAAGGAAAAGGGCTTTCCTTCAAGTCCTCGGCGGACAGTTCAGGGAAATACTGATTGGACCATGGCGATCTGTGTGAGTCTATATCCCTGTTGTAGTCACAGCACAAAAACTCTCTCTGCGAGCATTTGGGGTCTTTTTTGACTCGCAATGGCGTATCCACCGAAGACAGGAGGTCTTCTGCCATGCTTGGCTCTAATTGAATCAAGTTTTGAAGATGCTCTTGCAAGCGATTGGGATCCAACCTACGCAGCAAATCTAAAGCTGCATCGAAAGACTTCTCAGAACTCATGTTGGCAAAATGTGTGTATTTTTGTGTGGTTGACAGTTTCGATTTTTCTCGTTTATTGAATTAGGGACAGCTTTTTGATTTTCAAGGAACTTGTCAAAAGTTCCACTACTATAAAGGTAGGAATAAAAACTCAAACCTAATCAAATATAAAAGTCACTGCCAATTGCAGTCGTCAAAATCGCATATACACTTTATTTTTTCAAACCACTATGCTCTCCTTCCAACAGGTTATCAATTTCACATCGAACAAGCTTGCCAGCATGCCACCGGGCTATCTACCAAAATGGCTGCTGTTCATCTCTGTAGTTTCTGTACTCAATTCTGTTCAGACCTACATATCGGGTCTTGAATTGACACGCAGAGTGTACGAGAACAAACCCCAGGAAACAACTCCTTTGAGCGCAAGGACATTTGGTACTTGGACTTTAATATCCAGTTTTATTCGTCTCTACGGTGCTCTTTATTTACAAGAGAATCATATCTTCCAGTTGACCTTTATATCCTACTTGATTGCCATTGGGCACTTTGGCAGCGAATTGTTGGTATATCGCACCTGCAAATTAGGAAAGGGAATTATGGGTCCCTTAATCGTTGCCACGACCTCCTTGACATGGATGTGGTGCCAGAAAGAGTACTACACTGGTTCCGGCTGGTAATCAACGTACAATGATAAATAGTAATAGTAGAGAAAGAAAAACAAAAAATGCTTCATGCGTAGTACGCTTGTACAATTTAAATGTATATACAAACGTTAAAGTTGGCCATTAGAACTAAATTACATCGAATTAAGAGAGAGCATATGACTATGCCTTCTCCCTCATTATGCGTGTGCCGGATCCTTCTCCTGTGATTCCTGCACACGACTGGGATCGTTCAATTTTAGAACATCCACGGCTGGCCCAAGCAGTCTTTGAAATCCACTCTTGCCCAAAGTAGCGACTTTTGTTTTCTTAGTAGCAGTGACAGTGGCCTGCCTAGGCAGATCTTTCAAAAGGGCGATCTCGCCAAAATAATCGTGGCTTTTCAAATGGTTTATAACCCCCTTGCCTTTCTTGGAGACATCACATTCACCATACTCGATCAAATAAAAGTTCTCGCCTACGTCTCCCTCACGTATGATAACCTGTCCAGGCTCGTATAGCTCAGTGTCCAGCGCATCGGCCAGCTTGGCACGGTCATACGTGGTCAAAGACTTCAGAATAGGCATGCTCTTTAGCAACTCGTCATACATCAGTCTCTTCTGGAAAGAGCTGCCCAGCAGTATCTTACGGAAGGTGAGTCTATCCAGAGCCCAAAGCACACAGTCTGTCTTTGCAATCACGGTAGAAGCACGAGGATTGTTATACATGAGTGCCAATTCACCGAAACTCGAGCCGGGACCAGAAGTATTCACGTTATGATGGTTGACGTAGAAGTCAACAGTACCTTCTTCCACCACGTAGAAGAAATCGCCTTCATCGCCTTGCTTAATGACCTCCGTCCCCTTAGGAACCTTCTTCTCCTCCAGGGCGTTGACTACCAATTTCCTTGAATCTTGGTCCAATTTGTTGAATAAAAAGCTGCCCCCGACAGCCTTCAGTAGACGTTGCAACTGTTGCTTGTTTTTTTCGACATAATGTGGGGGTACCCAGTTGTCCAAGCTGCTAGGCTGAAAGGTTTCGGCGCTCACCGAGGTGCGTCTCTCTGCATTAAAGTTCGTAGGCAGTGGCTGAAAGTTGGCATTAGCTTTCTTGGCCTTTGGTTCTTCATCGTGACGGGGACACATAGGCGATTCGGAGCGGCTGGCCCGTTCCTTGCCTACATCAAAGTTGCCTTTGAATAGACCCGCTGCTGGTCCACTCCCATGCGTTGAGTGAGGATCATCGCCTGCGAACGGGGATTTGAATGCCACATCAGGTTTCTCAACACCGCCACTCTCACTTTCCTCAAGCGAAAGCGATGCAGCTGCTCCACACTCTTGTTCAGATGCTGCAGGAAACAACACTATACCTTTCGAGCTTGCTAGTGTCTCTTGCCTTCTCGCAAACGAACGTTGCTGTTCCAACCTCCTATTGAAATAGTTGGCAGAAAATTGTAGTAGATCAGCCGGTTTCCGCTTCTTCACCTCCGCTTCAAACAACTCCAACTCGACCCTTTGATCACCAAACATGGGCATGTATTGTAATTATGGTACTAGAATGAAAAGTCAAACCTTAAAATACGTAGCTTCCTCAATTGATCAACCTCTGCAGCTCACTCTGAGGCCTTCAATGAGTTTCAGTAGACGGTTTCCCAAATATATGCCACGCACTCAATGGGTTGTCCAAGTGCGATAATACTTCCTCCGAATGTTGTACGTACAGTCAGGATAATAAGGCCATATTTGTCCTCTTTTTAAAGGGGCCGCAAACGAACAGGAAAGGGAGCAAAAGAAAAGCCGGTACCGCTTTCTCGTGGATAGTGATAAAGGACTATGGGAAATTGACACGATATTAATGATAAAGAAGAATGTGGCTATGAATGTCGAAAAGCGTGAAAGAAGATGCATATAATTCCAATATAGCAATGAGAGCAATGAGAGCGGCAATTAATGCAATCAGGTGCAGCTTAAACCTGGCGGAAATGTAAGAAAAAGCCGTGAAATAAAATAAAATGAAAAAAAAAAAAAAAAAAAAAAATACTGTTTTTGAAAATTGACACTAGCGAACTAGTATTGAGAGTCGAGAGTCTCTAGGCATCTATTTAGGGCGTTATTTATTTGCTGCTTTTTCCATTTATTCTTTCATTTTCTTTTAGCACTATCTCTTCCTTGAATTCAAAAGAAATAGATAGCTAACTTTGGTGCGCAAAGAGCAGAAAAATGATCTTAAAACATAACGTAGGCTCTTTCAACTGCTTCCGTCGGTACTAGTAGGATCGTCGTTGGTGATCCGTGGGTGTTTGCCAGACTTCAAGTGCGCCCTCAGCTTACTCTTGTTAACTTTCCAAAGAGTTTTAATTTCGGAGAATGTTTCCGCAAGAATTATGAGGAGAAGGATCCTTTTGGAGTCACTCGCTCGTGTGAAATTCTGAGCATTTTTCAGTACTAGGTGCTTGTACTTTCAATTTTTTTTTCTTCTATGCTATACTCTTGACTCTTGAGAATTGGGCAACTAACGTTCCATGTTTTGAGCCGCATACCGCATTTTGTCACATGCCGCCATGAAGAAAGAGAGTCAAAATTCGCCTTCACCAACAAGATGTAAATATCCGGGAAGGGTAACATAAAGCTGCAAGTGTTGCAGATTATAGTTTGGCCATGCTTTCATCTCGAAATGATTCTCGAGATTGCAGAAAATTAAAATTCACCCGCTTCAAAAAAATCGTTACTCAGTTTTCTTTCGATGACCAAGAGAGCTGCAAGACTGGCGATATCCACTGACAAAAGAAAGGAAGTTATTGCTTTAAAAAAGTTTGTGCATAAAAAAGTTTGTGCAGAATAGTATGGCTAATTTTTGCATTCTACTACAGAACATTTATCCAAGAAAAGAACAAACTGAAAAAAAAAATTAAAAAAAAGAACTAATAGTCCATTAAATGTTTGTAAGAGTCAGATAATTATCTTCTTCGTCCATTTTATGCTTCCGTTATAATAGTCAAAACTCATATTTCACCTCTCGTCGTCTCAAAAAGCCTAACATGAGGCATATCTACGGTCCGATCTTGCTTGTAAGCTTTGTCAGATCGGTCTGTCAGCTCTTCTAGTTCGCCCGGGGTCAATTGGCCATCATCATCAGGGCCACAGTTCTGAAAACCTATACTGGATTCACCGGTAACCAGCAGCCGCGAAAGCTCTTGAACCAAATCTTTATTTGTAGGCCTTGCGCCAGCTGTACCAACACCTGCACCGGAGGCATTCATCTGTAGAAAAGATTTTTCGTTCAGCGCCAGTTTCTTCAGCGTATTGAATTGACCCATCTGTATGACTAGTTTCTCTAGTCTCCTTTTGCTGGTTGCCCTCGTTAAAATAACGTGCTCGACGGTATTGTCGCAACACAGGCGATAAACGATTACTGGTTTCCGCTGGCCTATACGGTGACAACGATCCATAGCTTGAAGATCGACTTGAGGATTCCAGTCGCTATCGAACAGGACAACAGTGTCAGCCGCCGCCAAATTGATACCCAGTCCTGCGGCTCTCGTGGACAGCAGAAAAATTTTATATTTGTCGTTCTTGCCGAATAAATCTAGTTGTTGCTTGCGAGTTGCGTTGTCTACGGAACCATCTATTCGCAGGGCCGCAAGAGAGTTCAGCTCGCACCAATCTTCGATTAAGTCTAGCATCCGGATAAACTGCGAAAAAATTAGTACCTTATGGCCCTTCAGGGTTAGTGGAATAACCAGTTTCTGCAAAACTTGTAGTTTTCCCGAAGACTTCAGCAGCACATCCAGCGTTAAATCTTCAGGATGTAAAAAGGGAAAATAAAACAAAAAAGTAGAATCAACTACTTGTCGCAGTTGCATCATCATGTTCTGCAATTTTATATTATTAAACTCGCGGGCCAGATGCTCCTTGTAGAGTTTATCCATTTGTTTCAAAGTTTCAGAAACGTCCTCGTCTGATTCTTCATCTAATTTATAATCAATGAATTGTCTGATCGATCTATTGGCGACTTTACCCAGATACTTCGTGTTCAGGGTGAAAAAGGATTTTATCATTTCTTTGAAAATGCTGCGCTTCAATTTTCCTGTTAATCCCATCATATAGAACTTTTTCTGGATAGACGTCAGAGGACAATTAATCAGATACTCCCTTTTAGGAGGTAAAATGCCTGCCAAGACTACATTTTTCATTCTCCTCAGTAGAAAAGGCTTTAAAATAGTGTGCAAGTTAGTAAGTAAATTTTTCTCAAGCTCATCATTGATAACTTTGTTCAGTTTTTTCGAGGAAGATTCCAAATCTAGACTTTTAAAATCAAACCATTTGTTGAAGATCTCAAAGTCCGCAAATACATCGGGCATGATAAAGTTTAAAAGGGACCATAATTCTATCAGATTATTTTGCAAAGGTGTACCCGTTAGAAGCAACCTATTAGAAGTGTTGATACGCTTCAACTCTTGGATTAGTTTACAATTTATGTTTTTCAATCGGTGCCCTTCATCCACAATTAAAAATTTCCACTGTTTGGCCATTATTGCATCCGCATCTCTTATGATAATCTCATAGGATGTAATAATTACGCCACTACCAGCTGTTTTTCTGAAAAATTGTTTCAGGAGTTTAGCACGCTCTTTAGCCCCCTTTGAATCGTAGTACTTCAAAACAGGAATCTTGGGAGCGAATCGTGCAAATTCGTTCATCCAATTATCGACAGTGCTGAGTGGTGCTGCTATCAGAAAAGGACCCTTTGTGTCCATTTCGTATATAAATGCTAGCAAAGCAATACTCTGTATTGTCTTACCGAGCCCCATATCGTCTGCCAAGATACCGTTGAGTCCATTTTCATATAAAGTTATGAGCCAATTCAACCCATCCAGTTGATAGGGTTTCAAAATACAGTTTTCTAAAAGATGCGGCTGTTGCTCAGCGACTGATTTTTCGTCCAATGTGGATGATTTCGGCTTAAAAAAATCTGTGATGGACTTTGCTTTCTTCTTAGCGGGTTCCTGGCTGCGTTGTTCTTCCTGCCGCTGTTTTGTCCTTTCAAAAAGCGTATTAGCTATAACACTTGAATAAACTTGGCTCTGCTGCACGAATTCGTTTAATTTCTTAATTTTTAAAGAGATAATACTACTATCTTCTGCGTCACTATCGTCTTCAGTATTTTCGTGTGGAGCATTGTCCTCCATTTTTTTTCTTGCGAAATCCAGCAAGTAATTCAATTGGTCATCATCTTCGACTTTCTCCTCGTCCGAATCTAATGCTACATCGTTATCCTCAATATCATCTTGTAGCCAAATTTTGGACCCATTTGGTTCCTCCTCTTTGCTTTCGCTCAAATCTGAATCTAAGTCAAGGATATCTGGCTTCAAATCAGACTCATCTTTCTCACTATAATTGATACGCTTCGATGATCTTGGGACACGGCCATTGGTGCCATCGGATACCGTTTCGTCAGAGTCCCCTATGACCGAGCGTTTACTCATATTAAGCGGGCACAAAGCTTTATTTGCTCACCAGCAATTGAAAGAGATGCACTTTACAGTAGACAGAGTCTATGCGCGGCCAATGTGATCTCAATCCTGCCATATATCCTGTATGCGATACTCCGAAATGTGTGTATCAAACTCTTGCACGTGATGGAATATCGAACGTATGGATTTCTGCGCTTTCTAAATTTTCATGAAGTTTGAAAACTTAGGCACGTCAAAAGATTGAAAAGAACAAAACAGTGCTAAGAAAAGGTGTGAAACAAAGCAATTCGTGGAAGGCCATGAGCACGAATGAACATCAGCCCAGTGTGGAAAATGGCGATGCAGCCGGTACAGATACTGGGACCAGCAATAGTGCCCCCCCTTTACTACCCCATCTTCAACAGCAGCAGCAGCAACTCCACCAGCACGAGTCCGCCGAGATCAACTATGAACAGGAAGCGCAAAAACTGGAGGATAAGGCGCTGAGATTCTTGGCAAAGCAGGCACATCCCGTTATCATCCCCTCGTTTGCAGCATGGTTCAAATTCTCTGAAGTACACGAAATCGAAAAAAGGTCTATACCGGACTTTTTCGATGATTCTTCACGGTTTAAGACCCCCAAGGCATACAAGGATGCGAGAAATTTTATGATTAACACTTATAGATTATCTCCGTATGAATATCTGACGATGACAGCAGCAAGAAGGAACATTGCAATGGATGTGGCATCAATTGTCAAAATTCATGCTTTTCTAGAAAAGTGGGGACTTATCAATTACCAAATAGATCCTCGCTCTAAACCCACATTAATTGGGCCAAGCTTTACAGGACATTTTCAAGTTATCCTCGATACGCCGCAGGGCTTAAAGCCATTTGTACCACCTGAATTGATTAAAGAAGAGGGGGAGCAAGCCAAACCAAGCAGTGAAGGTACGACCGAGCATCAGTTTGTTAAGCGAGAGAAATTTCCTGTTAATCTATCACTCAAGACCAGTGTTTATGATACTACGCAAGATTTTAACGCGCTGCAGTCAAGAGATAAGAGCTCAAGGCAAATTCACAAAACCTACATTTGCCACACTTGTGGGAATGATGCAGTGGTAGTACGCTATCATAATTTGCGTGCTAGGGATGCCAATTTGTGTTCGCGATGCTTTCAAGAGGGCCATTTTGGCGCAAATTTTCAAGCCTCTGATTTCGTGAGGCTAGAAAATGATGCTCCCACTGGTAAAAGACACTGGTCAGACCAGGAAATCTTACTTTTGCTGGAGGGTATCGAAATGTATGAGGACCAGTGGGAGAAAATTGTTGATCATGTTGGTAGTACAAAGACCTTGGAAGAGTGCGTTGAGAAGTTTCTAAGCCTACCTATAGAAGACAATTATATTAACGATGTGGTCGGGTCTGCCAAAAAAGAAGAAGCAACAGAAGACGGGGGTGACACATCTAAAAGTTCTGTGGATACCGTGAACGCAGTGGATGCCACAATTAAAGCGCTATTAAATGGTCTACACAAGCAGACATTAGAAGAGTCTGTACCAGAATCAGCTCAAAAAATATCACAGAAATATTTGCAAGAAACTCAGGCAGTCATACAAGAGCTGGCGCAGCTCACCGTCAAAAAATTGGATATGAGATTTGAGCAGCTAAACAAAGTAGAGGCAGCAATGGAGGAGGAGAAACGTCGCTACGTAGAGGTATCTGAAAAAATGCTGAATGACAGGATATCTCTAAGCAAACAAGTGAATGAGTTGAACGCAGAATTGACGAAAATGAATATCTCCAAAAAATTAGTCTTGGCATCAGAACAAGTCGATTCGGGAATAAAATTGGTCGAAGAGGAGTCCCAGGAAGAACAAGAAGCTTTGGGTAAAAAATCGGAGGAAGATTTGGAGGCTATATCGCAGGTAGAGCCCAAAGTGTATAAATCCTGGAACTTGTAATATAATAAACTAAGATGTATTGTTCTTATTTTTTTTTTTTTTTTTTTTTTTATTACAGTTCCCTACTTGTATTTATTTTCTCGGTAGGTTTAGACCACTGAAAAATTCAACTTCAAGCAATAAAACCGCTATAATAACCCAAAATGAATAAACCCACAGTTTTTTCCGCAGTAGCCCTTATGTTTGCTCAGGCCCACGCTCACTCACATGGGCATGGGCACGGGCATGGGCGTGAGGAAGTACACGGACATTTGCTCGACCACATTCAGGTCAGTAAGACCAACACTGTCTTCCACCATTTAGAAAACCATCTGTTTCCCTTTGACGCTAGGTATAACTCTTTGTTAGCCACCTTGATCATCCAGTTGACGCCATGTATTGCTGTTCAAGTAATTCCAGGTTTCAAGGGTGGTGAGGGCTCCTTAGTTTTATCAACGTTAGTAGCGTTTGCACTCGGAACACTACTTGGAGATGTACTATTGCATTTAATACCTGAGATTTTCGCCGGTGTTTCAACGAATGCGACTGCCCATTTAGATGGCTTAGTTTTAGGAACCGCTATATTCGGGGGATTTCTCCTCTTTCTTTGCCTAGATAAATGTATTAGAATTGTGAGCCAAAACGCAGAGGGAGGCATCCACTCTCATTCACATTCTAGTTCTCATTCACACTCTCACTCACATGATTCTACCTCGGAGAAGCAAAATACACCTTCCCCACTTCTCAATGTCGCTACTGGGTTCATCCACAACGTTACCGATGGCATAGCACTGGCGTCTTCATTCTATAGCTCAAGGCATGTTGGGATTACCACAACAATTGCCGTCGTATTCCACGAAATTCCACACGAACTTGGAGACTTTGCTATCTTGTTGTCGAACGGTTTCACCTTCCCACAAGCTGTTAAGTCCCAAATGGTCACTTCCCTTGGCGCGCTCCTGGGGACTGCAATTGGTTGTGCTCTCAACGAGATGCCAATTAAGAGCTCTGCTAAGTACTTAGCAGTAGGAGGAGTTGAAGCATCGGAGCTTTTACTGCCCACTACAGCTGGTGCATTCATTTACCTGGCATCTGTTGGTGTTGTTCCGCAACTACTAAGCAAATCGTCTCAGAATAAAACGCAAGAATTCAAGAAATGGGCTTTGCAGCTCATAGCGATTGTTGTCGGGTTCTTATTCATGGGTCTAATTGCCTTTGCGGAATGAATGGCATTTTATTGTGTTCTGTGCCCCAGATATCGAAAGTTGATCGAAAATTAAGGGAGTATTAAAAAACATGAAAATAAAACAAAGGGAAGAAAAGATTCAAAGATTTGAAAATTTTTAAAACAAATCGTAGGCACAGAAATTTGTTTCCATCTTAGTGTCAGGGAATTCGTTATTATATCGTGATGTCGAGTATTTTGCTTGTGATCCCAAAAGAGGTGGTAGGGCGTTCTCCTAAGGACAAGATTGTCATAACTGGTGAGTTTGATAACTGGCAACACTCGGATTATGTTTTGCAATACGATGAACGACAAGGTTTTAAAGTGGAAATTCCCAAGTTAAGAGGAAAGGAGAAGGCGATGTTCAAGCTTTTGGTAAACGACAATGACTGGATCACCTTGTCGTACTTTGAAACAGCCACTGATGCGAGCGGCCACACCAACAACGTTTTGCATTATCACGATTACGAGATCAACGAAAACATGGAAGATGTTACTATCAGCAGTGCCAGCGACGAGAGACAGCAACAGCAGCTCTTAAAATACGCTGCTGAAACTGATGAGAATAATTTGCCAACAGAAGAGTTGGAAACTACCCAGGCCGTTACCAATGACTACGTCAATATCTCTTCCCATGGGGAGCTCAGCAGCACAGAGGATTTAGATTGCGATTTTTCTGGCTCCGACCTGGAGGAAACAATCCAATATGATTCTAACGTTTCATTCAATCCTAATCAAAGGCCATTAAATGGACTAGTTTCTATAGTGAACAGAGCTCGAACCTACTGGAACAAGTGACCTTAAATTTTTTTGCTAGAGATATTCTGATTGGAAAGAGAGCAAGATATGGTATAGGACGTCTGGGGGCCACTTTGCTTATAGATAGATTGGACCAAATTATGATTAGGCTCCCATAGATCGTCGGCAAGGTTATAATACATTCACTTTTTCGCACTGGCGAAGTTACCTATTTGTTTTTTTGTTTTTTTTAGGTTGTATATTGACGCGTGTTTTATGATGCGCGTGTAAATGAGATGAGCTTACTTATTTGAAATTAATCCACTTGATCTTAGTGTTGACCGACAGCTTAAGCAATTACTGAGATGTCTGAAGTGCGTAGGTCATCGAGGATCAGGACCAAATCATATGAAAATGCGTCTGCGACGGAAGGCGGCACCAAAGACGAACAGATACTTAATGGAAGTGATGGTGAAAGTGACAGCGAAAATGAGAGTGAAAGTGAAGGGGACATTCAGGACGATGAAGACTATGAAGAACCTTCCAAAAAACGGCGGGCAGACAGTAACTCCAAGGTAGCTTCGAGACAGAAACGTGCTAAAAGTGCTGGTATGTCCAGGCCATCAACCACTTCGAAACAAGAACAAGAAACTTATCTGGAGGCTATCAAGGATTTTCAACCCACTGAACTGTTTGAAATACTTTCTACCTCAGAAGATGTGTCAATTGATGAATTATTGAGAAATTGGTTAGAGAGCTATTCCACGGATAGGGATGATTTTTTACAGGATTTCATTAATTTGCTTTTATGTTGTTGTGGTGCCATTGCAAGATTGGAGGCCCACGATGTACACAGTAATGAATCATCCAATGAAACTGTTGGAGAATTGCAATTGCTATTTCAGAAGCAAAAAATTCATGAATTCCACCTTTTGATTAGCAAAAATAATAAAAAGAAAACCAAGTACCCCCATCTGTACGCTAATTTTGTTGAATTTATGTCTCGGCTCATGGACATTGCCAATGATTTGCAGTTGCTGTACGTTGAGTCTGATCAAGATGAATCAGAAATTAGTACCGGCCCTCTCGTATTGGACCTCCTCACCTGGCTATCACCGCTATCCGTATGCAAGATTAGATCATTGAGGTATGTTGCCACCTTGACTCTTTATTTGTTTCAAGATTTTTTGGCAGATCATGTGGTGGATTTAGATAAAAACTACCTATCTAAGCTTTCGAAGCAATTGGCAGCAGAAAATAAGAAGAAGAAACCAAATCACAAAACCTTGGAGAAAATCGAGAGCAGCATCGCGGAAATACAGGGTAGTAAAATGGTTACACAGGGGATTATAGATAACATTATAAAATTGTGCTTTGTGCACAGGTTTAAAGACGTCGACGAAGTTATCAGATGTGAATCAATGATTCACCTTTCCACCTGGATTAAAAGCTATCCAGAATATTTCCTTAAAGTTACGTTTTTGAAATATTTTGGTTGGTTGCTGAGTGACTCCTCCGCAAACGTTAGGCTACAAGTATTGAGAATATTGCCAAATTTGATTGTCCAAAATCATCGCAAGGCGGTCGACAATTCTGCTGTCCGTCAATTTTTTGAGCGGTTCAAAGATCGCATCCTTGAAATAGCATTGAAAGATGTAAACTTGGAGGTAAAATTAAGCGCAGTAAACGTGTTGGTTGAAGTGGCTTCTCTGGGCTATTTAGAAGATGGAGAAATTTTGCGGATTTCGAGTTTGATTTTTGAGGATAACAAGGTGAACATCTCGTCTCATGGCAGGAACTCTCGATATTTAGGATCAGTGGCAAAATTTATCTCTTGTATAACAGAAGAGAGATATCAAGAGTTTGCCAGGAATCGTGACCTGCCCAAGTCTTTGTTTGAGGTTGAATCATCGTCGGCAGTTAAAGTGGGCATTTTTATGAGTATTCTGAATGATTCCCTGGCGGAACATTTCCGAGAAGAGGCACATTCGGATGCCGAGACAAAGATACGAATTCTTTTTCAAGCTGCCGAGTTCTTGTATCCTTATTTTGGCTCATTAATCGACGATCTGTGCCGAATGCTAATATTCGAGGGGGATTTTACTCATCCCTCGCTACAAGCAACTGTGGAACCTGAAGAAAATAATTTAACGCTTTTATTGCCAACTGACTCTAACAATCTTGTCCTTTACGTGACCACTCTTCATGGATTGTCGTACGGCGGTAAATACGCGAAGAGCCAATCTCGTTTTAAAGTAACGGAAGCTATTCTTCCTCATCTGGAGAAACTGATAAGACATTTGCCTATCGAATCGAGTAATATTTTGTCTTCAGTGTTGGGTATATTTAACCTTTTTTCTTTTGAAGATTGGCTTCACACAGGCTGTGAAAAAGATATTAGAAAAATTGTGGAAAAAATAATAAAGGCATTTAATGAGACTAGTCTGTGCTCTGGCCCGGAAGATGTGAAATACAAATCATTTTTGGAGGCAGTCGAGCATGTAAGAAGATTAGCCTTTAACGAATTAGATGAGCTTTGGCTAAACCATATTACATACCTGAAAATCCATTTGGTTAAATTTCTCGAGGAAAAAATTCAAAATAGTGAATCTAATCAAGGTGCTGATGACGACAGAATGGTGAACGCTTTATACGGTTCCTTCCTTAACAAGTTGACCCTATTAGGTAAGGTTTACCCCATTGAATTTGAGGATAAGTTATTAGACCTGTTTTTAAATGGTTATGTGCGAAGAGTTCCTGCAATTGCAGCACATTGTCAACTGGAATCAGTACAACAGATTAATTTTAAATTGTTGAGTCTATTGAGCACTTGGCAGCTTCAAAAGTGGATAGACCTTTTAGAAAAGTCTTCGGAAAACACGGTGCCATCGCAAGTGCCCATCTCCTCTTTTAAGACTGTTAAGGCACTGCTAGATTCATTTTACTCGATTTTCAAAGTTCTAGCAAGTGATCTTAACGATAATGATGGCACTCTCGAGGATTTTTTGCTGAAATGGTCGGCAGCTAATTCTTTCATCGATATTCTCATCTCATTAAAAGTGTTCGAGCTAGGTGTGGCCGATTCAGAGAGGTCTTGGAAGAACGCTTTACGGGAACAATTTCCCCAATATATTCAGGAAAGTGCCAACCTCGTATTTTTGCAAGTATTCTTGTATTTGGAGAGTTTATATGCCAATGAATCTTCAATACAGTTGAACAGAAACCCTGAAGAAGATGCGAACCTTAACGATATCAAATATGCTGGTTTCGAGGGTAATAGTGAGAAGGAGTTGCTACTATTTACTATCAAATTGAAAGCTGTGATGAAATTGGGGGTAAGACTGTCAAATGATCATATTGCCACTCGAATTTCTCTGAACAAGGAAAAATTGGGCGTCTTATACATCAAAGTCATTGACGACAAGAGCTTCGAAGGAAGCAAGGAGGACAAAGCTTCTGGGCGCCAGCAACTACTGAAAGACCATAGCAACGAAGAACTTGAACCAATTGACGAACAGTCACAAGAAGATGAACCTGCAGAGATCTCTATGATAGGGCACGATTCAATCGATGATTCGGAAATTTAATAGGGTATGTATGAATAGCTAGCATTTTTTTTTTTTTTTTTTTTTTTTTATGTTTGAGCTTGTCCCTCGCGTTGAAAAACTCATAACATGCCCACTGTGATAATTTACAAGTAGTCAAGAAGAAGAAAAAAAAGATAGGGAATACTGATGACTTTCTGGTCCTCCGTCCTGATTGCTTTTGCTAGTTTGCTACTGTTTCACTCTGGTTTTTCTAGTCATGAGTTCCATCAACTGCTGAAGAGTCTGCCCCAGGACTCTCCTTCACAATTGGATAGTCATCTACCTAAAGACATTCAGCATGAAACTCTGGCTGCAGTATCTATTTTTACATTTGCAGTCTTCTCCTCATTCAAGAAATTAAGGTATTACCCTTTGCAAGGTCCTCAAAACATGATTACATTGAATCAATTTTTACCAGATATTCAAATGAACAAGGCCACTAACGTTGACAATCTAATCGGAAATGACCCTTATGGAGAAATTAATTATACCGCCAACTTCGTTGACGTTCATGCTAAGAGGGAACAGACGAGAAAATTGCTACAGCAAACTGCGAAGAAGGAAAGTTAATAAAAACTACACTATACATATTTAAAATGATATTTTATTAGCCTTGATTGTAAAATGGATTGCCCTCGGTATTCGGGCTTGTGTTGTTGAGTGTAGCGCCTTCAGCATTTTCTCTAGGCGTTGCACCCTTGCTCAGGTGGTTATTACTCCACTGAGAATTTGCCCTTGGCGGACCGTCGGAAAGCTCCAATGCTAGCCTCTTCCCGTCAAGAGGGCTGATTTGAAAGTTTGTATCTACAGTGGGAGGCTCAGATAGCCTGCCGTCATCACGCTTACCGATGTCTACCCTGGTGGAAGATCGTATGAGATTTTTGCGCTGTGATTGGATTCTCTGTTGTAGCTTCTCTTCTTCTAATTCAGCTATAAGTTCGGAGACATCATCTTGAGCTAGCTTTAAAGTTGTGGGTGGTCTTCTAAGCATGGGACAAGATGTGGGACTGTGCGTAGCGTTACTAACGTTTAATGTGGACACTGAAGCTTGACTTGTTCAACTACCTGCGATATTGTGGAGTGAGGGTGACATCGTCAAGAGTATATATAGTATTTTTGTCTTAGCTGACGTAGTTCCTAGGCAGCCTTGCTGGCGCAATCGGTAGCGCGTGTGACTCTTAATCACAAGGTTAGGGGTTCGAGCCCCCTGCAGGGCTTTTTTTGCCACTTGTCACGTATTTTTGATTATAATGGTTAACACACAAGGTAAAAAGGCGTTCCAAGTGCCTTAAGTTTTATTAAACAAATACTGTTCCTCAAAAATAAATGAAAAGGACAGGACTTCGTAGAGGTTTTTTTTATTTTCCTTCAATAGAATCATTCTGGCTTAAACCAAAAGCCATCCTTGACAAACCTAAACATAATAATAGAAAAAAAAAATTATTCAATTGCGAAAAAAAAGTGAGTAAACAGAGTCTAACACTATTTGCGAGCTAAGAAAGAAAGAAATCTGATTAGCAATTTATTTCCTTATTCTGCTTACTTTCTTTTCTTAACACAGCTAATTCACGATGGGGTGACATCATAGATTTTTGGTCAAATTTCACAAATCATTAAAGTTTCTTATTCTCTATTCACTGCTCTTACGGCTCGACGTTTTCCCCCTAACTGTTAAAAAGAAACAGCTGCGAACAGTAATCGAATAGAATGTTTGTAGACATGGATTAGCCTAATGTATAATTTGTTTCTTCTGTCTTTTTACATAAGGAATGGGAAAACGGACAAAATAAAGGCGAAAGTATGATATGCATATGGTGCTCCATGTATTTTTTTGCGGGCAATATATCAGTTTGCTTGTCACAAACCCTACCTGCAACTACAAATTTTAAACCCAAACTTTTATGTCACTTGTTATGGAAGGAAACATAACATTTATTGAAATTTATAGTAAAAGACTTCTGGTACTAGAAGTTCTTACTATAAAAACTCGATAAATTTATGGTGAGGTCAAGAATCCTTTTCTTCACACGGTATCTTTAAGTAATACGGTTAAATTGACACTTCCTGACGGCTCAAATCGTAGTTTGATTTTTTAGATTAAACACTTAGAACGCTACTGCGGAGGAATTATTTAAGTTCCAACCTCAAACAGCAAGACCAAATTTGAATCTAAGCTGGTCGCATTGCATCTTCATTGGAGTTGAAACGGTCTTTTGAATGGCCCTGGAGGAAGCACACAAAGAATCAACACGCCATTACTATACAGCAATGCAATGCAAATTTAATTTGTTTTTGAAGAGTATATATTTCTTGTTAATTTTTCTTCTGTTGTCTCTTACCTTGTAATATTCTTGATAACGCATGCAAACAAGGATCACCTTTACTTCTGTGAGATGCATGTACCTACCTGTTTTTTTTCTTGCCATTCGAAAATTTTGTGTCACACATTACGACTGGATTAAAGTTTAAAATAATCGAATGGTATCAAGAGACATACGGTGTGAGAATTTCAAAATTAACAGACCTAGACAACAGTTCCTATAGCCTCTATAAAGTTGTTCAGGGCTGGTATCCTGTCAAATACTATACGTATACACACATAAGTTTTTTTAGGAATTTATCCCTGTATTGTCGCGAATAAGTTGAGGAATGGAGGTTGACAGCTCTCAACAATTGCATAATCCGCCACTTCCTGTTGACGGTGACGAAAAGGTTGATGCTAACTTCCAAAAGGAGGAGCTTATGACGGGAGCCACTTGCCGTATATGCAGAGGTGAGGCCACCAGTGACAATCCTCTGTTTCATCCCTGCAAATGCAAAGGGTCTATCAAGTATATTCACGAATCGTGTCTACTGGAGTGGACGGCTTCCAAAAATATTGATGTAAGCAGACCTGGGACAACGGTCAACTGTGATATATGCCACCATCCGATTAACTTCAAGACCACCTATGCGGAGAATATGCCAGACAGAATACCTATGTCGCTATTTGTGAAGAAAAGTGCAGTTTCTCTATTAAACTTCCTGAAAGTAAAGATCACAGCAATTCTGGCCGGAGCTTTGTTTTGCGTGGTTGCTCCACTAGCATGGAATGCATTCGGAAAAATGTATACAATGTTGCTAGACGGAGAGATGCCTTATCCAAATAGCCTTTATGATAGTGTCATCTTTGGATATCGAAATGATCTACCAGAGAAGATTACGGATACTACTTACGCCATTCAGGTTGCTTTGAATTACAGATTTGCGGCATGGCAAGTTTTCTTGGTCATAGTTTTGCATATTGGATTATATTTTCAGTACGACATGATCGTTCGAGAAAGTGTCTTTGGCAGGATGGTTTTGCACAAAATTGGACCCCAGTTCACCAAAGAGGAGCTCCTGAAAACCCAACTGAAGGAGCGATTTCCCATAATGGACGACGAAACGTTAGACAACGTTGCCAAAATAATGAGAGCAAGAGACGAGCTGCGTAATAACGACACTATGCGTAATATTTTGAATTTAGAAGAAAATGAAAATCAGATGCTTAATGGTGATCAACGTCCCAATGACCAAGAGGCAGCCGATCATCAACAGGAAGCACTACCACTAGAGAGTCAAGAAGTTGTTAGAGGAGAACAGCCAGGTATCGATGTTACTTCTGAACTTGACCTGGATAGATTAAATGATTCAGCAACTCGAGATGAGTTTATCTTTAGAGAAGGAGACGAAAACGACGAAGAACCTGTCGCAAGGGAGCGCCAACAGGAGCAGGAACTACCAAATGATGTGCTTCCTAACCCACAGGAATTTTTCGAGAATCGTAGGGCACAGACTCAATTTAATCATTTGATGGACAATAGAATGGCAGCTAATCTTCAGGCAGAAAGACGCGACGAACACGCTAATCATGCACGAGATGAAGTACATGCAGCAGAACCAGAGCCACAAATTTTTAATGCAGAAGATTTGGAAGAGGAAGATGTGAACCAGCAACTGCCTCCTCCTATCATAATAAATCTGAAATTAAATTTGGTCAATGTCCTTGCATACTTTTGTGTGGCAGTGTTAGTTATAGCGGGATACCTGGGATTATCTTACCTGATCCCAACGTTCATTGGTTATGGACTGCTGAAATGTTACTTAGGCCTCATCAAGATCTTTTGTCGTGGTGTAGTACATCTTTTCTATTTGTTGCGTCTCTCCGAGCTAAATGCCACTGCAGTTACGAGAATTCCTTTCTACAGTTCATTTAACGAGTGGCTAACTAAAGACGTAGCCGGATTTGTGGCAGAATATTATTACGGATATACTGAGAATACCATGAAATCTTCCATTATTATTAGAAGTTTGCCCGCTTTTACCTGTTATGCTACTACAATATTCCTTATTAGTGTTGGTTCAGAGTGGATCTGTAAAGGATACAGCCGGTCTAACGGCATGAAGAACCGTACCAGAAGGTTTGTTTTTCAAATATTGTTTGCCATCAAGTGTACTTTTAAGGTTTTTACATTGTTCTTCATCGAACTTGCTGGCTTCCCCATCCTGGCCGGATTATTGCTTGATTACGCACTTTTCGCTCCAATGCTTTCGCCAGGCAATTTTGCTTGGGCTCCTGAAATCTGCAAATTTTGGCCTCCTCTTATTTTCTTTGTCTATTGGACCATCGGTACACTCTACATGTATTGGTTTGCCAAGTATATTGGAATGATCAGATTGCATATAATCAGACCCGGTGTATTGTTTTTTATCAGGTCGCCCGATGACCCGAACATTAAGATTTTACAGGATAGTCTGATCCATCCTTTGGGTATCCAACTCTCCAGGCTGTTTTTATCCATGTTCATTTATGCCATATTCATTGTGGTGGGATTTGGCTTCCATACAAGGTTTTTATTTCCAGTTTTACTGCAATCAAATATGTTAGTGACATCCAATTTGTTCTTTGAAAGTAAAGTCAAGACTTTAGAAGGTTTTATTGCTCCGTTTTACTTCACCAAGCTTATTATAGAATCCAAGCCAAGTATAAACTTGTATGTCAGGAAGTACTGGATTCACGCATTTGATGTTTCTGCCAGAAAATTACGCCTTTCCTCTTTTATTTTAGGCAATGATATCCCCACTGAAAGAGGCTATATCCTTTATCGGAATATTTTCTACAGATTATTCCATTCGAAAAAAGCTCAATGGTCGAACCCCAATCTTTTTACTGCACCAAAAACCTTGAATCAAGCGAACCAGCTTTTCCACGATGACCGCAGTATTGATGCCTATTTCATACCAGACGGTATATTAATGCGCGTACCCTCATCTGATATTGTTTCAAGAAATTATGTCCAGACATTGTTTGTACCAGTGACCAAGGATAATAAACTTTTGAAGCCTTTAGACTTGGAGGCCATCAAAGAGAAGAACAGGCAAAGCTCAGGAGATTTTGGTTATTTGGATGAACAAAATACCGAATTTGATGGTTATTCGATTGTTTATACTCCACCCAACTTTAGAATGAGGTACACGTTGCTGATAGTCTTCGTATGGTTGTTTGCGTCCCTTCTTGTGCTGACGACTGCCGTTGGTTGTCAATACCTGGTTACAACCCTAGCATCTCTATTACTACTGCCAATTTTGACAATAGCGTTTGACTTTGAGACCGCGCGTGAGAATATACTGTACATGATGAATTTGAAGTACAAACAACTCGATATTTTCTTCGTGTGTGCCGGTGCTATACTTGGTTCAGTTCTTGTGGAGAAATATCACCATTATCAGTTGTCCAAAATAAATTTAAGTGAACATATTGTACCTGTGGATGGTGTGGAGAATGAACCAGGTATTGTAGATGCACACGCTGGACAACAGGTAGAGTTGAATAACTTGAATCGTGAAATGAGTTGGAGTGCTCTTATGGCTAACATAATGAATCGTGGCGAAGTGAAATTCGTGATCGCTCTTTTCATGCTCTCAATTATGATATGCGTTCTTTTGACCACCGTGAATTTCAATTTGGAACAATTCAAGTCCTTTGCCCTAGAGTATTTGACAAAAATGTTCTTCCCTAAGAATGACTTTTTTTTCTCTGAATATTTGAATGCAGCGACCAACTCAGACATTCTAAATTTGGTACTATTGTTTTTTTACATTGATGGGTTCAAGCTATCTGCTGAAGTTTTCAACTACAGAAATCGCCCAATTTCGGTAATGTTCAAAATGTTCTCCAAGACCCTCCTCATGAGGTTGCGGTTTGTGCTAATCACTACATTCCCATTGATCGTTTCTTGGCTTTTAACATCCAGCCTGGAATTTTGGCTCCATCCAGACAGTTACACTTCTTGGGGTGCCTCGTTGAGATTTTTGTGGCGTTATAGACTGCAAAAAGAGTCCGATTCGATTCCATGGACCATACCACAGCATTTAAGCTACATGATGATTTGTATCATTCTCGGTAACCATTTGATCTGGACCGTTGGCCATGCTTCTAGGAAGTGGTTCGGGGCAGCCGTGCAAAACGTGAAAGACGAAGTATATGCTAGAGGAAGGATTCTGGAAAACTTCTCAAGTAATGAGTGAGTTTGTTTTGCTGATTTTTATCATAACCACAACATCCTTTTGCATTCATACTCAACGGTTGTATATATCATCACATATATGATTGTTTCATTGTCAATTTGTTAATATCAAGTTAATGCTAATACAAGAGTTTTAACTAACACTTGTGTGCTACATGCAAATTGTTGAAAGATATTTGCCAAAGAGTGATCAACATGTTAGGTCATCTCTCCTCGTCTGATGTAATGGCTTGAGCATCATTCTGTGACATTATAAGGAAACTGGCAGGTTTGTCCTCGTTATGTTCAACATAAGAGCTGTCATCATCTATCAGTTGCGTATCCTTCTTACTAGAAATTGTACGCCCTATTCTAGTATTCGGACGATTTAGGGAGTCGCTACTCAAACTTATATTTTCAATTGATTTCTTTTCAGCCTTGCTAATATGAGTCAAATCATCATCGTCACTTTTGCCCTTTTCAGATTGCGTCCCTCCAACCAGATTAACATCTTCATCTTGTTCTAGATCAGAAACAATAACCGTTTCATTAAACGGAGATGATGGAGAATTCTTTCCTTCTCTTGAATGACCGGAACTTGTGGGAAAACGTCTGCAATTAGAAACTCCATTGGTAAGCATTATAGGGGATCCCGCATCTTCCGATGAGTTTGAACGTGTAGTGCGGTCCATATCCGCATCGGATCTTTGACTATCAACAAAACTGCTGAGTGTGGGAGAAAAAAACGTATCCCCTGCCTCGTAACCGAAACTGGCGGCTCTCTTGGTCAGATGGGATTCACCAAAATAAGGAGAAGAAACGCCTTTCGTACTCTGCTTATAATCGCACCTTACAATATCCCGCAAAGGTGAACTTTTCAACACATTCCTTTGTGACGCTGATCGCGTGGAGTCACATAATGAACTTGCCCTATCAATCACTAGGCCATCATTGTTATCTCCATGATCATTCGCAGAATGTTTTGGGGCTGCTGTAGTTGAGGTATCCGATATCACGGTTTTCTTGGATAAACTATCGAGCTTTGTCTCCTGAGCTCTAGTGGCTGTGATTACGTTCTCATTAGCTGACTTTGTAGAGAAAGTCTGTTCTTCATCCTGAGGATAATTTTCTATAATCTCTAAATCACCGTCATTCTCATCCTCATCATTAGTGCCACTATCTTTCTCATCAATATCTTCGTTTCTCTCATGCATCAGTTGTATTTGCATTTGCAGGAGGTCCCATAAAACATTTCTAAGATCCTTTCTGGCCCTGTCCCTGGAAGCTTTATCAAAATATTCGTTGACTATTCTTGTAGATGCCTTGCTTCTAGTTTTGGTGGATCTCCACACTTCCATTGTAGCCACTGGATCTTCGAAAAATCTCTTTGTGTTTAGAATGACATGAACACCACAATCGCTCATATTCGGTTGTTGTGGAACGACGCAAGTTTTCATTTTGATGAGAGCCTTGTCTATATTCATCGAATACCTGTCCTTAGCATACGATATTAAAAATTCTTTGATTGGATCAATCTCTCTACCGTGAGTCTGTCGCAAAGAATCAAAAGTTAATATTTTCACAATAGGGGTACTCACTGTAAGCTCATCATCGTTCCTGGAAAACGTGTGATCAATTGATTTGTCATTGATTGCCTGCAATGCATGACTACTACCATGCGAATTCCTGTCAATTTCCTTGAAATGATTGTACAAAACATCTAAATTAGTGATCACACAGCCAAACCAGTGAAATGTACTGTTAATTGGGACCACGACAAATTTTTTCTTGAATAGATTGCTGTTGTTGACCCATTTTTTGACATTTCCATAATAATCATTTGGGTCACTAACCAACTTTGTGTAGAAAAAGGAAGACATGATGCATACATCGTCTCTACCCACTATCCCCTTTTTAATGGAGCTCTCTGCGTAGTACTTGGTAAAAAAATCTAAAATGCTATCGTTTATCCAATCATGATTGTAAAGACATTTGAAGTCTTGGTTCGTTACTGTGTAGCTAGTTCCGTCAGCAAATTTATAATGCAACTTTGGTTTAAAGACTTCAGGCGTCTCGAAATCCTTTTCAGAATCCAAGTCCCAGAGAGTGCTTTGCCTCAGTGCGGGGCTCTGACTTCTCGTCCTACCAGACATCCTTAATTCTTCAACTGGATCTTTTTTTGAATCAACGTTTTCGTTGGTTCTTTTGTTTTTAATGTAAGGGGTGGAAGATTTATTGAAAAAATCAGTTGTAGAGATATGAGGGATGGCACTTTCGTGAAGGTCATGAATCACTGTTGTCTTCGGTACATGTATCTTATGACTGGCAGATGAGGTAAATTGCGATAATCGCTTCTGATGTCCCAAAGACTGGAAATCTTTTTTATCCCAATAGTTCGTTTTCTTCAGCTTTTCAAAAGCTTCATTGGTAGTTTTCACACAATTTTTCGTTTTATAATCCTGTATGGCCGCTTGATCCAATTTTTCAACCACCAGAGCTTTGCTTCCGACCAATTTTGTTTTGCAACTATCAGATTCCACCACAATATCTTTTATCTTAGCAATTTTCCCGTCTTTTCCATCGGCGCTACTCATCCACATAAACAATCTAGTATGGGCCCTTCCAATCTTCGATTTATTGTCCATATCTATGAATCTCGATTCTTTCAGAACCAATCCGATGCATGAGAATCCTTTATCAAATATTATCAACTCACAGTCTCTCAAGAATTCAACTTGAGCATTTTTAATCTCGAAATTCCTATGGGTGAACCCTATTCGAGGTCCGTCCGAATCTGCAATAAATTTCATCAAGCATTGAGCTTTCTCATCCCACTGCTTGCGTACATCCAAGGTTCTCAAGCTCCCACTCAAGTTCAATTTGATGATAGTTGCCGCCGTGCTGGAGAAGTGAGCCTCGCTCTCTATAGGTGAAGAAAATAGTAATCCATTTACTCTTCTGGTGCTGCGTCTGAGAGGGGTTTCCTTGACTAACCCCAGGTGGTCTTCAGTCTGATCAGCATCCTTACTTTTGGAAGATACCTTCCTGTCATTTAACGGTAAGAAATTTTTTGTAGACGAGTGATTAACTTCTTCCACTACTCGGGGATCTTTGCGAAATTCCTTGTATCGTCTTGGCTGCCCCGGTGTTGTAAGATCTATCTTCTGGCCACTGCCGCTGTCACCTTCAGGGCCGCTTCCCTTGCCGTTCAAAGTAGATGAGAGAGTATTGATCGGCAAACTACCCTGGATCCTCCGCCTTTTGTTCGACATATGGCAACAATAAGCAGCTCAACTGTTCTGAAATTCCGAAAGCCCTGACAATGGGCACGAGCCAAGTAGTTTTATTGTCCCGTCTTTCATGAAGGAACCAACCTTGTTTTGATCTTATTTTTCGATAATGAAAGTAAGATCAGAAGGTCAAGATATACGGAAGACTGTTTGGATGACTTAAACTACTGAAAACAAGCTGAAATGTAAAAATTTATAATCAGATAGTTCTTCGCAGTTAGCTTATAATTTAGAGGAGGTTTTAGCAATTTTCCTAGGATTCAGAAGGCTCCTATTTTATGCTTTCTCGCTTTATGAAGACGTTGGAACTATCTTTCCTCAGACGCAAAATTTTTTTCAAGACTTTTGACAAAATTACCGAGAACTTCCAACTGTTTAAACAAGTTCCAAGATAAATATTCTTAAGGGCAAAGTTTGAAAACCACCCTCCCGAAGACTGTAGTATAGTGTTGCGCGTTGTTTGGTGGGACAACTGTATCGTTTTTTTTTTTGATCGACTTTGGGTTTCTGCCGTAGAATATGTACAGGGGAATAATATCGACCCAGAGGTCATTGGCACTATTCTCAACGTCTGCTAAATGTTTGCAGGGGCGTACTCCTCTGCAAATCTTTCGCGACACTTTCAAGAAAGAGTGGGAGAAGTCGAAAGAACTGCAAGACAATATTAAAACTTTGCAAGATGCTTCGGGCCGATTAGGTGACTCTGAAGGTATGAAAAGAGCCCGAGAGGCCTATTTGAAGGCCCAAAAAGGATCAACTATTGTGGGGAAAACTTTGCAAAGGACTGGAGAGGCAGTAGAAGATATTGCCAGTAGAGCTTGGGACTCTGAGATTGCAAAGTCCACTAGGAATGCTGCTTCAGCGACCGCCAAAAAGCTGGACGAAAGTTTTGAGCCTGTGAGAAAAACTAAGCTTTACAAAGATGTTTCAGAAGTGATTGAAGATGCTGATTCTTCTCGCTACGGTGGGTTTTTGACTAAAGAGCAGAGAAGACAGAAGAGAGAGAGAGAAATTGCATCGGGGAAAAGAGCTAGGGCTATCAAAAGTAACGAAGAGGCTGGAACCGCTCTGGTAGCTACCAATATTGAGGCCAAAGAGTCACTTGGTGAGAAAGTGGAGGACTTCAGACGGAGAACATTTGTGGGACGTCTCATCCAACAGCTCAAGAGCAAACTGTGGACCGAAAATGAGAACCCATTGATCGTGTTTCTCAGAAGGATCACCAATAAGATTGGGGGTTTTTTCGCAGAAACGGAAACTGCCAAAGTTATTGGTCAATTTAAGCTGTTGGACCCCAGTTTTACTAGCGAGGGCTTTACCAGACAATTGAGAGACTATATTATTCCTGAGGTACTAGAGGCGTACGCCAAAGGCGATGAAAAGACTCTCAAGAAGTGGTTTAGCGAGGCACCATTTAACGTTTACGCCGCTCAACAAAAGTTCTTCAGAGACCAACAGTTGTTTCCAGATAGCCGTATTCTAGACATTAGAGGCGTTGACATTGTCAGCGCAAAATTGCTCCCACCTCAGGACATTCCAGTGCTGGTCGTCGGTTGCAGGGCTCAAGAGATCCAACTTTACAGAAACGTCAAAACAGGGGAGGTCTCTGCTGGCCATGAATCAAATATTCTCATGAGCTCTTATGCCATGGTGTTTACCAGAGATCCAGAAAATGTGGAAGACGAAGAGACTGAAGGCTGGAAAATAATCGAATTCGTTCGTGGCGGTTCGAGGCAGTTCACTTGAACTATGTCGCTTGCATAATGTTTTTTTATTTTTGTTTTTATCTGTAAATACTGCTTACATCATGTAACTTTTATACTCGTTTCTTTCTGACCAGATCTATCCCTAATACCCTGTTATATACAAATGTGCCAAACTTCCTTCCATTAACGACGACGGCTCTCAGCCAAGGCTTTGACAGAATAAGTAAACTAGTCCACAATATGCCTTGAACGAAGGGCATCAAGATAACGTCCCTCGCAATAACTTTGCAAATAACATATCTGCTCACACGCGCAGGCTTCTCCTTCTGTAATTGGTTAATGACAAGAGGGTCCACAACTCCCATCTTCTTCCATTCCAAGGTCCTCTGTCGCTCGGCTTCTCTTGTTAGAGCTCTCTGAAAGGTCTGTTGAAATCTTGTATCAGGGACGGGGTAGGAGGTGCTCATATTAATTATAGAACTTGCAAATGATTCTTACTCCTTTTTGAAGGTATTATGAGCGCTATAGCTGTATCCGTTTTCTGTGATGTTAGCTCTCTATGTCAGACATCGAATAAGTTAAAAGTTCACCAAATCTTCAAGACACAGGAAAAGCCTATCAAATTGAACAAGCCAGTATGAGTGAAGAGGGACCTCAAGTCAAGATTAGAGAGGCAACGAAGGAAAATGTGGACTTTATATTGTCTCACGTAGAGCTTGCGCTGGCGAACTCTCTTCGTCGAGTAATGATCGCCGAGATTCCCACTTTGGCTATCGACTCGGTGGAAGTGGAAACTAATACGACCGTATTGGCCGATGAATTCATTGCACATCGACTAGGGCTCATTCCATTGCAAAGTACAGATATAGAACAGCTAGAGTACTGCCGTGATTGTTTCTGCGAGGATCACTGTGACAAGTGTTCTGTCGTTCTAACTTTACAGGCTATCGGAGAAAGTGAAAGTACCACTAATGTTTATTCAAAGGATCTGGTGATAGTTTCGAACCTAATGGGACGCAATTTGGGCCATCCAATAATTCAAGATAAAGAAGGAAACGGTGTTTTGATTTGTAAATTAAGAAAAGGTCAGGAATTAACTCTAAAATGTGTGGCGAAAAAGGGCATTGCAAAAGAGCACGCAAAATGGGGTCCTTCAGCTGCTATAGAATTTGAATATGATCCTTGGAACAAATTGAAGCATACAGAATACTGGTACGAAAGGGATCCGGCTAAAGAATGGCCTGTGTCCAAGAATAGTGAATACGAAGACCCACCAAATGAAGGAGAGCCATTTGATTACAAAGCAACAGCCAACACTTTCTACATCAATGTTGAATCAGTGGGGTCCCTAACCGCTGACCAAGTGGTTCTCCGTGGTATCGACACGTTACAAAAAAAAGTAGCCTCCATCTTACTGGCGTTGACACAGATGGACCAAGATAAGGTCAATTTTGCTAGTGGGGCACCCCTCGGTATGATGGGCGATGGTGACACCGCGATGAACGGAGATGACTACCCCTATGGCGCAAACGGTGAATCGAGTTCTGGTGTATATGATGGCTCCTGGTAATGTGTGTGACTGTACGTAGTGATTGTATTATATAAAGAGACAATTAGTGTGTTTTATTCCATTCTATGCAGTCACTGAATTTGACCAGCGACCCGCCAAAGATATCCAGGGAGCTGCCAAATGTCAAGTCAACCTTGCCATGGCTCAAATCGTGAACCAATTGTAAATCTGAAATGCTTTTAGCTCCGCCGGCATACACGATTTTAACCTCAAGATCTTTGGACCATTCATAAAGTTGAGACACCAGTTCCTCATCTATTCCGCTACATAAACCTTCCACGTCAGCTGCGTGTATCAAAAATTCATCGGTATATTTGCCAAGTTTATGGAGAGTTTCCCTGTTTAGCGGAAGATCTGTCAAAGTTTGCCATTTGTTCATTGCAACAACCCAGCGTTCTCCGGATTTTCTACAACTCAAATCAACAACCAATCTCTGCTTCGTACAAATGCGTGAGATTAGCTCCAGTCGATTTAGTTGAAAATGCCCTTCTTTGGTGAAGAGCCAGCTAGTGACGATGACTTTACTTGCATATTCGAGCCACTCATGGCAGTTACCATCATTGATACCTCCTCCCACTTGAAGGAACCCAGGTGCAGCCTTCAAGGCTAAAGTGGCAGCACCATCGTTGTTTGGGCCTAATTTGATAACATGGCATCCTGTGACTTCATTCTCTTTGTACATTGTAGCGTAGTAATCTGATTTGTGTTTCGAAACAAAATTGGTCTTCAGAGCATCGTCTTTATCAGTGAGCGTACCACCGACAATCTGCTTTACCTCGCCATTATGCAAGTCTATACAACCAACGAATCTCGTCATATTACAGTATTTCACAATGATTTTCGATGTGTTAAGGCGATGTGCTGAAATTTTTTTTCAAATTGAAGATACTCCTCTCATGCCATCTCATCTTCCTAGGAATAACAATAAAGTATGACAGACGATGGCTACGCCAGATTATTAGAACGACAACGTCTGGCGTTTGAGGCCCAGTTTGGCTCTTTGGAGTCTATGGGGTTTGAGGATAAGACGAAGAAGCACTCAACAGTTCAGAGCGATAATGATGATAACGGCGGCGGGCAGGACAATGAGAATGAAGAAAGTGAAGATAGTGTGAGCTTCAAAGGATTTAGCGATCAGTCTGTTGATGAAGACTCATCTGAGGACGTCTCTGGACAAGAAATTTTAACAAGCTCTCGAAGGCTCCCCAAGATAATCAAGTTCCAGGATCCGAGTGGAATATACCAACCCCCATCAAAAAAACAACAGAAAGAGATACGAAGCGGCAAACCCCTAGGAAATCTACCCCAGGAGACTGAAGAGCAGCATTCTGACCCAGAATCAGATAGTGAACAGCAAAATCTGCGTAATGATATCGAACTCCAGCAGTTTCTCCAGGAATCTCATCTTTTGAGTGCCCTGGACTCCTCAAATAATCTCCATGGCAAGGCCCGTGGCCGTGCACTGGAAATGCACCTCACTGACCTATCTTCTGCCAGTGGCGGTCCTCAGAAGCTCGAGAAAGTTCCCATGCAAGTACGCAAAGGCATGGTCGCCAGGCACTTGCAGCGCATCCACAAGCATGAACAAGAGGCAGCTGAAGCTGGCATAATTCTTGCCAAAACAAAGAAAGGTCAATTCCGCAGACTTGAAAGGACATACAAAAATGACATGGAACGTCGTATAGGCAGCTCAATCAAGTCCAAGGACAGGAAAAGGAAATCCCATAGGCAAAGAGGACTCAAGGTGCAGACAGTAGGCAGATCTACTCGGAATGGTCTCGTTCTTTCAAAGGAAGACATCGATCGCATTCGCAACCGCTAGTGATTCACGCGTCTCTGCGGGCACTAACATCCCGTTCTATGCTGCAAAGAAATAGGCTAAGGTTTAAAAGAAAGGGCTGTTAGTATCATATGTGCGAATACCGGCTATAATTGATCAACATTGTCGGAGCAGTAGTGTATATTTATTGTACTATATTTTACCGCGTGTGTAAGCGAAGCGAAAAAGTAGAAAGAACGAAATGTGATAGTTTTTGAGAATTCCAAATAACTCCAACAGTTGAAGTAAACACGAAGAGATGGAGTCCAGAGACCCGTCTGAGAGTTATACGGCAGATATTCATCCAGTCCGGAGTATATTGGACCAAGTGGATGATTTTTTAAATGAGAAACACGAGTCACAGCGTGGTAGCACTCAATGGCAGTCGATGCAAGTAGATTTAGATCAGTTATCGCACACGTTATTTGAGAATAAAAATGAGCAACAACAACAGCGAAATCAGCAACAACAGCTCCAGGCTCATGTCAGACCCGATATGGTCTTTTCGCCCATGGCATCGCCTGTTGTCGTACCCAACCAACCAGGGAGTGTGAGTGCCAATGCTACTCCATTCTTGGATACCAGCACCGACTCTAACTCGACTGCTAATACGCCTTTCATGGCAGCCAATGGTGGAGGAAGTGGAAATGGGAGCGGTGGAATTAAGACTAAGAGAAATAACCGGTACACTGCAGGGCAGTTCTCGCCATTGACTTCCCCCGCCTTAGTGGCCCTAGATCAACAGCAGATGCTTAACTTTTCCTTACCAGAATCTAGTCTAGCTAAGAGAACTCCTTCCAGTACCTGTCTAAGGTCCAAGAGGGCTCCCGGGAGTGCCACGTCGAGCAAAGTGGTGAAAAATAGCCCTAATCTCAGCTCGAGAAGACGCTACTCAACAGAGTATTTTAAAAATGGCAACGGCAGTTCGAGAGACGATCTAATCTTCAAGTTACCTGAGCATGCAGTACCACCTGGACAAGCTGGGACCGCGACCGACGATGACCTCACGAGAGAAGCTATGGCCCCTTCACCTGGATCCAAAATGACACCAGCGACTTTAATGAATTATCCTAAAGTTATTTTGCCCTCTAACAATCGTAGTGAACATTCTCAGAGCCCCGATGAAAAGATTGAATCTGATAGCAAAGTATGGCGTGCTACAGAGTCGCCAGTAATAAAGCCAAGACACTCCCAGGCAAGGCCCACAGTACGCACCACTCAACTTCCAACAACTTCGAGTCAATCTTCAGCAGAAATAAGACAAGATGCCCCACGTCAGGATACTCGTCCAAAATACAAGACAAGCAGGTCATCTTCAAGCATCAATTTAGCTGGTAGCGGAGGCATGTCTGGCAGCCCAACTGAAGAAGATGAAAGCTCAAAACGAGAAGTGCACAAAGTAGCTGAGCAGGGCCGGAGAAATAGGCTTAATATGGCTCTCACTGAGCTGAACTCCTTGCTCCCGTCCGAGCTAAAAGAAACAGTAATTATCCCTTCGAAAGCTACAACTGTGGAACTTGCATGTATGTACATCAGGCAATTAAGAGGAGACGCCCCTACCAGTTGATAGTATGAACTTTTAGTTTTGTAGTGTTAAATACCAGTAGGACGAACTAATTGAGTAGTCTGAACCCGTTCGGTGGATTGTAATATGAATGGTTTTAAGATACTTTTAGAACACTGCGCATGTCTCTGCGGAGATTAGTTTTGGAATTAGCATAATTAGCAAACTAAGCCTCGTGGGTTCTACTTTTATTTACTTCATTTTAATTCATTTTATGTTATTTCATTTTATCTCAATTCAATTTATTAGGTTTTACTTTATATTATCTTATTTTTCTATTGTTATTATTGTTATAGTTGCTGTTATCATTTTTTGAAGTTAGTTTATTCTTTCTGCCTAACCGACGCTTGACACAGCTTACGGGAAAAAATAACAACGGCTTGAAGCAATGACATAAGGCACAAGAGACCCTCTTAATAAACTGGTATGGCGGTGGTCAATTTGCTAATTTTTAAATTAATTCTCTGGCCTATTAAAAAAGCATAAAAAAATCTTCTTAAATTACAACGATGTTTATTTTCCTTAATGCTGTATTTGCAATGCCGATTACATTTTTAACTTCGCAAACTCCATTTTTGTCACCTTACTACATATTTCTGCCCCTGATTCGCAATGGTTAGAAATGCATGTGATCACATGACTTTCACGTTTTTGTTCGAACCAATGAAATTGCTGCAAAACCATTTTCGTCCTATTCCGTCAGTTTTTCAGACCGGTAGACTTAGAAAACTGGCAAACATATTAGAGCTTTAGCTGCAGCACAGGTTAATTTGTTTCTCAATTCTCCAACGTGTATTTGTTTCCCTACGCATATTTAATCAGGCGACATGATCAGCTCCATTACAGACTATTTGGAAGAGTTGAAAGAGTCCTTCGTTCCCACTGTGGCCAAGGCAGAGGATGACGTTGATGAAGAGAAAGAAGATGACGGTGGAGATGATGACGAAGACGACGACGAAGATGAGGATGACGAGGATGAGGAGGAGGAGGTCAGTGACCAATTCGATGCTCTAAGGGAGGAGTGTAAAAACACCCCAGAGGGTCAGAATTATGCCCACCATTATATGGAATGTGTCGAAAGAGTTCATAAGGCCCAAGAACAGCCTGGCTACGAAGATGCCGAGCACAAAGAAGACTGTGTCGAAGAATTCTTTCATTTGCAGCACTATGTCGACAACTGCGCTGCCCCTAGACTTTTCAATAAGTTGAAGTGAAGCCATGTGAATAAAGAAACCATAAGATACACTAAAATAACAGAACAACAACAAACGTAAAGTCAAAGCGAAAACGAATAAACGACAGGAGGGAAGACCAGACATATTCTTTATTACTTGATGCATATTCATTAGGACGTCTTTCTATGTAAATTGCCGATAATTTTATTTATTTATTATTATTCTTCACCGAAGTGCGAGTGCTTTGGATATCAGGATAGCAGTAGGAGTTTCCAGTAAGATGCAATGTCGGCAATCAAACCGTGTAAGCAACGTAACCACACTGTGAGGGCCTGCGCTAGCTTGCCCTGATTAGCACAAGCATTTTTTACATCGGTATAGGCCCATCATCATATTATACAGAGACCGATAGAACCGATAGAACCGACGGAACTATGAATGACTGACATCCTTGCACCTTTAAAAGAAGATGACATTACCTCCAGACCTTCTGCGATTTTAATTCCTGAAAATTATAAAAAAACGCGTGAAAACCAAACGGGTAACCGACGCAGAACGTCTCGCCCATCGCCTGGCAGTAGCACAGAGAGGGAAGAGCGCGAGTGAGTAGTTTGAAATAGTAGTGTAAGTTTAAATCAAGCTTCATTCATAATCGGCACAGAGGTTTTTGGACCATCGAAAGCAAGTAAAGCACAATGGCCAAGTCGAAGAACCATACCAACCACAACCAGTCCAAGAAGGCTCACAAGAACGGTATCAAGAAGCCAAAGACCCACAGATACCCTTCTCTAAAAGGTGTTGACCCTAAGTTCAGAAGAAACCACAAGCACGCCTTGCACGGTACCGCTAGAGCTCTGGCTGCTGCCAAGAACTAAATGCAGAATGTTCAGAGATATGATGTTCTTGTGTAAAGGTATATCTATAGCATATATATGTTCTCTAAAGTGTTTGTGTTAATCGATTTTTACGATGGGTTCCTTCCCAGCACTTTTGTCATTGGTTTTTGTGTCGCGCGCCAGTAAATGAATTTATGAAAATATGAATTGGCAATAAAAAAATCATAGTAAATTAGCTGTCGGATAAATAAGAGTGATAATTTGTAGAAATCCTCTTGTGTTTCCACAACTTTTGGACTTCCAAATTTCCAAGTGAAAAGGTCATTATCTCGACATGTCAGCTAATAGAGTCTATATTTCCAATCTGAACTTCAACACCACAGAAGATGAGTTGCTCGAACATTTCAAAAACTACGAGGTTGTCTCTGTGCTTATCCCCAGCCAAACAGTGCGCTTTTTCAGAAATAATCAGGTCCGCCCCTTGGGTATTGCTTATGCCGAGTTTCCATCTCGTGAAAAGGCCCACGATGCCATCGAGGCACTCAACGGGGAATCTTTAAAAAATAGGCAATTAAGGTTGAAGCCCTACGTCCCTTATTCACCTGAAAAAGTTTCTAGAAAGGTAAGCAAATCAAACGCTTTTTCTAATTTGAGAAAGAGCAGAAAAGAATCCAGGGATGTTTTGATTTCGTCATCAGGTCCAGTTGAGACGGATGCCGCCGAACTTGAAGAACTTGCTCGACCCGAAGTACTTCCCGAGGTTTCGAATGAATCTTCACCTCGTGTTAGTGAGTCGCAATTGCGAAACGTTGTGTGTGGCGAGACAGTGGTGATCACTGAGGCAGTGATTAAAACTGAGGCAGGAAACACAGAATTCAAGAATGGTAAGGCGAGAGCCGACGACTCGAATGAACCAGAAATAGCATACTGCAATGACACTATTTATCTTGGATATTTACCCAAGGATATCGATGATCTGCAGATTCGGGACTATCTCGAGGGGTACTATCCAAATGAGATCTGGATTTTCAGAACCAGGCCCAAAGGCAAACACATACAATTGCACCGCCATTTCATGGCCGCATTGGTCACTATCAAAACCAAGGAAAGCTTGGAAGACGTAGTGGAGAGCTTATCCAAGAAGAAATTCCATTCTAAAAAGATTATAGTGAGAAGGGCACGTCTTAGCAAGCTCAAAGAGGTACAAAGCATGGCAGATTCGCAATCTAGCGAACAGCTTGATGTAGATATTTTGCCCCTTGCTGAGAATGAAGCCGAGGCGCAACAACAAGATATGCATCCAGCGAAGGGTGCAGTAGAGCGTAGTACTGTGAATGTAGCGGCCGGTTCCGCTGAAGCGCACGTTCAAGAGCAAACAGAGAAACAAGATCAACAACAAGCCATTGCCGTTTAATTTCCAAGTTTAAGTTTGTAACAAATTATAAATGCGCATGCTAGGAGTCTTCCATTTTTTTTTCGTAGTCAACCCGCTGACGCGGGGACGACTTTATTTCGGAGAGGTCTAAGATCTACATTTCCATGCAGGGATTTCATCTCCCTTTTTTTTTTTTGTGTCACAAGAAGTGTCGTTTCAGGTGATGTGGACTGTTAGCTAGCATTCGGTAGAAAAGATTATAACAATTATGAATAAGTACATGTTGCAAAAAATATGGGCGAGAGCGTTGAATATACAAGGATACGTTCAAATTGTATTTTGTAGAAGGAATATATATTATAATATTATGAAACAAAATTCTTCAACCTTTCTCGTTCTAAATGACACACTATGAGTGACTGCACGCACCCATACACACTGACAGTTTTCCATGGGTTTTGGCGGTTTTTTTGAAGGAGGAGCAGTAGGCTGGAAGAAAATACTCGGGAAGCTAGGCAGGAATGGAAACATGCCACTAGGAGCTGGCGAGATACCGCCAGGCAGGGTTGACCAGAATGCGTGGCATTGCTAGGCGGACGCCGCCATTGCTCTCCTCTGAATCGCCGGAAGGACGCACCACTTCACTCGTCCCTCTAGCTCACTTTCCATCTGGACGTGACAACCCACGCAATTCCCAAAGTGATGTCCTTCAATGATATTTTTCAAAAGAAGCATTAACATTCAAACACTGACTGAAGGATCCAAGAGAACCATTAGATCAGCAAGCAATGGGTAGAGTTATTCGTAACCAGAGAAAGGGTGCTGGCTCCATCTTCACCTCTCACACCAGATTGAGACAAGGTGCTGCCAAGTTGAGAACTTTGGACTTCGCTGAGCGTCATGGTTACATCCGTGGTATTGTGAAGCAGATTGTCCACGATGCTGGTAGAGGTGCTCCATTGGCCAAGGTTGTCTTCCGTGACCCATACAGATATAAGTTGCGTGAGGAGATCTTTATTGCTAACGAAGGTGTGCACACCGGTCAGTTCATCTACGCTGGTAAGAAGGCCTCTTTGAACGTAGGTAACGTTCTTCCTTTGTCTTCTCTACCTGAGGGTACCATTGTTTCCAACGTTGAAGAGAAGCCAGGTGACAGAGGTTCTTTGGCCAGAACCTCCGGTGGTTACGTGATTATCATTGGTCACAACCACGAAGAGGGCAAGACCAGAGTGAGATTGCCCTCGGGTGCCAAGAAGGTCATTGCTTCCAGCGCTAGAGGTGTTGTTGGTGTTGTTGCTGGTGGTGGTAGAACCGACAAACCATTGTTGAAGGCCGGCCGTGCTTTCCACAAATACAAGGTTAAGAGAAACTCCTGGCCTAAGACTCGTGGTGTGGCCATGAACCCTGTTGATCACCCTCACGGTGGTGGTAACCACCAGCATATTGGTAAGGCCTCTACCATTTCCAGAGGTGCCGTTTCTGGTCAAAAGGCTGGTTTGATTGCTGCCAGAAGAACCGGTTTGTTGCGTGGTTCCCAGAAGACTCAAGACTAGATTATATAAAAAATATGGTTATTCTCATATTGTCATTTTGTATCTAAACGGTTTCAAAAATTTAATTAATCGAATGAACATTGCTGTAGCTCCTTTATGACTGTTCACATTTCGATTGAAAGCATTGAAGAGTTCCTTACACTTACCGATAATCTCGTAAATTTAATCTTTAAGTGAGCAAATAATCCTTTTTTATGCAGTTGAAGCATGTAGAGTCACTTGTTACCCTACTTATACATACACCAGAAACAAGAACTTTCTGTTTACCCTAAACAAGATCTAATGAACAATGCGATGCCTCAGCTAATTTTCGCTGCAACGGAACGGCTTGAGTATAGGAAACATAAAATTTGCCGCATTAATAACTGCTTTTGTTTTGTCTCGTAGTGGTCTAGTGTCCCAGCTCTAGGGTTACTATGAAGATCGAGGAGTTGATTATAGACGGGTTTAAATCCTACGCGACAAGAACAGTCATCTCAGATTGGGATCCTCAATTTAATGCGATCACTGGATTAAATGGCTCCGGGAAATCAAACATCCTCGATGCAATATGTTTTGTGCTTGGCATAGCCTCGATGTCAACAGTTAGAGCTTCCTCACTACAAGATCTAATATACAAAAGAGGCCAGGCCGGTGTTACCAAAGCTAGTTTAACCATTGTGTTTAGCAATTTAGATCCAGAGTGTTCTCCTATTGGATTTGAAAACTCCCCCAAGTTGTCAGTTACTCGTCAAGTTATTCTGGGGGGGACATCCAAATATCTGATCAACGGTCACAGGGCCCCCCAGCAATCAGTGTTGCAACTATTCCAATCCGTTCAGTTGAATATCAATAATCCAAACTTTTTAATCATGCAAGGTAAAATAACCAAAGTTTTGAATATGAAGCCTAATGAGATTTTGTCTTTGATTGAAGAAGCAGCAGGTACAAAAATGTTTGAAGATAGAAAAGAAAAAGCGCAACGAACTATGGTGAAGAAAGAGTTGAAACTTCAAGAAAACCGTACCCTTCTGCAAGAGGAAATCGAGCCACAGTTAGAAAAGCTGCGAAATGAAAAAAGAATATTTTTAGAGTTTCAAGAGATTCAATCAGACTTGGAGAAGATCCAGAGAATTGTTCTAGCCTATGAATACCACTCTTTGGTAGATCAACAAGCTACCATGAAGGAGACCTTAGATACTGGCGAAACTCGAATGGCTGAGTTAAACAATTTGATCGTAAAGACGAAGGAGGAAGTTCGGCATCTAAATGAAGATATGGATTGTATTAATGCTGAAAAACAGAAAGAGTTTGATAAAGATGGGAAAATGGCCCGATTAGAAGAGAAGGAGAGTGAGCTTATGAGCAATCTTTCTAGGCTTCATGCCTCCTTTGACATATGTGTAGAGAATATCAGTGATACCGTTAAAGGCCTAGACAAAGCGAGGCTTGAAGTGGGAAAAAACCAGGGCGACTTCAACCAGAAATCACAAACATACAAAACGGTAGAAACAGAATACAACCAGTGCAACCAAAGACTTAAACGTCTGAAGGATCTACTGAGCAAAAAGTCTGAACTTCTGTCGACATTGGAAACCGGCATATCATCCACCGGTAATACAGGTGGCGGCTATAATGAACAGCTAACGGCTGCAAAAAACAGATTACTCGAAACACAAATGACGATTCAGAAATCTGACTTAAAGATTGAGCATTTAAACAAAGAACTGAATGCAAATAAACCAAAATTGGAACAAACTAAACAAGAAAATATGGAAAATATGAAGCAAATCGAACAGTATGAAAGTCTTTGTAATACACTTACAGAAGAAATGAACAAATACGGGTTTGACTCCTCCGTAGTAAATGAACTAAAAAGCAAACAAAATCATATGAGGCAGGAACTATACCAATTGACTGCAGAAACTGAAAGCCTTAAGAGAACGGTGGCGAATGTGGAATTTACTTACTCAAAACCTTACGAAAACTTTAATTGTGACTCTGTCAAGGGTGTTGCAGCCCAACTCTTCACTTTAAGCGAAGAGAACCTCGATAGTGCATTAGCATTACAAATTTGTGCCGGTGGTAGACTTTTCAATATTGTTGTAAGTGATCAAACTACAGCAGCCCAGCTATTAGAAAGGGGTAAACTTAAAAAGAGAGTAACAATCATTCCTCTGAACAAGATCGCCGCGAGAACCATTGATCCTGAACGTCTAAAACTAGCCAAGCAGCTTGCACCTAATCAGGTTCAACTAGCATTAGATCTCGTTGGTTATGAAGAAGACGTCTCGAAAGCTATGCAATTCATTTTTGGTAACAGCTTAATTTGTAAAGATGCAGAGACTGCTAAAAAGATTACCTTCCATCCACAGATACGAACTAGAAGTATTACCTTACAGGGCGATGTTTACGATCCTGAAGGTACCTTATCCGGTGGTAGCAGGAGTAACAGGAGTTCATTATTGTTGGATATACAAAAATACAACAGTGCAACTAACAGAATGAAGCAATTAGAGAGCGAAATATCAGGGGTTTCCCACAAACTACTGGAACAAGAAGCACTTTCCGGTAAAACAAAGGAGATACAAAGCAAATTAAGTCTAGCGTCCCATAAATTAAGTATATTCCAAAGGAATTTAAACGATAATCCAAGTAGTCAAATAATAAAGAGAAGCGAAGTCTTGGCGAAGCAAATAGAGGAATGTGAAAGTGAAATAAGAAATTCTCGTGCCTCACTTATGGAGTATGAAGTGGAAATTGAAAGAATTAGAAATGACATGGAAGAATTTAGTCGTGACAAAGGAACAAAACTAGAGGAATTAAAGAAGGAAATAACTACGCTTACGAAAGAGGTTTCGAAATTGGAAAATGCTACAGATGCAAAGTATGACCTTTTCCAAAACCTACAATTAGAAACAGACCAGATATCGTCTGAAATTTCTTCAAACCGAGCAATCGTTGAACAACTAAGTACATCACTGGAATCTTTTGAAAAGCAGAAGAATGATATTAATATTGACACGCAGCACATGGAGCATCTTCTGGCAGATGTTCAAACTGAGCTAAATGAAGAAAAGAGGCGTCTCCTTGACATTGACGAAGAACTGAAAGAGTTGGACAGATTAGTAAAGTCAAAAATTGAGAGGAAATCAAACTATGAGTTAGAACTACAAAAACTGACAAATGATATCGCAAGCTTCAAAAATAGCAAAAATAGCATGGCACAAAGAATAAAACAACTCGTAAATGATTCTTCTTGGCTAATAGATGAAGGTCTAGTAGCAGGAATAATCCAGCAGAATCCGAATATTAACTTAAATCAATACAAAGATCGGGAAAAATTTTTAAAAGAAAGGTACGATGAATTGAAAAGGAAAGTAAATACGAATATCATGACTATGATTGAAAATGTTGAAAAAAAAGAAGGTGCGTTAAAAACCATGATACGAACTATTGAGAGGGATAAAGAGAAAATCCAAGATACTATCTTTAAGTTAAATGAGTATAAAAAGGAAACGCTAATTAATACATGGAAAAAGGTCACGGCGGATTTTGGCGGTATAGTTTCTGATCTTTTGCCTAATGCTTTTGCTAAATTAGTACCGTGTGAAGGTAAAGAAGTAACAGAAGGTCTCGAAGTGAAGGTGAAACTTGGGAATATCTGGAAAGAAAGTTTGGTGGAGCTGTCGGGCGGTCAAAGGTCACTTATTGCTCTTTCTTTGATTATGGCCCTGCTACAATTTAGGCCGGCACCAATGTATATCTTAGACGAAGTGGATGCGGCCTTGGATCTGAGTCATACACAAAATATTGGTCACCTCATTAAGACAAGATTTAAAGGGTCACAATTCATCGTGGTATCTCTGAAAGAAGGCATGTTTTCAAATGCCAATAGAGTGTTTAGAACAAGATTTCAAGACGGTACATCTGTGGTGAGCATTATTTGATTTCCAGATTGTATCAAATTTAGCACTAACTACAATATATGTACTAAGTATCACATGATTATGGTGCGTAGATTTTTTTAATATACCTCCAAGATATATCTAGATTCCTCTTTCAAATCTTCTATTGCCGCAGCCAGGTCGACTTTGACGCCTCTTTCTTCAGCGTCCGCGGATATGATTTTCTGCAAAGCATTAGTGATATCAGGGACAGGCCATGTGGGGCCGCACAAGTAAAAGGAACCGCGCTGGTCTATCATGGCAGATTTTAGCTCCTTCAAACTTTCTATAATACGATCTTGGATGTATATCTTCTGAGGTTGATCTCTAGAAAACGCAGCTCCGATATGGGTGATAATTCCAGCATCCTTATAGGCTTCCCACACTTCACCATATAAGTATTCCTGTCTCTTATGTCTCGAACCCAAAAATAAGTAAACATCGCCAATTTCATGACCCTGCTGTTTTTGCCATAGTTTCTCCTCGACAATGGCCTTGAATGGAGCTAAACCGGTACCTAAGCCACTCATAATGACGGGTTGTTTTGGATTAGGGGGCAATTTCATAACAGAAGGCTTGACACTGACTACCAGCTCAGTACCCACAGGCAAATCAGCCAAATACTTGGAGGTCTGACCGAACCTCTTCCGCCCAGAATTGTCCATCCAATCAACCACTACAATCAGCAAATGAACTTCGTTGGGGTGAAGTTTTTGAGATGAAGCTATTGAGTACTCTCTCCTTTTTAATGGAGAGATCATTTCAATCAAATCTTCCAATTTGGGTTTTGCTGATGGGAATAGTTTCAAGATGTCAACATAAGTGTAAAATTCCACTTCTTGATAGTTTTTCAAGGTGACAGCGCCTGCAGGAGATGCCAATTCTGCCAGTTTCTTCTTCTCATCCTCATTTGTTGCATGATTTACCAATGATTCGTAAAATCTTTTTGGTGGCTTACCAAACAAGTCCAAATTCTCCACAAATGCCTGTAAAACGGTTCTCGATTCCCAAATACTAGGCTGGTCCTTGTTGGGGACCTGGACGATATCATTTTGATTCAAACCATAATATTCCAAAAACTCCTTGACAAGGATGACGTTGTTTCTAGCGTGAACACCAAGTGCCTCACCAATGGCATAAGACATACCAGTGCCACTAATGTCAAATTCAATGTGAAATATGTACCTCTCATAGTCGTCTGGCGTAACGCGTCTGTTTTCCTTCACTTTAACAATGTAGTTCTTGGTGGGTTGATCTGGTCTTAGGTCAGTTTTCACTCCATACGCCTCTTTAAAAGTGAGCTGCTTGGCAATTTCGGCAATGCTATTCGTTTGTGGAGTTGGATCATTCTCAACAGTACTTGGGTTAGGAGTAAAGGCAGTCTCAGTAATAAAAACAGGTAAATTATCGTTGCCATCGATGGAACCCTTTTCCTCCTGAACTTTAGAGTCTTTCAAAATGTCCTCGAAAGCTTCAGTGGGTACTTGCTTTATATCATTATCGAAGGCAGTTGAAATGGTGTCAGATAAAACGGACGCAAGCAGTTCCACATCAGGACCCGCAGAAGTCCACACACGACGAACGCTTTCAGCTGTATCATAGCCATAAGCGTATTTCCAGAAGGCGGCTTGTGACACGAACGACAACGTACGCCCCTTGGTTTCTTCTTTGTCACCAATGGAGTCAGCGTCAATAATAATCACCCTGATATGCTTATGATAAGCTCTCCTGAGGAAGGCCTCATTTATCCCTAATGTTTTGCCCAGAATTTCGCCCTTTTTCAAATCTTGATCTTTAAGGGACCTTCTAGAAATTAAAATGATCGTACCCAGTTCAGAAACAGTGGAGGCTACATCAACACTGTCCAATATAGCGATGTTTTCCACAACAGCCACATCAGCACAATCCAAGTTGGACACAGCACACCGTTCAGATTTTGGTGCGGTTGTAAATTGCGCCTGAAAGACACCTGCATTCGTTTCATTGTCAAACTTTGTTCTCAAAGAGACAGCCTGTTGATCAACAAGGGACAAAGCGTGTACCAATCTGGAAGCCAGATCAATGTTTGAGCTCTTGTCGCTAGCCCAGTAAAGGAAACTCTTGGCTAAAGAGTGGTTCTCGCGGGTAAATCGAGGAACGAACGACTCGACCACTTGGTCTACAGCAGATGGTGACCAGATGAAATCCGGCTTATAGATGTACTCAGAAACATTTAGGCCTCTGCGACCTTGATAAAACAAAGAAGCAGATATATGACTTCTTAAAAGAGTTGGGGTAGTGCCATCTAAAGATTGACCGATAACAACAATTCTTTTTGTAGTATCAGGTAGCTGAGCGACGAATCTCTCAGAGTCAAATGGTAATGGTATTCTAACGGACAACACTGCAGCCTTTTGGTGATTTCCGACAAGGGCATCAGCAAATAACTGAGATTCCAAAGACCCGTACGTAACAAACACGGTCTCCGCGTCTTTGCTACCTGAATAATTGAAGTTTTGCAGATTCAGCCCAGTTAACTCATTGAATTGAGCCAAAATATCATCCAAATTGGCTTTTGCGGGCAAAAGTTTACCCAATTTAGCCAACAAACCTTCTTGAGGGGCCTTTTCTCTAATTTCTGAGATAGCTCTAGTATAATTTGCACCATCAAACAGATTTAAGGCACCTCGAGCAGATCCAAAACTAGCAAAGGCTACAGCAAGAAGTGAAACAGCTTGAGCCTCATCAGAGGATACTGGAGTTACCACTGGTAATCCCAACTGTTTTGCCGAGTTCAGAGGCGTGATGTAATCAGTTCCAATGGCAGAAATGGACTCATCATAATTCAAAGCTCCCACATTGAACACAAACTTTGCTTCATGGGAAGCCGATTTTAAAGCATTAACGAAATATGGCAAAGCGTAACCCGGGGTAACAATACCCACTATTTCGTTCGAATCATGGGTGAACCCAAGTGGTGCCAAACCGGCTCCGCTTCTCACATCCAATTCCTGGAAGAACACACTGTTGGAAGACCTTTCTACCCATTTCTTCAGACTTGCATCTAGCAAATCAGGTGAAGAAAAAGTCTTATAACTGAAGATAGTCCTCAAATTGTTGTAGAGAACTGAGGAAATTGCAGACGCAGGAGACCCATAACTGGGAAGTCTCTTGGGATCTGTGGGTAATCCGAATGGATTAGAAGGATAGCTCATAGCTGGTTGGGTTGGCACTATAACAGCTTCGAGCTGTCCGCCGGATTTGTTAGGTTTGGTTTATATAGAGTGTCATGTTTCCTAGCCATCCGCGCGACCATCAGCCAGCCACAACTGTGTGTTGAAGAAAAAATTTCTTTTCCAACTAAATATTAACACGTGAAATTCGTTATAAAGATCCTTTCAGCAACAAGTCCATGTGGTAAAGCAAGGTCCTAGCCTTTTCTCTAACCGAAAGAGACTCGTCAAATATGTTCTGTTTGACTAGATCGTACATGCCCATGTTGACGAGTTTCTTACAACGCTCTACAGCGGCTTGATTCGCGTGAAAGGACGCAGGATCCGCTGAGGTGGTATGAACGAACTCTTCTTCGTTGTCGCTTGTGTCGCTCGTCTCCTCGCCCTCTTGATCTTGATCTTCCTCTTCCTCATCTTCATCGTCCATTACAGCCTTATCAACGTCATTATTGCTAGAGAAGGGCGAATTTTGATGGATCAGTGCTCTCGAGTCAGAATCCTGTGAGGGGGTGTAGCCCTCCAGTGCGTAGTGGGTGTAGCGAGATATGGTAGAATTCCATAGCAGGTTGTTGAGCACCCACAGACTGGCCAGTTTTAGTTTACTGTCGTTGCCATAACGCAAGATTCTCTGCGGACATTCTGACAAGATTTCATGAAGAATGTCTAGAATTTCGTCCTGCTCTATTACCAGCTCCTTCTTATTCTCATTGACAGCCGCTACGTTCACCAGGATGTAAAGTATACCCTCTAGAGTTTTCTTTTGCACCACATCTACAGGATCCAATAACTTCATTTTGCGTGCCAAGTATTCGAACAAGTACGTAGTGCCTACGGCAATTGGGGGTCCACCCTTGGGGTCATTTTTGTACTCTATGTCCTTGAAGTTTTCCAGCAAAATGTTGACCACTTTTCTGGAGTTGCAAGTAAGATTTCTAATCAATTGGAAGCACTGCTCTTGAACTGACCAACTGGGATCGTTAATAAACTCGAGAATCGTAGACATGGGTATCTTGGTCAAGAGGTCGAGCTTTTCGGAGTTTTGGCAGTTATACATAAGATGTCTCAAAACCCACAAAGCATTGGTCTTGACTTCGTCGGTACAAATATCTTCAAAAACGCTAGGGTAAGTCTCAGAAGGCCGATCTTTTTTGGAGTTGAATAACGGATTTGTCAACAGTTCTCCAATGATGTTTACTATTCCGTTTTTCAGCATGAAGGATTGCAAGTATGAAAACTCAACGACGAAATTGCATATTCCTCCTAAAGTTATACCCATGATACCCACTTCTGCCTTCAAAAACTCATTACCAGCAAACTCACACTCCTGGCATGTTCTATACGTGGTGCGCAACAGATCCAACAAAAGTTCGGCCAATCTGTTTCTTTTCAAGGAAGTTCTGAGGGCAGTAACGCTTCGAGAAAAGGATTTCAGAAGAAGAAGCCAAGCCATCGTTATATCGCTGTCATAAAGTGGTGGCAGCGCTAATGCATCTTTACCTTCCAAATGCATAATCAATTGCTTGTTTAACAAGAACTCCTTGAGCAAATTGAGGTGATTCTCCATTCCATTTTCCAGATGATGGATTAACGGCTTCTCTTCCAGAAGCAAAGACCTGTAGAGCTCATCAAACGCGCTGAAGGATGCGCATAATTTGATGAATTTAGTCAAAATCTTTATGGAGGATGAGTTTTGGCTTTTTAGTGATAGGCATTGAGAGAAAAGCGTCAATAGTCCGTACACAACATTGGTTTTGGATAGAAAAGAAATTACAGGATTGTTCAAAGGCTCGTGTAGGTGATAAAGATCAATTAAGGAATTCAACCTTTCAAATGGATCAAACCACCAGGGTAAGGGATCGTAATTAAAGCATTCGATCAAATAGGGAAGGAGTTGTCTCAATTTCTGCCGCTGTTGCCAATAGTTCGGTTCGTGAAAAAAAGGGTACATAAGAAAGCTCAACGCGCAGCATTTTAGATTGATGTCGAGGCTTCTTAGAAGACTAGATACGATCATGCCAAAATGAACCTCCTCCCATAGAGAAGTAACATGATGGCGATGGCGGTTATAATGACGATGGTGGAAGCACTGACCGAAAACTCTTGGGTAGAGTGCTAGGCCCAAAGAAAACAGTTCCCGGTCCATAGGGTTTTCCATCTTAACCGCGTTTGGAATAGTGTTGTTCAACTCAAGACCCTTGTTGCTTAGCGGGTTATATTTCACAGAGGAAAATGAAGATCTGGACTTCTTTACTCTTATCACGTATTTGAAATTGATTTCCAGCACATATCTATCGGCAATCTCCAATAAAAGAGCTTGTAGGGGTGATAATAGCTCCATTTGAAAAGTATGGTCGTTTCCTATATGCAAAAAGAAGCTCAACAGCTCCACCAAGCACCGTTTGTCATCCACGTTTGTCGGACTTGCTGCGCTTCTTAATGATCTGCGCAATAAACGAATGAGTCCTTCTTGCAATAAAGCGCCATGTGGATAGTGGCAGCTCTCACAGCTATCCAGGCACAAGTTTAATAGTCGAATGTACTTGTAACTGGTGAATGAATCGTTAGTGGTGGACAACCCGTGAGGCAAACTATTAATCTGGTACACTTTATTAACCACATCAACGAAATAGTGCCCTAACTCATCCCTTACATCTTGTTCTAGATTTAAAACTAGTTGTAGTATGTCTAATTTCAAATTATTCATTTCCTTGTCCTGGTCGAATCGGATTATTTCTTTTAGAACTTGTTGCTGGGAGGTAACTAGCAACCGTACTTTTGCCAACTGGTCACCTATCAAAACATTACTCAGCCTTTTGAGCTCAGCTGAAGAATACCCATCAGTCATGTTCGCTTAAAGAGAAAATGAGTTCAAGTATTACCTAGCCTTCAAAGATAGTTGGAGTGACTATCTTGAGCTCTATCCCTTAGAGTCTTACAACAGACAAGTCATAAATTACGGATATATCTTCAAACTCTAGCAACAGACAACCCAATGGTGATAGCAGGTGCACACATAGAACCATAGACAATGTGGCGTATCTGCTATTGTTTTCGAAGGTGCAACCACGATTGTCTTGTTGAATTCGCTTATTGCTTTATGCTTGTTTACCATGAACAGATACTTTAGTACTTAGCCAATCACACTTGCTGGTAATCGGGCACAGAGCATCAAACAATATCAGACCAACAACCATTCAAGTAGAAATGATAAAACTCTGCTACATGTCTTGTTTATACACTTTCTTGTTCTTCTGAATAACTTTTCATGAGGAAGTTCATCGCTAATTTGAAAATTTTACAAATGCAACCTTCTTCCTTCCCCAATACAGGTGTTACAGCATATCAGCAACCATGGATCAGCTGTTAGCACACTATAAGAATGGACTACAACAACTGGAAAGCTGGCGCTTTGAAGAGAATGCTTTATGCAGTGTAGTTTGTCTAACAGGCGCTGCTGTCATCGTAACAGCTCTTATGTGGAGAACTACACGCAAAAATACTACTAAAAGTAATAGGAAACCTGCCATAGATGAAGCTTTGAAACCTTCACCTATGACCAAGGAAAACCATATCGAGAATGTTTTACTGCGCTTCGAACAAGAGTACAAACCCGGTCTGCTGGAGTTGCTCCAACAGTACAACCCCAGTGATGAGAAATGTAAATACGACCGCAGGTATTACAATGAAATGTTACTCAAGCTGCTCATAGAACTAGATGGTATTGATATTACAACCCTTCAGGGTGAGCGCAAGGTTGAACTCAAGCTCAAACGCAAAGGAGCCGTCAAGGAAATTCAACAATATCTGAAGCTTCTAGATACCTTGCAGTGATGTACTGTAAATCAGCTCTTAATCTGTTTTGTTGAGCAGATGTTTTAGCTTCATGAAGCATCGATGTCGATGTAATTACCCTTTTAAGATTACATAATGCCGTTGATGCAGCAATTAATCTGTCGAGCTTAAATCTGAAACTGTCCCTAAGATTAACGTATAGACTAAGATTCTTGCTCAATGGAACGGTTGGTGGAGTATATAAAGCCTGGGCACGCCCCATTAGCCGCTACTTGGACCGCTGACACTTGCTGGCGTCAGTAAATATTATAAATCGAAAAAAAAAAAGACAAACAGTAGGTCCAAAAAAAAATTTCTAGAAATTTATGATGATTATCGCTTTGATGCTCTATGCAGCTTCGGCTGCGCTGGTACGGGGGGCGCCCTTTTCCAAGCGCAACGGTAACTCTTTAATGATGCCCTTGACACATGTGGATGATTCCTTTTATACAACTAATCTGGAATTTGGCAACCCTTTGCAAAGTGTCGATCTGGTAGTAGATTCAGGCTCAGCAGATACTTGGGTAATGAGCTCCTCCAATCCATTTTGCAGTTCAAATTCCAATACTCGTTCAAATCAGACGTATGACGGCAGTCGTATAACGAGTACAATAGATTGTCAGGGTCTCAGCACATTCAATGTTAACGCATCATCAAGCTTCCGGAACTTGGATATTGGACGATTCTACATTAATTATACGGATGGCAGCCTTGCAGATGGTTACTGGGCCACGGACAAAGTCTTAGCGGATAGCGTCGATGTGAGTGGGATGCAATTTGGTGTTGCTGAGTATGCATCTGCAGAGATTTCGGGAATTTTGGGAATTGGCTTTCCCAGAAGAGAATCTGTTCGAGGATATACAGGGGCACCAAATAAGTTCTACGATAACTTCCCACAGGTGCTCAAGGATAAGGGGATTATTAGTACGGTGGCTTACTCAATGTATCTCAACGACCCGAATGGTAACAGTGGATCACTTTTATTTGGGGCAGTCGATCCATCCAAATATAGTGGGAAGCTGTACACTTTCCCTATGGTTAATACCTATCCCAACATCGTCAAAGTTCCTGCGACTTTAGCCATGACACTACAGGGCATTGGCGCTCGAAACAAAAATCAGCAACAAACATTTACTAATACTAAGTCTGCAGTACTTCTTGATTCAGGTACCAGCTTGATGGCTGCACCGCAGGAGATTGTGGCCAAGATGGCGCACTTTATAAGCGAGAACGCAACGTACAGCGAAAGCGATGGTGTTTACACCATGGAATGTCCTGCCGACGATGATGACACTGAATTCGTATTTGAATTCGGCGATTTGTTTATTTCTGTTCCTTTGTCCACTCTAATTCTGACACCATCGAGCGGATCGCTCTGTGGATTAGGAGTATTACCCACGGAGGACGAGTCCTGGACGCTAGGAGATGTTTTTATGTCCTATGCCTATCTCGTGTTCGATTTAGATAATTACCAGATCTCAATGGCTGTGGCGAAGTTCAGCAAAGATGGTAATCAAGAAGCAAGTGTGCAGATTCAATCGGATGGTACAATACCAGGCGCTATCAAGGCCAGTGCAGAACCTTGGACCACAAATGAGCCATTGACCGTAAGTGGCAGTATCTTTGGCAATAAAAAGGCCAATTCCACTTCAGTGAGTTCTAGTTCTTTTACTTCAAGTACTAGGGTCCGCAGCGATACCGCCAGAGAAACAGGCGTAATGAAGGCAACGAGTTTCAAAAAATCACAAATTTCTCCGGCTCTTTCCCACACTGCAAATTCCGCTAGCATACTCTCTACAAAGTCTACTGACAGACCGATCAGTTCGGTCACGTCGGTTGCCAAAAGTTCGTCTGACACTGGAAAGTCGGTTTATACATCAATTTTCACAAAATACATCTATGCCGCGACCACTGTAGCATGTAATATATCTTAGGTCTGGGCCTCGTTGCTGTTTTGTACTCTAAACTTTGGGTGTATTTCAAGAGAATGTTTCCGCTGCGCTTGGCTTATTAAATGATGTCTCATCGCCGTAAAAACCCAAGCTCAAACCCAACATAATTTCGAGCACCTAAGAACGAGAAAAGATGTTCACTGGCATCGTAGAGCACATAGGTACTGTTGTAGACTTCAAGACTTTTGATGGTACTCAGAGTGGAGGTCAGGGTGCTTCCGTTACGATCACCGATTGCACGCCGATCTTAGGTGATTGCCATATAGGTGATTCCATAGCAGTGAACGGAATATGTTTGACCGCGACAGAATTCAACGAAGATACTTTCAAGGTAGGTATATCCCCGGAGACCGTGTCGAGAACGAATGTCTCCTCGTGGCAGAAAGGTGCTAAAGTGAATGTGGAACGCGCTGTTAGTCAAGAGGTGAGGTTTGGCGGCCACTATGTGCAGGGCCATGTCGATACCGTGGCCACGATTGTTTCGAAAGAACCACAGGGCAACTCACTTATTTTTGGATTCAAACTAAGGGATGCACACTTTAATAAGTTCATTGTGGAGAAAGGTTACATTGCTATTGACGGTACTTCCTTGACTGTCACCACTATTGACGAAGATGACACTTTCTACATAAGCATGATCAAGCATACTCAAGAACACGTCGTGCTACCTTTTAAATCCGTTGGTGAAGTCGTTAATATCGAAGTAGATGTGACTGGTAAAGTCATCGAGAGACAAATAGAAAGCAGTCTAAAAAGCCAAATGAACGATCGCCACAGCACCTTGAACAAATTTGTGACTCAGCTTGTTGAAGAGAGGTTGAATGCTATATTGGCACCTTCTAAATAGTGTACATACGATATTAATTGGGAATATCAAAAACGAGGGATACACCCTCGTCGCCAGCGGTAATGAGCCTTGTGGAATCTTCATCATCTTTCTTGACAAGCACGAAATCAAGTACACCCATATTATGGCCCAGGCATACGTATTTCTCTTCCCCCGATCTTGAGTCGAATTGATATACTCGACCATTTATGCAAGAAACGAACAAATTTTCGTTATCAAACAAAATCTTAGTGACAGCATCCTCCAGTGCTATCTTGTGCCTCACTCTCCAAGTAGTAGTGTCGTATATCAAAACATTACCACACACAAGTCCCACGGCCATTACAGGAAGAATTTTAGACCAGGCAATGGTCTCCACTGAAGCCATGATATCATCTTGTTCAGGTTGTAGCTCCATAACCGCAGATAAATGGAGAACAGATCCGTTGTTGCCATTGATCAGGGCCAAGACGCCATTGTTTGACCCACAAGCCACGACGGCAGCACTACCCGTGGGTGGAGCCGCCGACAGTGTCACCCATGGAGTTTCCAACCCTTTCAGTTCGTCCTTGGATACTTTGAAGAGTTGCTGGCCAGTAAAACCATTCCAGCCAATAATGGTACCATCTGTGGCTGCCGAAACAAGCTGCAAAACGTTTTCACCTTGACCCACATTAATGAACTCGCCAGCAGTGCAATCTTCCTGATGAGCAAATCCACTCATCAGTTGTTCTAGGTTCCCACTATTCTGATCAATCTGATAGCACCAGACAGACCCGTCGGTGGCTCCAAAAGCAAATATGCCGGGGATCGTGGGGTGGCATTTTAGCCATATCACTTCTTCAACCTCCTGCATTTCTGATACAAGTTTCCAACGAGATCCACCTTTCTGAGATGCATGCACGACAACTTTTCCCGTCATGTCTGCAGTAACTAGGAAATTTCCATCGCAGCTGAATCCACCAGCAATGACAGATTCAGTGTGGGTTTCTAGTGAACCTGCAAATTTAGGCGGCTGGGAGTGAGAAGTCCACAAGTGTGCCACATTATCGCCCCCACCTGAACATACGAGCGGTAGTGAGGGGTGGTGAAAAACTGTGAACACGGAATCCGTATGCTTGTCGAAATATGTCACGGAATTGTTGCTCAAATCTATCTCCAGAGATTCCTCTGGAATATCATCTTCATCATCTTCATCCTCCTCAATCGGCTCTTCAGCATCATCAGCAGCCAGTTCCTGATCCACTTCGTTGAGTTGAATGAACTCATCCTGCGAGTTGTCCGTTGGTGGAAGTTCTGAGCCTTCAAAACCCTCTAGCGCATGCTGCTCTTGTGGCATTACGTAAACCAGACTTTTCAGGTTTCAATAGCTAACAAAAGAGAAGCCAAGTATCCCAACAAGTCTTTCTCACAAGGTCCTTTTTTTATATTGTCCGTGAATTGCATTGAAATTTGTCAGAAATTGTTCAACTAAGCTCATCGCATATAGCCTTGCAGGAAAATTTGCAGAAACAAGCGGAAGAATACAGAACAAACATTCTGCAGCTAGATAAATACTGAGCCTTTCAAACAGTAGCTAAAATAAATTTTGAAAAGTGAAAGACAATTGTCGTCATATTATAGACCTTTTTGCTGTTGCTCCACCAATTTTGTTCACGTGAGGCTAGCACATTCTGGAATAAAGGCTGAACTGTAAAGATTTCTCACAGTGTAAAACCTTTCAAGACACTTTGACCAAACGGAACAACAAGGCATACAAAGCTTTACAGATCCCAAAGAGCAAAGCAAAGCATGAATGAGCATAACAACACAGCAGTATGTGGAGCCGGGTTCTCGTGGGGTTTCAAATCAGATAGCGGTGTCAAATGCCACGAGCAGGAACAAATGAGAGAGCAAGAGAGGACGCTGAATAGAATCATGGCTAATTTGGTTCAGTCTCAAGGTGCTGAACAGAAGTCCTCCAAAAGGAGGATGGAGGACGTTTCATCCCATCCTACTTCGCCAGTTCGGCGATACAATGTGTCTAAAAGAAGAGCTCACCATACATCGATTAGAGGACAGCCTCTACCTCTGCATCGTGGACTTGAGTTGATGAGTAAAGAACAGCTACAGAATGTTTTGGTGGAAGTTATGAAAAACTATCCGTCGTCACAACAACTAGTGCATAATAAGTTGGCAGATTACAGTTTTAGCATCGACAAATGTGAGCTACTGCTGAGAGAGAAGCTGCAGCGACTCCACGAGAGCATACCTTACAATAGGTCTCACGATTTGAATAGCTTGGATGACTATGCCTTTATTCGCATGAAGCCACAAATCCTGGAATTCCTCAACTGTCTGGTGGACTGCGTGTTAGATCGTATCCCGCCAAGAGTTGATAACCTGCATGAGTCTTTAAAATTTCTGGACATGGCTACAGACATGGCTGTTAGGTTGCCCAAGTTTCAATTGGCAAGTAATAACTACTACTATGATAAATGCCTGGAGCAGTTAGCCTGTGTTTGGTGCACCGTCATGGAACACATTGCAAGCGACGTTATAATGACCGTCAATGATGCTCCTCTACTTCGCAGCTGGGTGCAAAAATTAGAGCTGTATAATGAGCTTTCCCACGGTATCCTTTCCAAACCTTTGAATCAATTTAAATCATTGGCGGTCGTTGATGCAAGCGTGGCAAACACGACAAATTCTACAGGCGCTAGAAGAAGTCGTTGGTCAGGAAGCAGTGACAATTACACTGTAGGTGACAACCAGTAATTGCTATATAGATTCAGTTTAATTAACCAACCAGCGGTCTTTTAGCTCTGTACGTACGAAGTGATTCTCAAAACAATATATCACATTCAATTTATATATACATACATACAACATTACTATTTTATCTGTGATGCAAACCTCGAGTTCAAGAAAGGGATGCCACGTCAAGTACAGCCCATTCACTACGATCCGCAGACCGTCAAGCAGCTTACCAAGGAGGTACGTATACGCTCTGGAATGAGATTTTCTACCTTCCCAGAGCCAGAGAATACTAACACTCAAAAAGATTGCCGTGGCTTCATGTGTAGGTGCTGCTCAAGGTGCCCTGATTAGCATTACCAGTGCCCTGCTTCTGAGGAGGTTTTCTAAAGTGTATAGAAACGTCAGAACTCCGGTGCGCGTATTTTACCATTGCTCTTGGATATCGATGGGAGCCGTCTTCCAAGCAGATAAGCAACTGCTCAAATTTCAATCGAAATACTACGACACGGAGTTAAAACGTAGAGAGCGCATTTTAGATGAAGCGGCTGATAGGGGTATCTTCTTGGGGGAGGAAGCTGCTTCTGCAAGTACCACCAAATCCGGTTGAGCGCCAGTTGGCTGTATATCCACCATAAGTATTATGATCATCACCACAGCATCCATTTTAATAATTTCAGTGTGAACACAAAAGCGAATTTGATGTACTTGACAACACTCACCACGAGCCAGATTGACCAACATACCATAACAATGCCAAATTCAAGCATGCGATAAAGGAATTTAGTCAATTTCTGCGATTTCATTAATCTAAGTGTACCAAATCGATCGGCGTTCTCTTGAAATACTTTGAGCTTAAGCGTCAGAGTCGTATTGATGTCACTGAGAATTCTATCTGTCGTAGATATCAGTGTTTCTACTCGCATGGAATAATCATTCAGTAGCGAAGAAGCATAATTGTTACCCTTTTCGAGAGCCTTGTCCAATTCTGCATCATAAGTATGCAACATTTTTGAAGTTTTATTGATTATTAGAGACATATCTTCGTCTTGCTGCGGCTTGCACTTGCTTTGAACATATCTCTTCCTGATGAGGTCATCCGTCATTTTTCTATGCTTAAGCACCCGGAATGTGCACATCATATACCTAGCATCACTTCGATATTTCTGTAGCTGTTCATCGACTTGTCTTCCACTTTCAACAGGTTGCAGTGGATCTACTTCATCTTCTTCATCCTCTACTGCAACTTCTGCATCAGATTGGTCTTGGGTGATGTTCCGTGCACGTTGGATAGGAATAGCGCTTAGCAAGTTGGATCTCTGTGACTGGGAGTCCGTAGCAGCTATCGGGCTTGCAGGTACTGAGGAGCCATGATTCGTCAATACACTGCTGGTACTGGCTGGACTATGCCTGAGAGTCCTTGATCCTATGGAAGCAGATTTGGAATGGTTTAGCGATACAGAAAGCTTGTCAACAGATCCATGGCTCTTACGACGAGAACTAGGCGACTTAGACCATCTTGGCTTTTTGCCAATCATCATCTCAAATCTATTAAATCGCGACCTGTCGCTGTCCCCAGATATTGAGTCCTGATCGATAGTCTCGTGCGGTACTAAATGATTGTTATCTTCCTTTTCATTTGAGCCCATCTCACTGCCTATAAAAATTTTGGGCGGCTCCGGAAAGCCTTTGATGTGGTCATCTACAACAGTGTCCTGTGAACCGCTAGGTCTTCGGTTGGATCTTGGTATATGGTGTGGGCGATGTATGTGATGCCGGTGGTGTTTGTGTTCGTGTTTATGCTTGTGCTGACCATCAGCAGGAGAAACGCTGTCGTAAGCGTTCCCCTTATTACCAAACCATAAATTCCCTTGCGGGTCTCTCAATTCATCCCAATGAGATGTCCTCCAGGTCAAATCGCTTGCTCTCTCTGCTACATCAACAAACCATGGCATTTTCTTGTGTGGTTTCTTGGAAAACTCCAGAATAGCGATCAAGGGAGGTTTCTGCATGGAGAGTTGCCTTGGAGGCATCTCATTGTATTTCTTTTTGATCTTACGGTTTCTGATCACTTGCAGCGGGTTATAGACACCTTCAACACCTTCGTGTAAATGTTCAGAATTTTCTATTGATATACTGCCTTCCAACTTACTGTAGTAATTATCCAGATATATTCTAACACGGTCAGCCTGTATTTTGGTAGATCTCGGTATAAGACTGATATGATTATGGGGTTGATCTGCGAAGCTTCCAGGGGGTACTTCATTCACCACTGGACCCACCCCGTTCTCAGTCATGCCAACTTGATCTTTAAGCTCTGTCAGACCTCTATTGTAATTCACATCATCCATGAGGCCATACTTGCTATCTATCAGTAACTTGGTGATGAATTTAATTCTATTCCGCTTCATAATCTCATCGGGATCCTGGTCATCACTAATGCTATTTTCCCCATCGGTGGAGACACGGCTGCTAGTTTGAATTCCACTGTCTTCCGTTTTGTACTTCATTTGGAGTCCTCGGCTGCTCCAAGATGGCTCGACTATAATTATATTACCTTTAAGCTTATCTTTCTTCAATTTAATGTTTTCAAAATATAAGCGAAACTTACTTTAGCGAAAACTGAAGCGGGCATTGTTGTCACTATCCAACGACCCAAATACATATACTTGAAGGGGCCACCCGCCAGTGCACAACGCAGACTGATGCCTCAATATTTTGCTATCATCGGTAAGAAAGACAACCCTATTTACGAGGCCGAATTCACTTCTCAGCAGGGACAGCAAGGCCAGTTACAGCAGGGTTTCCAACAGAATTTGAAAGAGCTGAACGCATTTATTTTACATGCTTCCTTAGATATAGTTGAAGATCTTCAGTGGCAGACTAGTCCCAATGCACACCACGGCAATCGCGGCCTTTCTAGTGGGTTTTTGAGAACCAAGAACGTGGTGAATACTGAGAACTGTTATCTGGGTAAAGTTGACCATTTCTACGGATTGGCCATTACTGCTTACCTCACTTACGGAGGGATGAAATTGGTGATGATACACGGAAATTCTTCCAGTGCAAACGTGCAAGTGGACGATAATATGGTGAAATCTTTCTATCAAGGAGTACACGAGTTGTACGTCAAGACATTAATGAATCCCTTTTATAAAGTTAACGAACCAATATCGAATCCAGCGTTTGATTGCCGGGTCAGAGCTCTGGCTAGGAAATACCTGAATAAATAAGCAAATGAACAAAAAAATACAATAAACTGATAAGGTAAGAGAAGATGGAATTACAAAAGGAAAGCCGTGAGTATTTAAACTAATCTGCTAGTGAGCCACTGAGCCCTCGCAGTAGAGTTTTGGCGTCGACCTTGGCTGCGTTAGTAGCAGAGACAAAATCCCCCGACAACAAGTCAATTTTCCTCTGCGATAATTGAGAGAGAGCATTTTCGCTAGATTCAAGTAGATGAGTGTTCAGCTGTAGTTTGTTCACACGCTCATCTAATTCTTGCTGAAACGAAGCACCATAATTGTCGTTGTCTTTTTTTAGTTCTTGGGATATAGGGATTTTGTAATTCTCCAAAGAAAGCCGTCGCAGATCATCCCACTCAGATCCAGGATTTTGAGCATCAAGTAACTCAGCCCATTCTTTGATTTCTTTTCTTATGGCTTCTATTTTGGCTTGCAGGTCAGCTAAATTCTTTTCGTTCTCAACATTTTTGACATTGGGCATCCTGGGTCGGTCGGCATGCCTGTTTTTAGTTAATTTGTGTGGCCTTTCGTCTTCAGCAAACAAATCCCTAAGCTCTGTATCCTCTCCGTCATTTTCGTACTCGTCAATTTCTTCTGCTTCCCAGTCGATATTGATTTTACCACGACGCAGGTCGTTGACAAATTCCTTTATAATGGTGAGTGTGATTTTATCCGGATCTAATCCGTCTGGTGATGGGCTTCTGTCCTTTTCCTCCTCTTGCTGTGTCTCCTTCTTGCGTAATGCTCTGATTATGCACCAATTAAACAGCTGCCTAATTTGTAGGCCTTTCCCAAAGGACGTGTCACCAATATGCCTGTAAAAGTCTTCCTCCGGTACATCCCTATGCGGGGATCGAACAACTGGCTCCTCATCCTTGGATGCGAGTACTGATAGGCGGCGTCCTCTACGCGCCTGCAAGGACTTCCTTCTTTCTCTGGTGCGTTGCTCGTGATTCTGTGATTCCTCTTGATTTTGATGCAAAAAGTTGTAGGAGTAGAGATGAGGCGGTGGTAGCAGCTGAGGAGTATCTTGACCTTGTTGAGCGGGGGGGTAAAAAGGCTGCAATGACGAGTTCGGCACATCATGCATCGGTGGAGGCGGCGACTGAAAAGGCATTGGCATAGGCGCCATAGGCGCCATGGGAGGCATTGGATAATAGTACATGTACGGCATGTAAGGTGATGCTTGGGATGTTCTGATTTGCGATGACTCTGGCGACCTCATAGACTCAGGTCTGGGCAATGCCTGCGGTATCGATGAGTTGAAATTGTCTACCCACCGAGCTTTTTTGACGTCTTGTAAATTGTCCAGCCGTTCACCCAGACTGGGCACACCAGTGTTGCGCTTATTGCGATGTCGTTTGAATTTGAAATCTTCATCTGTCTCGAAGCTTGATGTGGACTTGAAATGGTAGTCTTCCTCTCTGGCCTCTACTGTGTTCGCAGACTTCATATCCACTGGGAGAGTTTCCATCTTAAGGCCATGCCGCCTTCTGGGCGGTGTGGACCCAGTGCTTGACCGATCTATGCTCATATATCACAGCCTTCGCCACTTGCTGTTGTTCAATATGGTGTTGAATGAAGTCTTTGTAGCGAAGCTCTTGTTATTATTGTTCTTCGGAGCTGACCGTCACAAAACACACGTGCAGAAACAACACACATCAGAAGGCAACGAATTCAGGACGGCTGCGGAGCTGGTAGCTTGTTAACCGCTTATGCCTGCTCGCCAATCACCTCCTGTAAGCACTGGTCGAGTAACTCCTCCAGTTCTGCCGGGTCTTGCACGACCTCTGAACCACTCGTAGTACCTTGTTCTGGGATCTGGTTGAGCAACCACTTCTCTCTTATGTTTCGGGTAAGCACAAGCAGGTCTTGAACACCCTTCACAAGCTGCATGGTCTGGCTGTTTACCATGAGTAGTCCGGTTGTCGAAATAGCATTCAGAGAGGTATCGTTCTCATCCGGATCGAGAGAGGCTAGTTTGACTAACTCTCCCAGCTTGGTTGAGAGTATCTCCGTGGTCTGGTCCAGCTTCTCAAACAATGCCTGATTACTCATGTCGTGATTCTTTTTCACTGTTATGCCGTGTGGTAAAGAGTTGTGGCGAGTTAAAACGGCGATTAAGTACGGTTACGTATGGTGCAACATCATGATATATACACGTAGATATGTATTAGTGACCAGTGCTGCCGAACCCGCCGTGGCCCCTAGCGGTTTCCTCGAGACTTTCGACGACGACAACCTTTGCGTCGTCTACGATACGCTCGAGGATCAATTGGGCCACCCGGTCACCTTGGTTCACCTGGAAGTCGCGGTCGGAGTGATTGAAGAGAACCACTTTAACCTCACCCGTGTAGTCCCTATCGACCACACCGGCACCCGTCTGGATCCCATGCTTGACGGCAAGTCCTGAACGAGGGGCAATTCTTCCGTACGTGCCCTCTGGCACAGTAAATGAGACGTCAGTAGGCACCAGGCCCTGGCCACGAGCTGGGATGACAGTAGGCTGTGAGGCGTAGATATCGTACCCAGCCGCAGCTAGGGAGCCCTTGGTGGGAGTCTTCGCACTAGAAGAACGCAATTGCACGACGAGGTTACTCATTCTGGCCTTTTTTTTTTTTTTTTCGGTCGTTCGTTGTACGTTTTCTTAAGACTATTTACAAACCAGTTTCACTAATAAAATTTGCCTAACTCGAGTAGTAGACGTTTCTGACATCTGCAATCCTCTTGCCCCTGCCCAAAGCAATCTCGTCCAGAGTCCGCTGGGCGTTGGTGAACGCCTCGAGGGTCCCCTTAGCGATATTCATCTCATTTCTAGACTTGTACACTTTCCCACTGAGATCCTTGATCCCAGCGCACTCGCAGATCTCGAAAATGACGTGGTTGACCCTGAGCCCGAAGCCAGGCTTGGCACTGCGCAAATGCAGCTTCACGCCGTGGTACCGGTAGTCTATGTCGGAGTAAATGGTGCGGTTCTCGTAGCGTGGGATCTCCTTCAAGTTGCGGATGGCATCCCAGTGCGCCTTGGAGATCGCCTTGGACATCTCCTCTCTCGACTTGCCCTCGCCGAGCCCCACCATACCGTTGCGGTCTCCCACAACCACCAGTGCGTAGAACGACGGGATCTTGCCCTTTGCCGTCTGGTTCGACACACGCTTCATCACCAGCGGTTTCATGATAAGCTTCTTGGTGATGTACTCGACGTCCACGCCGGTCTGGCGGTTCAGGCCCGTTGCCACATCAAGCGTCTTGGACGTGCGCCCCCTGGCGGTGGGCAGCGACGTCCCCGGTGGCATTACACGGCCCCCGGGCAACGGCTGCTGCACCTGCGACCAGTCGTAGATCGGGTTCTGGAGTAGTTCTTCAGGCTGCGCGTGCAGGTGCGGCATGCCCGGCTTGTAGTCCCAGTACGAGTCTATCTTGGAGAAATCGTCGTAGTAGGCAGACGCAAATTCGACGTTGTGCGACACCCGGAACCGTGTATCCCTGGGGATCGCCGTCTGTGCGCATTTGATCGACTTCAAAAGCTCGGGTGGGTAGTACTTGGCGAGCAGATCATCATCGAAGTGCTGCAGGCAGCGCGAGACGCTCTTGAACCCTCTTTTCAGCATCTTAATGGCTTGTCGTCGTGGAGATGGTCTGAAATTTTTTTTCAGCTGAAAAAATCGACCAGTTAAAGCGGAACAGCTGAAAAAGTACAGAAAAAGACATCAACACGCATGCCACACCACACAGACTACGCTGCGGTTTGCACCAAACTGCACCGCACAGACACCAGCTGTGCCAGCCTTCGAGTGGCTTCTCAAGCGTACCTCTGGAGGCCAGGTTGAAAAAAAAAAAAATTAAATCACAAAAAAATCACAATAAAGCAGCATGTCAAAACCTGGTCTGCCTGCACGGCCTGCACGGCCTGGCGCGCACCTCTCCATGCTACATGTAAGAACAGTAAACAGCGGTCGTCTCTGCGAAGCGCAGCCCTCCGTGACGTGCAAAGTGCCACGACCTGCCGTGTTCCATTCTAGAACCGTTGTTCTTCTATCTAGAAATATCACATGGCTTCTTTTCCTTCTTGGGGTCCACTGACATTCTTGGTGTGCTTCTTATTGGGCATATCAAAAAGTTCTTTTGTAAGGAAGGAAACGTGGAAAAAACTCAAAAAAAGCCAAAACGGTTTCCTCTGACTACGTAGGCACGTTCCGCGGAAGAAGCTGCGGATATAGTCTGTTGAGCGCTGGTGGACGAGCGACTGCGGATGACTAAAACCACCGGATATCCATCTGGTCGGGATGATGTCCTTTTAACGACCACTAAGACTGTGTAAGAGTACTGAGCGCAACAAGAGCTCGTCGCAACGATTTGTGTGCCTTTGTAGCTTGGATGCAAGAAAACAATTTACCACAACGCGTATACAAAATAATTTGGTAACTGAAATGTTCTCCCACGAATGTGCGGTGTTGCATCACATCACAATAACCAGTCGATTTTAACTTTCGGTTGTGAATGTGGTGTATTATGTAAATTTCCAATTGCGTCACAGTCTGTTTTTCGTATTGTTTTTTGTCTTATGCGGTGCTCATTGCTCGCTGTTGAGCAGTGACGGCGTCGGTCGTACATTATGTGTTCTTTACCTCGTCCTAAATAGCCTCATACAATGAGGCCACGTCTCTATGGTGATATCATCACCGTTTTACAATGGAACAGGGACATGAAGGACATGTTTGTCACGCATCACAACGCTTAGTATTTCCGCATACGTGTTATCACGGCAATAATATCATCACGTTTGCCTAAGTCATCATTACCGTCTTTGTTTGCTGTTTTTTCGTTGTTTTTCCACAGCACGGTATCGCATCTTTTCAGCGATAACAGGGTTGATTCTGTTTGTTCATTGGGCCCATTGAGCGCTTGTATATCGAAGATTTGCTGTATATACGCTCAAAGCAGGGGTGTTCACCAAATGTAGGAAAAACTGCAAAACTGCAAAAAAAAAAAAAAAAAAAAAAAAAAGGGAAATGACCGTGTGCGGGCCTTATACTTTCCTCTTGTATATTCGACAATAACCATTGCCAGGTGCGTACATTCGCAGCGCCATCATCACACGCACGCACTGTTTTCGCCTAGACGGCTCATTGAGCCAGGCGGTGTCAGAGTGTGCCGGGTTGACGGGCGTGGGTAGTAGAATTAACAGCGTATTTTTAAAAATTACTTATGCTCTGCTTGGCTAGTAGAATGTAGTGTGTCTTTACTAGTGTTGCAGCGGGTATCAAAATGGTATCTAATACGTATGTAATACGTATAGTGGTGATTATTCTTGTCCTTGTACTTGGGTAGAAAACCAATAACCACTACTCGAAGAAATGAACAAACAAAAAAAAAAAAAAAAAGAACGAAAAATAGAGAAGAGGCAATCAATTGACCAATTGACCCGTAGCACAGTGTCAATTGCGCTTCTTCTTCTTGGCACAGTATTCGCACTGGCGAGACTCCAGCTCAACCTTCCTGGGAATGTACTTGTAATCTGGATACATCATCTTGTGCCGCTCCTTCTCCTGCAACGCCAGATCGTGCCAGTACTGCTTCTTCTTGTCAGACAGGCCGCGCCAGCGCTGGCCAATCTCCCTGGAGATCTCTGAGTTGGTCCTGAAAGACCCCAGAGTGCTGAGCATGTTCTCGTTTTTGGGGAACAGCTCGTGGTGGAAATGCTGGCGGAATAGGATGAATGCATTGCGAGGTCTGGGAATATGCGAGGAGGACCGGCGAGACTTACAAGTGCAGTGGGTGGCAGCGCTTGCAGAGTTGCCGGCTGCCGCGTTGGCTGCCGATGCAGCAGCTCGTGCTGGGCCTAGGGCTGTAGTTCGCGTTGGCGCTGGTGCTGGTGCCGGTGCCGGTGCCTGTGCCAGCGGTGCCAACGACGCCAGCGGTGCCAGTGGTGCTGCCTCCGGCGCTGGCGACAGCAGAGCCACGCCAGCCGCCCCAGCGGGCATCCTGACCGGCGGAGCAGGCTGCTGCGCAGCTGCGGCTAGATGTGTAGCAGAAAGCTGTGTGTGCATCGCGCCCGGCGTGGGCATCGCACCTGGCGTAAGCAGCGCACCTGGCGTGTGCCTTACAGGCGGGAGCATCAGTGCTGGCAGCGCATAGGGCCTCTGAGGCTCCTCGAGACTTGACAGCAGGTACTGTATCGAAGGCAGCTCGGTGTTGTGCATGGTCACCTTCCCCACGGCCCCATTCATTCCTAGCCCCATTATTCTCCCAGCTCCCCCCTCATTATTGCCGTTATATAATAAATCCAGTAGATCCTCACCACTTGCGGCTGTCGAACCTTCCACGCTGCAACCGACAATGCATCGAGTATTCGCGATTGTATGGACATTTCGTTGTTGCACCTTCCAGTTGTGGAAGACCGCAACGCATTTCGATGAGCAGGGGCACCTCGGCAATTAAGCGGCACAGAATATCTGGTGAGCCCATAATGGGGCTGGGCAAGAATTAACGGACTACGTCGCAAGGGACAATTTTTTATTCTATTGACCAATCGATTGTCTCGCACTCACTGATTGTCTGGTGATTTTACCCCGTTGTGCTGTTATTGGCTCGACCCAGATTCGAGAAGCTGACAAACTTTTACGGCTGAGGCAAAACTGAACAAGAGGGATAAGAGCATAATAGACTAATTCTGAAAGAATTTTTATAAACAAAGCAAGCCAAAATACTCTAAAAGAGATGCTAAGCAGAGGTAGACTAGGTCTACTGAGGCGATGCGGCAGCTTGAGACTGTTTCATGGATCTACGGTAGCAGGATTCAGCCATGGAGGTCGTAGGCTGCAGAGTAGTGGCAAAGATGAGGGAAAGGATGCCGGTGGCGACGAAGGTGGGAAGAAGGACCAGAAGGACCAGAGGGACCAGAAGGACCAGAGGGACCAGAGGGACCAGAGGGACCAGAATGGGAAGAACGGGAAGAAGGACCAGGCTGAGGGGCTCGCAGGCTACTTCAAATCCAAGGAATTCGCCAGGACCATGTACTGGACGATCGGGTCAGTGGTGCTCATAAACCTGCTGTCACCATCCTCACAGGAGCAGGAGCAGGACGCGCTAACGTTCCAGGAGTTCAAGACAAAGTATCTCGAAAAGGGACTTGTCAAGAAGCTCTATGTAGTCAATAAGTTCCTGGTCGAGGCAGAGTTGCTTCCGCAGGCGGTGGGGCAGGTGCAGGCTTCTGGTGTGACGGGGGCGTTTCAGCATAATCCTGTGGTGGCATTTACGATCGGTTCCGTGGACGTGTTTGAGGAGCAGATGGACGAACTGCAGGACAAGCTGCACATTGCGCCGGATGACCGTATCCCCATCACATACGTGGACAGGGCATCGCTGTTGCAGTACCTGTTCCCCTTTGTGCCCACCATCATCCTGCTTGGCGGGCTGTGGTTTATTACGAAGAAGATGACTGGCGGTGCCAGTGGCTCTGGTTCTGGATCTGGTGGGCTAGGCGGTATGTTTGGCGTGGGCAAGTCCAGGGCCAAGCTGTTCAACCAGGAAACAGACATTAAGGCAACTTTCAAGGACGTTGCCGGCTGCAACGAAGCGAAGAGTGAGATCATGGAGTTTGTGCATTTTCTGAAGCAACCACAGCGCTACACTGCCCTGGGGGCCAAGATTCCGCGTGGTGCCATTCTCTCTGGGCCTCCCGGTACCGGTAAGACGCTGTTGGCTAAGGCCACGGCTGGTGAGGCTGGTGTGCCCTTCCTCTCGGTGTCGGGCTCAGAATTCGTCGAGATGTTCGTAGGTGTAGGCGCTTCCAGGGTTCGTGACATGTTTGAGCAGGCCAGGCAAATGGCTCCCAGCATTATCTTTGTCGATGAGATCGACGCCATTGGTAAGGAGAGAGGTAAGGGTGGCGCCATGGGCGGCGCCAATGACGAGCGAGAGGCCACATTGAACCAGCTGCTCGTCGAGATGGATGGTTTCAGCACTTCGGACCAAGTGGTGGTGCTTGCCGGTACGAACAGGCCTGACGTTCTAGACCCGGCATTGATGAGACCCGGCAGATTCGATAGACATATCCAGATCGATGCCCCAGACCTTGAAGGACGCAAAGCTATATATATGGTTCACCTACGGAAGCTGAACTTGGACCCAGAATACGTGCACTCGGAGGCCAAGCGTGAGGATCTCGCTGGCAAGTTGGGGGCGTTGACGCCAGGTTTTTGTGGTGCCGATATCGCGAATGCCTGCAACGAAGCTGCTTTGATCGCCGCAAGACATAACGACCCACACATCGAACTATCGCACTTTGAACAAGCTATTGAAAGGGTAATTGCTGGTCTGGAGAAGAAATCCAAAGTGCTGTCTCCTGAGGAGAAGCGCACGGTGGCATACCATGAGGCAGGTCATGCCGTTTGCGGGTGGTTCCTGCAATTTGCCGACCCGCTGCTGAAAGTTAGTATCATCCCCCGTGGCCAAGCCGCTTTGGGGTATGCACAATACCTGCCAGGTGACCAGTACCTTGTAAGTGAAGAACAGTTCCAACACCGGATGATCATGGCTTTGGGTGGACGTGTTTCTGAAGAGCTTCACTTTCCAACCGTGACTAGCGGTGCCCATGACGATTTTAAAAAAGTGACTCAGATGGCGGACGCAATGGTCACCTCATTGGGAATGTCACGCAAAATCGGGTACCTATCGTACGACCAAGACGAAGGTGGTTTCCAGGTTAACAAGCCTTTTAGTGAAAGGACGGCAAGAAACATCGATTCAGAGGTGAAACGGATTGTCACAGAGGCACACGCCAAATGTAAGGAATTACTCACCTCCAAGCTCGATAAAGTTGACAAGGTTGCAAAGGAACTATTGGCCAAGGAAGCCATCACTAGAGAGGACATGATCCGTCTGTTGGGACCTCGTCCTTTCCCAGAGAAAAACGAGGCTTTTGAGAAGTACTTGGACCCTCATCCCAAAAATGCTTAGCTTGTAAATATATAGGTACATTCGTATATGTCTAAATTCAAAATGTCTCCTCGTCAATGATCAAATTATGTTCCGGTGCGCCGCCGTCATCGCTCGTCGGTACCTCTTTCGCCTCTTCGACGACTTCAAATCCTTCTTCAGTGGCATATAAAATTTGTTGGACTTTACTTAAAAATTTGCTCAATTCTGCACCATCAGTGCTGTACACACCCTCGTTGATAAGATCCTGCGAAGATTGCACCAGAATTTCGATGTCTCTCAACTTTCCAAAATAGAAATCACGTTCCCTGTCGAGTACTGCCATTGCTTCACGGTAGGCATCCACTTCTTTGTTCAATTGCAAAATTTGGCCTTGAGCCTGTGAAAGTTGGACGCTCGAGACCCTTCTATCACTCGGCACATTCTTGCTTCTCTTCGTAACGTTTATGGAGCCCGGCGTCCCAGTAGCAGTTCCTGTAAGCTGGCCATTAGAGACTACGGGCCTGTGCTTTCTCCAGGCATCAGGATCGTATGGCGTCTCGTCTTTGTTTTGCAACCAATATTTCTTGAGCCACTGTAGAAACTCGAGGTTGTCTTGGAATCGGCACCGGATCAGTTTGTCAACCAGTACTGTCTTTTCAATATTATGCCTCGTGAAGCAGCTCTGCAGCACTTTGAAATTAGTTTGAAACTCGTATTCCGCCGTTGCATTATATTTGACCCTATGCATCGGGATGTCTCTATAGATAGAGTCCATGATCTGGCAGTATGCGGCACCCGTGCCGCACTCTTCTACCTTCTTGTAGTTAAGGTTCAGCAACTGGTTCAACCAGTTAAGCAATTCCGTACGTGATTCTCCAATACTACTCATACCTAAGGCGTTTGAAGGGAGTAAGTGAAATTAATGCATGCTGTCGTCATTTTTCTGACCGCGCGTATAGATTGTTTACTGAATTAGTGTGAATAGGTTATAGTAATAGTATGTAAAAAGTACTCGTAAATAATCGCAATAATTCATAGTTTGTCCTCCTTGATTAAAGAGCCTTGTTCGTACAAGTCGTATAGTATCTCTTTGAAGTACTTGCTCGCTACAGGTCTCTTAACTTTCAGAGTCGGCGTCACTAAATTCTTCTCTACCGTAAGCGGTTCAATTGCTACGTAGATATTGTGAAGCCTTTCAAATCCCTGCAGGTTTTGGGCACAGCAACCGTTGATTAGACGCAAAAGATCCCTCTTTATTCGAATATTGTCATTGATGGCATTCGCGAGGTTTTCACCTCGCAAAGGGTCCAAACTGCCATGTTTATGAGCCAAAGTATTCTTTACAACCTCCTCGTCAATGCCCACAACGCCCACCAAATATGTGCGGAAAGAATCGCCATAAGCAAATACTTGCGTAACAAGTGGACAAGAGGACAAGTACATATTCTCCACCTTCTCTGGGGCAATGTATTCACCTTGAGCCATCTTAAAAAAATTCTTGACACGGTCAATTACTTTAAGTAACCCAGCGTCATCGATTGAAGCCACATCACCAGTAGAGAACCAGCCGGAGTCGTCGATGGCTGCCTTGGTTTCCTCTGGCCTTTTAAAATACTCTGTGAACACCTGCGGACCACGGATCTGTACTTCACCCTTGCCATCCTTGTCAGCATAATAGCCCATACTGGGTACAGATTTTAATCTCACTTCACAAGTGATACCAACTGGTCCTACAGTACCTTTATTAATATCAGAGCCTTCGCCAAAACACATGCCGGCAAATGATTCTGTTAAACCGTAGCCCTGTCTCATTTGAACATCCAGGGCGTTGCTCAAGAAATTCAGTGTGTCCACTGAGATTGGTGCTGAGCCCGTAAGGACGAATTTGGCATTGTCTAAGCCGAGAGACGCACGGATTTGATGAATCAGCGCAGGAGGTAACTTGCTGCCCTTGTAGTTGGCCTTTTTCAGTGATTGCTTAATCGCCTGCTCAAATCTTGTCAGTATACGCGGAACCAGGACGACGTAATCTGGCTTGAGCACTTTCAAGTCCTCCACGAGGTTAGTTGGGGAAGGATCGTGCAAAAAACCAAGAGAGCCGCCGGTAGATAAGCCATATGCAAGAAATTGCCTTTGCAGTATGTGGGCCAGCGGCAAGAAGCACATATCTTTCATGAAAGTGCCGTCTGGTTTTCCGATCCTTACCACAGCTAATCCGCCAGTTAATCCAGCGGTTGCATTCCGTTGCGGAACAACAACACCCTTGGGTACTCCAGTAGTTCCTGAGGTGAACGAGATAGTGTAAATGGATTCCAAAGTTGGTGGTGTGGTGGGTAACTGCACTGTTGCCCCTATCTTCTCGACCTGCGATAAACAATGGAATGAAATTTCTTCGCCGTTGGTATTCTGCTTCCTTGGCAACAGTGAACTATTCAACATGTGCAATTCGGAATCAGTCAACTCATCGATGCAGATCAGCGTATTGACGTATCTCAGATCTTTCAGCACGCTGATAACTTTCGAGATGGCTTCTTTGGCAAATAGCAAGACGGGCGCACCAGTCAAGTTCATGATGTATTCAGAAGCCTCTGGTCCCAAGGTTTCGTAAAGAGCGGTGTTAGTCAGCGAATATGCTTGGCACGCTAGGTCTGCCAGCACCCACTCAGGTCTGTTGTGAGAAAAAATCGCAACGATGAAATCATTGCTATCCAATGACTTACAGCGTTTCACGTTGACCAGCGACATGATCCCGCTCCCTAGATGGCGTGACCGCTCCTCCACTTGAGCGTAAGTAATGTACTCGTACCTGTCTGAGTAAGTCCGGGTTTGGGCATCTAGTGGGCGCACTCCCAGACATTTGTTGTCTGGCCAGAGCCTGGTGCAAAGTTGGAAATGGTGGTAGAAGCTGGGCAACGAAATATCGAAACAGCTGACCTGTCTTTCAGGGGACAGAACGCTCCTGTAGACGGGACCGTATCCGTCTTCCTGTGAATTGGGTACCGGTATAGCTTGCTGTTTATTCAGTTCTGCGTCATCAACGTATTGGGTCAAAGGGCAAAGCTCTATTAATTTCTTCAAATACTCGTCGGAACCTCTTTCGAAGGGCGACAATTGTCGTTTAACCTCGGCATACCGCTGGTCCGTCTCCACAAGATCGCTAAGACTAAAGTAACTAGGTTGCTGGACCATGTTTATCTTGATCTACTAGGAAAATGCTCAAGACACATACAGAGGGTGCTCAATCCTCTCGGGTTCGTGCCTCTTTTTTATATGTCTGAACCGCCTAGATTGAACCCCGCTTAAAAAAAAAATGAATGAGCGCACGTGACTCCGATATCAGCCCTTCGGACGTAATGTGCATATTGGCAAAATATCAATTTACTCTTTCCTTTAGAAAGTAGTCGGGTCTTAAGTTTTCTTATGAATTTAGAGCCGTTAGGTCTTTTTTTTTTTTTTCAAGCCCTGTTATGAGTATATTGAGTGTTAAAAAAGACCAAGGAGTGGAGAAAGGGGGGGGATGACAATCGCTAGTTTAAGCATCTTGTGAATGGTAAGCAGAGCCTCAATATCCTCAGATTCAACCGGCTCTTGTTTATCGTCAATCTACTAATTTTTCTTACAATTTTTGTTGGTTGCATGGCTCATGCTCTTCTTTTCTCGCGGGAGCGACATTGTGACATAGTCAACATATTAGTATTCATCCCCTTATGTCGTCGAGGACCCTGAAAAGCACTCGACATCTTCTGTGACAATTGTTTGGCATTTTTTCCAGAGCACGTACTCTAGTATCCTATTTCCGTGAATTATTTCTGTTTATCTCATAAACCCATTGTTCTCAAGATTACGTTTTGTTCTAATTTTTCTTCATAAAAAATTACAAATGCTGTCATTGTACTGCCTAACTTTTTTATGGCGAAAAACAGACCTAATTTGATTATTTCCCTGAAAATGCTTAGAATATCCGCTGTAGCATACAACAATATATTCACTTCACAGGAACATAGATCTTTGAGGGAAGCCTTCAAAAATTACGTTAAGTCCACAAGCAAAACTTCATTTGCTCTTGCACGAATAAAAAAATTACCTTTCTTCCCAAGTCAATTACAGTGAGAAAAGCGAAGTATAACTTTGCCTCCAGTACTTCTAACATTACCCAATTTCTTAGGGCCAATGTAAATAATCCTTCCTAATTATTTTACTTGCGCATCAACAAGAAATAATGATCAATCTTCTTTTTAAGAGTGCGAGCTACTTGCAAACGGCATGAGATATGGCGGTCAATTTAATGATCACTCGAAGAAAATGTCGTTATGACTAATCTTCGTAAAACCTCTGCCATTGTGGCACCAAGAAAGCTTGAACACATCATAACGTGAAAGTTCATGGTCACTTGAAATCAGTGACTACTGGCCTAAAAAGAGCATCTGAACAAAGTACAATAAATAAAACTTCAATCCTTTTGACAATACATAGGATTCAAACCTTTCCTTTTAGGGTTTAATCATGTCAAGTGGCCCCCTCCTTATCAAGAATCGCTGCCCGAGGAGAAGGCTGAAATAAGCATTTTTTGGCATTTCATCACGGCGAATGCATAGTCTATTTACAATAAATATAGGACTCGAAAGCCACTGTGCGAACACATATTTGAATTGCTTCAATTTTGACCCATCGATCAGTTACGAGAGCACCAAAAGACTGTGTCCGCTAGACAAGAAAGCAAAACTGGCGAGCGAGGCGGACTGAGAAAGTCAAATAAACTTTCGGATTCTGATTCCAACCGGTAATTCACACCAACTTGGAGGTAGTTACATTCTCTCAAAAGTATTGGCCTTGTGACATTCATAACCGGAGTGTCTCCTGTTTGCTGAACTCCACCTTTAGCGGTTTTCCGAAAAACGATTCATTATTCAGGGAAAGCTGCGCCAAGTTTGACTCATCCAGCGTGCGCATGGTTACAAAAGCCTGACCTCTGCGCCTTTTCACATTGACAGTAACCTTAATCACTTCCCCATATGTCGTAAACAGCATATACAGCTGCGATCTGAGCCTCTCAGACCCCACGTGGTCACTCAGGTTGTGTACATAAAGAGTTCGCTGCGGAGTAGGATCCAGTTTGGGCTTTTTTTGAGGAGGTTCGACCATGCGTGATAGGTGCGATTATTGTCTAAAAGTGCATGAAGTCTCAAACCTTCCCCGACTTGCTGCGTTGAAATTTTCACAAAAAATCCCAAATCGCTCTATACGCAGCAACAAGAAGAATAAATGCTCACTCCTCTGTGAGCTTCAAAACGTCCTGAAAGGCATCAGTTACAACATCTGGCACTCCAGGACCCTTAGAAAATCCCATGCCACCAAGTGAAACTTTGGCTTTATAAGTCTGTAACACTTGGGATTCGAGTTGATTTTGCCATTCATTGTAGCCGACAAAAAAATGAGGTAAGCAGTTCTTCGCGGTAACAAACTCCCAAGAGCCAGCCTCCAAATCTTCTAGCGATATTCCTAAATGGTTATGCAGAGCGTACTTCGCTGCACGGATTGTGATGTCCTTTGATGGGGCGTTGGCTTCATATTTTAAATGATGCCCACCTAACATTATAGTCAATTTGGTGTAGTCTTTCTTCTTTTTGGTCCTGAAAAAACTGGTCCTGCTAAAAACTGGCTTATATGCCTTGTAGTTCTTTTCAATTACGGAGTCAAAGATGACGCCTAACAAATTTTCAACGTTTTCATCGCACTGCGGCACCAGGTATCCAAATCCCTGCTGTCCTTTCAGAAGCACATCTTTGCCCGGAAGATAGTAGTTGACTAGCAAAACAGTGTTAGAAGTAGCGCGATTTGAAAGTTCGGATAGAGGTTTGCTCTCTTGTATAAAGAGCTCCGCCCAGCTAGATGGATTAGTAGTCAAGCGTAGGTGATCGAAGCCACTCGAAATTTGCCCACCGCCAAGACTTACGGTAACTTGCTGGCTCATTTTGCCCAATGTGATTTTGCCCACTTTTTTACTTGTCACGATTTCCACATTAGGCCATTTAATAAGCTCTTGACTAACGGCTTTTGTGAACGTTTCTAAGCCCCCTGAGAGTCCAATCATGGAATATTTACCAAAGTCCTTGCATAGCCTAGCCAATTCATATTTATCCTTCTCGAACGCATCTTGGTACAATGACACAAGAGGGGTGAGACCGGAAGGTGTGAGTTGCCTGCCATTTGCCTGTTTGCTTTTTTTGGCTCCTCTCAAGATTGACCCATATTTTGCCTCATATTCAACCATACGACCCATGACTTTCCTGGCGCTCAATTGCTTCACATCGTCTGCGTATATGCCGTGAAAGACGGCGCTTACCAAGTTCGTCGAGACATATTCATTCCCGAATCGCCGACTTATAAAAGAGTGGACACTTTCATCACCACGGGGCCTACCCGCCGCACTCCTCATACGCTCACCAAGGAAACCTGATATTAAACCTTTACTTAAAGGATTGAGAAGGAATTTGATGAGTGTCGTTATAGAGTTGGGTACCTGAACCAGATTATCGTTTGGATCTAGCAGAAATTTTCTGTTTGCCTTTGACCTCTTCCGCACATATTGTATGGCAGATTGCCGCTTCAAGTCCCTTAATATATCCGCCATCAAAACGGTCCCATCAGAGACGCCTCTGAGAGTCCTGGGCCCTTGCTCTAACATGACGGGGTCCCCATTTTTGTCCCTTGTGTTGAAAGAGTGAATCCAGCCCCCAGTTCTTGGTTGTGACTCGAAAAGCGTTATTTTAACGTCAGGTCTCAATTTGCCCAGAAAGTAGGTAAAGGTTAATCCAGAGATGCCACCACCAACCACGCCGACTCTAGCATTAGCTGGTAGATTGTTCAATGGCCCCAACATGTTGTTTTTTTTTTTTTACACTTGCCAGCGTTTAAGTTGTAAAAGGTTGAGATTTTTTTTTTTATCTGTACGAATCAAATATCCAAGATTTATTCGAATGGAAGGGTAAAAAACAAAAATATAATCAAAAAAAAAAAAAAAAAAAGACAAGCATACGAAATCTTATCTCTTCACCCCCAAAACCTTCTCTCTAGAAGCTCTAATTGAACTCAATTTCCAGGAATTTTGGTCTTTGGAAAATTTATTATGAAGTGGAGTGATTTTGGCTTTTTTCCGGGATTCGCTTTGGTCGTCTGCAATCTTATAGAAATGCGGAGCAGCTTCCACCAACCAATTAGGATCTATAGCAGTAACCTGAGACATATACTCCCGAGTTGTGAGAAGTAGACTATGATATATGACGTAGTCGTATTCTTTGCCATATAGGGAACTTGAGGGATGGATCGTGACGGTGGTCCCACCCGAAATGGTTTTATAGCCTACTTGAGAATCTCTTTTGGAGGCATTCATGAAAAAGCCTGATACAAGGGTTTTTCTAATGATGTCTGGATCACCGTGACAACTAACAATTGGCAGCCGTAATTTTTTGAAAATAGTGTGTAACTGGTTCTTGACATCCCTTGCACGCCTCAATTGCCTGTAGTGTAGATAATTGCTGGTGCAAAATTCCTCAGTACAATGTGCTAGCTGCCAACGGTTATAAACGTTAAGAAGGGTCAAGTGGTCGCCATAAGGGTGGTGAAACCTCACTTTCTTGTTGTCTGCATCCTGTTGCTTATCCTTGGGCCGGTAAAATACACCTTGAACAGAAAGCATGGATATGATTGTTGTTATTTCTTCAGAACAGTTATTTGTAACCGAGCGGAGTAGGGCCCTAGAAAGTGTGGGTTCCGTAGGAAATTGAGACATTCTCAACCCAAGTTTGGTCAAATAACCATCATCCCCCAATGCTTCTAAGTTAAATAATTCCTCCAATGCTCGAAGGAGCAAGTTTTTTGGCGGTGGATCCATAAAATCGAAATGCAATAAGTCATTGATTCCCATTGCTTTCAAAAGTAAGATGGTGTGGGACAAGTTTTGACGTTGGATCTCAGGAACTGTATTGGGTAACATCTCTTCACGGAATGCAACTTCGGTATAAAGCCGGTAGCATTTTCCTGGACCCGTACGACCTGCCCTACCTTTTCTTTGATTTGCCTGAGCTTGCGATATTGGAGAGATAACTAGTTGCTCCATTCCGGCCCTAGAATTGAAAGTATTAATTTTTGCAAAGCCAGGATCGACAACATAATAAATACCGTCAATGGTAATAGATGTTTCAGCAATATTAGTAGCAAATACAACTTTTCTAGAACCAGCCGGTGTGGGTTCAAAAATTTTAGATTGAACTTCACTAGGTAGTGCAGAATAGACGGGTAATATGACGAGCTCACCAATGCTATTACCTAAGTTTTTCACCCTTTGAAATAAAACCTCGCAACATGTATCAATTTCTTCCTGACCTGTAAGAAATACCAAAATGTCACCTGCCCCCTCGTTGATATGGATCTGCATCACACACTCCAATGCTGCCTCCAAGTAATCCATCTGAGGCTCTTGAGAATATAAGACGTCTACTGGAAATGTCTTACCAGGTATATGCTTCACCGGACAGTTATTAAAATATTCAGAGAATTTAGTAGAGTCCAATGTAGCGGAAGTAACTATTACTTTTAAATCCGGCCTTTTAATTGCAGCCTGCTTCAAAAGAGCAAATAAAACGTCAGTAGCTACTGTCCTTTCATGAGCTTCATCAAGCATAATCGCCGAATATCTAGACATTTCAGGATCCAGCAAAGCTTCTGTCTGCAGCATACCGTCTGTCATGTACTTGATCCTGGTCTTCGCGGTAGTTCGGTCTTCGAACCTAATAGTATAACCTACTTCTTCTCCAACTTTGCAACCGTATTCTCCCGCGACTCGTTGGGCCACTGAAACTGCAGCAACCCTCCTTGGTTGTGTACATCCAATGATGCCTCTGTTTCCAAAGCCAACCTCGTTTAAATATTGAGTAATCTGGGTTGTTTTACCTGAGCCTGTTTCCCCTACAATGACTAGAAATTGATTATCTCTAACAGCTTGTATCAACTCATCTCGCATAGCATAAACTGGCAAGGATTTTCGTTGCATACTAATTGGTAACGAAGTCCTTTTTCCAAATTTTACATCTGCATTCATCCTACTCCGTTCCCACGCTGTCAAGACTAACTGTTGGCGTTGATAGCTCAAGTCTTTTCTATCATCTGTGTTGTTGCTGCTGGGATCATCTACAGCCCGTCTTCGTCGAATTTCTTGCTCAATTTCTTTTTTCTTCTTGACCTTTTCCTCCCTATGCACTTTCATAAGATTTGAACCTGTTATAGCAACCCTATTCATAGAGCCCTTCGGGACTTTCACAATTTTTGGAGGCTCATACTTTGTTATAGCGTTATGAGCTTCACCTTTTAAAAAGGTCGGTTCATCTTCAGTATTTAATTCCACATCGATTTCCTCATCCTGACGAGGATTTTTCTGTGGATTTTCTGTGTCATTTCGTTTTGGCTGATTCAATTCAGGATAATCGTCAGCGGAAGCTGCTCCACTAGCAATCAATTGTCTGATCTCCCATCTCTCAGGAGATGTAAGCGGGCGCCTTTGTATCTCGTGCTCTTTTTTATTGTGTCTTCCTCTCTCACCTAGTATCGTACTATTGGAATTACTAATTATCTCCTGACCTGTAGATTGATCGATATTTCTCATACTGAGCGAGACTTTGCCGTTTTTTTGCAAGTTAATCACTTTTACAAAGACGTCTTGCCCTGTGTATACTACATCACGGGGATCTCTGACTCTGCGAGATGAAAGTTCTGAAATATGAACTAAACCATCACAGTTTTTCTCTTGGGTTCCTACCACACGCACAAAGCATCCAAATGCAGTTACATTTTTAACTGTACCGTGATAAATCTTTCCTAAAATAGGTGCTGGATCCATAAGCTCAATAGCAGGGCTTGGCGGCAAGATATCTTTATTATCCGTGAGATTGTTCCATATGTTTTTTTTATTCGGGAGTTCTAACCCTTTGAACTCATTTCCGTTATGTTCACGTTTGACAGCTTTTCCATTCGCTATAGTATGAATGCTAGTAGCTATATCTTGAGAAATTCCACAATCCATCTCATTCAATTTATTATAAAAACCACTCTCAGAGTTTGTACTTTTAGCAATATCAATCAAAAACTCTACTACCACATCATCATCAATCCCGACGGATGTCCTTAGCAAATCCGATATCTCATGTTTGGCTTCAGAAGCGACTTTTTCAATATTTAACAAGTTGTATATCTCTGTGATAGCATGCTTTGATAAGCCAACGTCCATGTTGTTGACTTTGGCTTCAAACTCCGGCGCACTCCTAGATTGCTTTTTCAAATCCCATATAAAGTCAATGATCAGCCTGTCATTTGTACCAATAATTTCGCATAGCCTATCATGATTTCCACTCATCCAAATGAATCCGAATGAATCTAGATGAATCCGATAGGTGCTCTCTAAAGTTAAGATTGCACTAAGTTGATTAGGCTATATATTTTGTATGCTTGCGATGTCCCGTCCCAGATGATAAATCGCTGGAAAAGATTGAAATAACGGCATCTCTAGTTGTTACGTAGATAAAGCAGATTTATGCAAGACTCTTAATGGTGTCTCTAAAAGTACAAAATTGCTGCTGAAACAATCTACATGTCATCCATTTGCCTTATACCATCCTTGTCAATCACTTTCACCATGACACCTTTGAAAGCTACGGGCATTCTTTTGTTCAACTCGCCCACGCACATCTTTAAAAGTTCAAGTCCCTCCGTCGTAGTCATATCACTTCTGTAATGACGATCCAGGAGTGAAAAAGTGTAGAATCCCGAATAGCCATGTGCGGCATAGGGCAGTTCCACTTTTGTTCCTAAGTAATCTATTTGATACAATTCTGGTTTTTCCTTCTTTGTGTCGTATCCTCCGATCAAGACATTCACCTGATACGGTTTTCTAGATCTAATAGACTTGGCTAACTCCTGTCTGACGAAACTTGATACTGCAAGTGGCGACAGTTCGAGATTCTCTCTTATCGCGTACAATTGAACATTGGCCTGGATGTATTCCGCAAACTGTACTGTATCACCAGCTTCACCTCCAAAACTCATCAGGTTATGAGGGGAGAGCTCCCTCGTTTTGTCGTCACTGTCCTTTAAAATAGATATGCCTCTTGTAGCGGCCTTCGAACTCGCCAGAATAACGGAATCCTTCACACGAATACCCAATATAATTTCCATGATGACAATTGAAATGAATGGGAAGCCTTAACTAATTTGCTTGGCCACCACACTTTTTCTCTGGATTGAAAAGTAATCCCCATCAAAGCTCAATCTCTACATTGAACCTTGGTACGTTTTGCCACCCTCGATTATGCGGGTAACCTGAAATAGTGAGGACACCTTAGATCAGGTACTTTGATGAATTCAAAGGGGAACAAATTAGCTAGTCATCTCCATAAATCGCTTCATAGACTGTTTACATTTAATAAGGTAAATATATAATATTTTTCGGTATATATTGTGCAACAGCGTGGCTCCATATCCTCTTCATTAAGATTGCTTTTAATAATTCTAAAATCTCGACGTCAAGATAAAGGATATCTTGAATTCCAATGGAACGCAAATACAGAGATATTTATGTCTATTTCAATTTTTTTTGCTTCATGAAAGTCTATAATTGGAAGACTTTAGACCGCGTTGAAATACAAGAGAATAAAAGTGTTAAATCAATTCAAAAGCATAGTGCACAAAATGTCCTTTTCATGGGCATCTTGAATGCCAAATAGGCGAAATAATGTTGCAGAGTAAAAAAGTCAATGTGATTTTTGTATGATATGTCTACTGATTTTTGTCTCCATTGTTTTTTTTCAATGAACGACGTATTGACGCTGAGATATAAATCTAATCCCTTCAACTCCTTAGAAGAAAAAGATGCAATTTAACATCCAAACTTTTCTTTTGGACGCAAAAATACAGACAGACATCTGTGAGATCACATTTCTAACTTGAAGAAGTATTCCAATAAAAATATGATGTCTTGAAATTTACTATATGTAAATTGAAAAGGACCTTAAATTACTACAACATCGTGGAAGTATTCTGAGTGGTTTCGAACAATATTTACCAAAAGGGCTATAGTAACTTCCATTATATTTTATTCCATTTTATTTTATCAGTTTTCTTTTTGAGTGATAATCGCTATATATTTACTTACAGGATGATGATGATTAACTTCATGGTTTTCGAGATAGCACTTCCAATGACAAGTTTCTGGATTTAACGATAATTCTGGTCTTTTAGATAGTGTAATCATATATTTGGGTATGGAAAGTCGGTTTAGAGAAGAGCGTCATCACTATAAACGACGATCGCGTAACGCGTTAACAAATTTCAATAATGAGATGAGATAAAAGTGTGCATGAATATATCACACACAAGACATGGACATAGCGGCTCCCCTTTGGCTTTTATCTACTCTTCCAGGATCTCCAAAATATGACTGATGGGGAAGTGAATGCGCAGGTAGCAGCGGGTTTTAAGCCCAAGCCACCCAGTTATTCTGATATGCAATTTTATTACAAGTATTTGTACCCTTTCAAATCCATCTTTACCTGGCTGAACCACTCTCCTAAACCAGGCAGGGACATAATAAACCGCGAATTTGCAATGAGTTTTAGGTCAGGTGCATATAAAAGGTACAATTCTTATAACAGCGTTCAAGAGTTTAAGAATCAAATAGTTAAGGCAAACCCCGACAGATTTGAGATTGGTGCTGTATATAACAAGCCACCACAGGATCGTGATTCGTTGCTGAAGTCCGATATGGTGCCGTTAGAGAAGGAATTGATTTTTGATATTGATATGGACGATTACGACACCTTTAGAACTTGTTGTTCCGGCGCTCAAGTATGCGATAAATGCTGGAAGTTCATATCACTGGCAATGAAAATCATGGAAACCGTGCTTGTTGATGATTTCGGTTATGAAGTATTTTTTTGGGTTTTCTCAGGTAGACGTGGTGCCCACTGTTGGGTGAGCGACAGGAGGGCTCGTACTTTAAATGACTTACAAAGGCGCAACGTCCTAGATTATGTGAACGTGGTTAAAGATCGCAGCGCGGAAAAAAGAATTGCTTTGAAAAGGCCATATCATCCTCATCTAGCGAGGTCATTGGAGCAGCTAAAGCCATTCTTCACAGAAATTATTTTGGACGAGCAGAATCCATGGCAGAATGATGAGCATGCTGTCCAGACCTTACTCCCGGGGTTGCATGATAAAAATTTGGTGCAGGCACTCACCGCATTTTGGAAAGAAAATCCCGGTAGAACTAGCAAAGAAAAATGGAGCGATATTGACGTGATAGCATCCAAAGAATTGAAGATTACAAAAAAACAGGAATTTGCACACAGGTTGCGCGAATGTAAAGAAGACATGGTGATTGCAACATTATATCCAAAGCTTGATATAGAAGTCACAAAGCAAACAATTCATTTATTAAAGGCCCCCTTTTGTGTGCATCCGGCTACGGGCAACGTTTGCGTACCTATCGATGAGAAGTTCACGCCCGCCGATGCTCCCAAATTACTAGATTTGCAGAATGAAATGGAATTAAATGGGGGCGATGTAACCAAGACAGCACTGCAACCGTATCTTGAGGCATTCCAGAAAAGAGTGAATCAAGTGGTCAAACAAGATGTGAGTAATATGAAGAGAAGTCGTGAGGAGACTGATGCACAATCATACGAGTTCTGATAAGATTAAAATTGCTTTCTCAATAGCTAAGAAATTACACAATCGTCGCTCTTGGAAATTTCGCTTTCGACGCCGGCAATTAGATAATGGCTGCCCGCGCCATGATTCCACTTGAGTATTCCATACTCTGGATCAAAAACGAGGCGATTGGATGATGTATCAATAACCAATTGATTTAGTGGGAAATGATAGCTCGGCAAGAAAACGTAGCTTTGGGCGTTGGGTTTAGCACCTTTCACCTCCAAGACATATCTTTTCGCTCCTAAATGAAACTCAGCACATTTAAACTCACCTTCGATCTTTATAGGAAAGGGGCGAAGAAGTGCGCTTAATGCCCGAATGCCACTAAAATCCAACGATTCTTTTTTCACTGTTGGTGGTTCTGGTAGATCATTAATGGGGGCAATTTTTAATTGGGTAGCAAATGGTGCAGTTGTTAGGGCGTTCGACTCAATGGCCGTCTTGGCGTTAGAATCACGCTGTTGTAGGTTCATATCGTCCTCACACCAAATTGAAAAGTCTTCATTATTCCATATATCACCCAACTCATGCGAATTTTTGTGACAATAACACCATAAGCTGTATGACAGATTATTGCCCTCCAATGCAAAGCCGAGCGCATCCATGGCAGCCACTTGCGACGAATAATCTCCATTTTGATACGCACGTTTGTTGTTCATATCGAAGGGCATACCGGTTTCTGTGAAGAAGACTGGTATTGAGGGGCACACTGCTGAGTGAACATCTTGAACCATTTCCTTCAGCTGTTTACGAATACATCTGCGTACGCTGCCCTCACCTAACACAACACTAAATGCTGGGTTAGAGTACTTACCTCTCATGATCCCAAAGGTGTCTACGTTGAGCAGCCTGTTCCATGATTTAAACATGAGCGACATACCATCATAAAAATGGCATGAGCAGACGGTCTTATCGTCTAATAAGTTGTGTTTGCCTAGCTCTGGTGGCCTTTTGAATACAGGCGCTTGCATGAACAACAACCTATCCGAATCGATAGCTCTAAACCTAGACCGGAACAATTTGTAGAACTCTAGAAAATAATAATTGGCGAAGTAGAAATCGTCTATCACTTGACCATTTGGAGCCTGTGCGAAGTAGCTCGGCTTTAGTAATCTCGGGTGCGGACTGCTAGCCCAAACTCCATGCTGCTTCCATATGCATTGTCCAGCTGCCCATTCTTCGCCCCTTGACCAACCGTATTTTAAGTCGACATCTTTACGTTCTTCCGGCGTTAGCCAGCAATTCGTCCCCTTTGGATCCACTCTAACATTACCATCTTTAGAAGGGCCAAAGATAGAGAGATCATAGCGATCTACATGCGCATGGAGGCCTTCTCCCATTTGAAAGCTCTGAAGCGCCGTAGGCGTGAGCCCTCTCCTCAAGCTACGCTCTTTAGGGATGACACCAAGATCCTTCTCGCCCAAATAGCCATTATTGGGCTCGTTCATAGTCTCCAAACCTAAAATACAGTTATGCTCAAACAACTCAGGGGCCTTCTCCTGGATACGCTTATAGAAAACCATTACCGCTGAGATGAATTTATCTTGTAAGTAATCTTGAATATTAACGTTGTTGACAATACATTTGGGGGCAAAGTCTTTACCGCCAAAAAATAGCGTGAACATCGTTTGACAAGCCAATTTGAAATAGTTTGTGGGCCATAGCATCTTAGGATAGTGTTTTCCCGACCTTGTAAAATGGTGATGAAGTACAGCAGCGCCCGTGGACTCAAACCTCGACGGTTGTAGCCCTACACAATATAAAGTCCACAAAGGAGCCCCTGATCCACCACAGCAACGTGCCCACACATCCTGGTGTGGATCGAGATATACATACAGCCCCCCAATTTCATTTAATCGTCTCAAAAAATCGATAGCATAATCCATATATTCAAAATCGTATTTTCCGGGTCCTTCATGTTCCAATGCCTCCCAACTAAACAAATAGCGGACAGTATTGTAACCTAAAGACCTTATACGTGTTACATGAGCCTCCAGCTCAGCTACAGGCATAGGATGGCCTTTGAAATCTACTTCATCAGCCTTACCATAGTAAATTTTGTCTTCTTCAATATTGTAGGTAGGTAAGAATGGTTTCATGGGTATCTTTACCGTGGGGTCTAAATTCACACCACGGAGCTGCATAACACGACCCTGCCCATCGACAAATTCACCATTAGGAGACTGGGATATGGGCTCAAGCATTGCAAAAATGAAGGAATTAGGGGAAAAGGCGAGTAGAAGTCTCTACGTGAGATTCGGAGGCTTGATTCAACATGACTCGGAAGGGGATCTGAACTATGATAGAGAAAACAAAGATCTTGACCCTCCCAGGGTTCGAACAGACTATTAGAGTAAAATATGAAAAGAATACGAAGGTATGGCAGCCGAATTCTTCACAAGAACAATCTCTGAATATGTGCAGAGAAAGCACACTGCATTGTAATGCCTTGCCATTCGACTGAATATTAAATGTCCAGACTTTTTAACTGAAACAATTCAAAGGGTTTCAGATGAAGCAGCGTGAACACATACGCAGGGCAGATTGAAAAGCAGGATGAATCGAGGCTTTGGCTTCAGCCCAGCAGTCAAATTCTGGAGAAGTGATTCGAATAAAAAAATTCCGATACGGGGAGTCGAACCCCGGTCTCCACGGTGAGAGCGTGATGTGATAGCCGTTACACTACATCGGAGATGTTACTTATACGGTAGTTGGAGCCCACTTGTCAACTATAATAAAAGTATAATATCATCTCAGAGGACTCGTATTATTCAGTTATCTTCACAAGAAAGACTCAAGTCATCCACATTTGCCCAAAGCGCTCGCTAAGTTTAGCCTCTACACAACAATATTTTAATGTTGTAGCTTACAATGATTCTGTCGGTAGGGTTCATCAGGAACAAATGTACCCTATTCCCCAAAAGTACACGCGTACACGCGATAGCTGCGATTATACCCTTTACCCCTAGAAAACAGTATGGACAATCTGGCCATTTCCTGGAAAAGAACAAGATACAACAAACAAAATCAAACGAAGAAAACTGGGAAAAATATGAACTAAATTGTTATTCACGATCTGACCAAATCTAATGCAAATATTTTGGTGCAACCTTGGCTACGCTCTGTACTTAAAAGTCTAATTAATTAGTGACGCGGATAAAAAAAATATATCTTTCATTACGAAGCGCATTTTCAGAAAATTCCTCTCATGAAAGTTGTTTAATGCGTCCGTTGTTCTCGAGACCATTGCAAAACAAGGACTAGTGAAAGGAAAACATAACAAAAGCGAAGATCCACATTCCATCTCGTTTTCTCTAGGGTCATATCGATTTATATGGGACCTTGGTAACCCATCATTCATTGGAAATATGATTTTACACAACTTGCTAACGTTTCTCATAGCAAGTGGTACGTTAGCAAATGCCTACCACTATTTAGATTGTATGACTTCACTCCCCTCCAGCTGGTCGCTAAACAACACATACGAGTATCAATCGAGTTCACATTGCTCACAGAAGTGCAACGACAACGGTTCAAAATATTTCGCACTTGCCAAACACAACGAGTGTTACTGCGGTGACGA